>QODF01000017.1:2254959-2287278 GCA_024372805.1 Oostethus manadensis | reverse complement strand
CGGACGCAGGTCTGATGATACGACCACAAAGTCGATCATAGACCTGCGACCTAGGGTGTCCTGGTGCCAAGTGCACTTATGGACATCCTTATGTTCGAACATGGTGTTTGTTATGGACAAACTGTAATTCGCACAGAAGTCCAGCAACAACACACCGCGCGGGTTCAGGTCAGGGAGGCCGTTCTTCCCAACCACGCCCCTCCAAGTCACACTGTCATTGCCCACATGGGCGTTGAAGTCTCCCAGCAGAATGTCAAGTGACCTAGGAGCTATACCTGTATTGACCACTAGGGGTAGCCAAAATGCAATAAAGAATAATTCTACAAGTGTCTAATGGGGGGAGGCATAGATAAAATGGTGGGTTAAAACACAACACATCAAAGAACAGAGAACAGTCTTAACAGTCTACCATGCTGAAGTTATGTATATCGCTTTAAGTTTGTAACCATATAACACACGTAGTAGTGATTAATGTTAAAGTACATGTGCATTTATAGGACACATGCACACACACAACTGCATTACACAACATTAGGGATCTTAGCAAGAAAACTATCACTTTGCTACAGCACTTATTATAAATATAATTAGTAGTAACCAAATACAGGGGTATTTAGCAACTTTTATAACCGTTTTGGAGCATTATATACCATCGGGAATTATTTAAAGATTGTATATGTATAAGGTGTTGATCATACAACTAAGGAATACTTTGACTATGTGTTTATTATACATTATACCACTCTGATTGCTTTGAAAAAGAAATATGTATTAAAGTGAAATAGAGTTAGTAAAAACCCCTACACCAGGTAGTAAAGGGAAGTCTCAGCAGCGTCAGCCTAGTAAAGTTCCTGTGAGCATTGCTTGCAGAAACGGCATATACCAAAATAACCACAGTCCTGTGCAGTGCAGAGATGGTTTCAGGAAGTCCAAATAAGGACTTCCGGGAAGGAGTTGTCCAATAGCAGCTCACTGAGTTATACATGGTCTGCCTAGAAGGGGTTAAATTAAAAACTCTAGATAGGTTGGGAAAAGGGCGCGGGGAGAAATTCTTCTAAAAAGGGGAAGTCCACCAGAGGGAGGTTTGGGGGAAATTCCACTTGGCACCGGATTGGCTGAGCCATTGGGGAAGTTCCACTGGAAAGATCTGGAAAATTCCACTAGCCAGGGATTGGCTGGACATCTGGTGGCGGTAGCCAATGGAAAGAGCTATGACAAACCACTCCCACTAGAAAAATGGCATAAAAGGAGACTGCATTCGATCTACAGGGCTTTTTGCCACTCGCGGAGCTGTGTGCTACTCGCTGAAGCATTAAGCCTGGTTGGTTCTACCGGCTGACACTGTAAGCTGGGTCCCTCGAACGGGTTCCTCGGAGGTGTTGGAACTTCCGAGACGCTCCGGCTGCTGACAGATAGATTGGAACTCACCGGTAGTCGTCTGCGATAGCGGTCTGGAGGAAACTCCGGAGGACTGTCAGACGAGCCGGCAGCAAAAAGAGAACGAGAACCTTGAGCCGTGGAGCTACCCTAAGATGAGCTGAGCCCGGTGGGATATAGAACCAACCACAGCAGCCAACCTTTGTCTTGCCGCTTTAGGGAGCAAATTAGATCCATGAGCTCTTCCAGGGGAAGCCGTCGACTTGATCACTCGCCGTCCCTTTCCCCTGGGTTAGGAATAATCCCCATCAGAGAACGTATCCTTACTGGATTTACCTATTTATTACCCGGCATCGCCTCCTGGGTGGGATTGAAATACTTGGTTTCCAGATAGGACCGGGTCCTTACCCAGAGGTATGTAGGTGGAATTCAAGGTAGTTCATCTTTAAAGAATATTGTCCTGATATGCATTGTTATCTGCTTTTATGCCCTTGCTAATCTGTCCTAATAAAACCTGTCATCTGTTGCAACTGTACGAGAGTTGTTAAGTATTTTCTGTGATACTAAAGAGTAAGCGGTGTGATACAGATTAAATTCCTTGGAGGTTGTTCCGGTACTCAATACAAACAGGTCCCTCTTTATTGCTAGCAGATAGGTAAATTATCCCAGGTCTTTTCCAAGAGCAACAAATCGTTTTAGGGGGAAGGCAGTCGTAAAAGGCAGGGGGTCCGGTGTCGTTCACGACCAAAGCTAGTGGAGCGGTTATTCTGGTTGTGTGTGATCCGGGTGTAGCGGGGCCTCCTTTGTCAAAGTCAAGGCTGTGAGAACCTGGGTGAGTTCCCCTCGCCCCTGACTAAGAAGGTCTCCATCCCAATGGCTCATCCGGCCATTTCTTCTTATATCAGGGTGTTTTGACAGGACATGTGAGTGTCCCCGTGGTGCAAATGATGTCAGAGAAACACGATGTTAATGCCATCACACATTGGCTCACAGAATGGCTTCGTGCAGGTGCACCTTTTCCAAAAGAAGTTGTTAGTGATTTTTCTCTGGCCATTCTTGGAGCTATGGTGAAGGCTTTTACCCCTCACCCTGACCTGAAGACCTACATCAATGAATGCTTTCAAATCTTACTTGGGAACCAAGCTGCCAAACTACCACCTTGTTTTGTAAGGGTTGATGTCGCACACTGCATCAAGATGATCTGCAACTGGGACTGCCTGAAGAATAAAACACATCGGATTAAAGATTTCTTTGTTAGGTCTGTGGCACAGCTCCTGAAGTCACAATCCTTGGAGCATGCAAAAGAACTTATACGCGCTATAACTATTGTAGCATTAAGTGAAGCAGAGGGTAATGACAGTTCTGGAGCTCCTTTAACATCAGAAAGGTGCGAAAAATACCTGAAAGCACAAATCGCAGACAAGTTTGTCACCATTCCAGATGACAAGATTGAGGGACGGGAACAAGAGGATGCATTTACTCTGATCCAGACTGACGTCCGACAGTGGGTAACTGAAATATGTGAGGAGAGCAGGTCACTTGCCACGGCTAATGGGGGTCGAGTAACATCCACTTCTTCCCTGAGATTATTCCCCATATAATAAGACTTGCAAGTTACTTAACACTCTGGACAGGAATAATGGTCCCTCGATTCCATAGCACCAGCGTCACAGCAAGTTCAGCTGCATTTGAAGCACATTTCAAAAACATAAAAAGTGGTCTTTTCAAACATGAAAACTTACCTATACGAGTGGATCGATTTATTGCTTTATTGCGTCATCTTTCCTTCATTGAAGGAACCATGCGGATTTGTTCTGCAAAAACAAAAAGTGATGCTGTTGCTGTTAGCCTTGTATCCACTGTAAAAGACAGCAGACAAAAGGATGCTTACCCCTGTGAAGAGTCCAGTGCCCTCACAAGCCTTCATCCAACAGATGAGGATGCTGTTGAGAACTGGAGAGGACAGGTGATTTCACCCAAAAAAAGGAAGATGAGTTCCTACCTCTCTCCTTGTCCTCAATGGCTCCATGCAGATTCATCTCTGGGCGAAAAAAAGTCAAACTCCAACTGTTGAAAAATGGAAATCTTCAGCAGCCTGTCAAACTTAGAAAAACAAAAGTGTCTGTGCGAAACACTTGTGCATTTGATGCATTTTGTCAGAGTGTTTGTGGTGCCTTCTGTGATAGCATTTCTTTTTAAAATGTAGGCAGCAAATCTTTTTTCCAGTGTACTGAGCATGACTTCTTTGAGAACCGGTTAAACTTATTGCCGGCAAAGTAAACTAAGCTCTGACACCGGTCATACAGGGAACGAACCGCCTGGATTGGGTGATCTGATACCCCATATTCCCGGCGCACTCCCCACAGTATTCCCAGAGGAACACGGTCGAATGCCTTCTCCAAATCCACAAAACACATGTAGACTGGTTGGGCAAACTCCCATGCATCCTCAAGGACCCTGCTGAGAGTATAGAATTGGTTCACAGTTTCATGACCAGGACGAAAACCACACTGCTCCTCTTGAATCCGGGATTCCGGCGGATCCTACTCTCCGAACCCCTGAATAGACCTTACCAGTAAGGCTGAGGTGTGTGATCCCACGATAGTACACACCCTGCGGTCCCCTTCTTGAAAAGTGGGACCACCTCCCTTGTCTGCCAGACCAGGGTCACCCACCCCAATGTCCATGCGATGCTGCAGAGTCGTGTCAACCAAGACATCCCCACAGCATCCAGGGCCTTAAGGAACTCCGGGCGGATATTATCCACCCCCGGGGCCTCGCCACCAACGTGCTTTTGACCAACTCGGTAACCTCAGCCTCAGAGATAAGAGAATCCGCCTCAGAGTCCCCAGGTACTGCTTCCTTGTTGGAAGACGTGTCGGTGGGATTGAGAAGGTCTTCAACGTATTCTCTCCTCGGTCCACAACATCTCGAGTCGAGTTTAGCAGCACACCATCCCCACCATACACGGTGTTGACTGTGCACTGCTTCCCCCTCCTGAGACGGCGGATGGTGGTCCAGAATCTCTGAAGCCATCCATAAGTCGTTTTCCATGGCCTCTCCGAAATCCCCCCATGTCTAAGTTTTTGCCTCAGTGACTGCTAGAGCTGCACTCCGCTTGGCCTGCCTAGAGTCCTAAGGGCAAAAAGGGCCTGATTTCTTCAGCTCTTTCTTCATGGCTCTTTCTTCAGCTTGACGGCATCCCTCACCGCTGGTGTCCACCAATAGGTTCTGGTATTACCGCCACGACAGGCACCGACCACCTTACGGCCACAGCTCCGATCAGCCGCATTGACAATGGAGGCAGGAAACATCGCCCACTCGGACTCAATGTCCGCCTCCGGCCGCCACCCAGCTCTCTTTGCACCCGATCCCTTTGGCCCCTCCCACCAGTGGTGAGCTCATGGAAGCGGGGACCCACGTTACCTTCTCGGGCTGTGCCCGACCGGGCCCCATGGATGCAGCCCCGGCCCCGGCTCGCCATCGTGCCCCATCTCCAGGCCTGGCTCCAGAATGGGGCCCTGGTGACCCGCGTCCGGGCAAGGAAATACAAAGCCCTTTGTTCTTGTGCATCATTGGGGTCTATTGAGCCACTCTTTGTCTGGTCCCTCCCCTAGGACCTATTTGTCATGGGTAACCCTACCAGGGTCATGACAGCCCCCGACAACTAGGCCCTAGGATCATTGGGACACGCAAACTCCTCCACCACGATAAGGTGATTTTCAGTGAGTGTTGGACTCCGCCAGGGCTGCCCTTTGTCACCGATTCTGTTCATTACTTTTATGGACAGAATTTCTAGGCACAGCCAGGGCGTTGAGGGGTTTCGGTGTGGTGGCCGCAGGGTTTGGTCTCTGCTTTTTGCAGATAATGTGGTCCTGTTGGCTTCATCAAGCCGTGACCTTAAAGTCTCACTGGATCGGTTCGCAGCTGAGTGTGAAGCGGATGGGATGAAAATCAGCACCTTCCAAGTCCGAGACCATGGTTCTCTCCCGGGGAAGGGTGGAGAGCCATTTCCAGGTCGGGGATGAGGTCCTGCCTCAAGTGGATGAGTTTGAGTACCTCGGGGTCTTGTTCACGAGTGACGGAAGGATGAAACGCGAGATGGACAGGCAGATTGGTGCAGCGTCTGCAATGATGCAGACTCTGCACCGGTCTGTTGTGGTGAAGAGAGAGCTGAGCTGAAAGGCAAAGCTCTCAATTTACCGGTCGATCTACGTTCCTACCCTCAATTATGGTCATGAGCTTTGGGTAGTGACCGAAAGAACAAGATCGCGGGTACAAATGACTTTTCTCCTCAGGGTGGCTGGGCTCTCCCTTTAGAAATAGGGTAAGAAGCACTGTCAAACTCTGAGTAGAACCGCTGCTCCTCCACATTGAGAGGAGCAAGATGAGATGGCTCGAGCATCTGGTTATGAAGCTTCCCGGAAGCCTCCCTGGGGAGGTTTTCAGGGCATGTCCAACCAGTAGAGGCCTCGGGGAAGACCCAGGACACGTTGGAGAGACTATGTCTCTCAGCTGGCCTGGGAACGCCTCGGCATCCACCGGGAAGAGCTGGACGAAGTGGCCGTGGAGAAGGAAGTCTGGGCTTCTCTGCTAAGGTTGCTGCCCGCGTGACCCGACCTCGGATAAGCAGAAGAAAATGCTCAGGAAGGACCATGGCTTCTTCCTGAAATTTTCTCTGGTCTCCTCTTGAGCTATTATGCGTGGAAGCTCTGGCTCGATTTGCTGCACCCATACCTCGTGGCACCTGATCCATTTCACGTTCCGCTGTTTTCTGACCGAAAAGGAGATGACCTGTACCAGGAGGAGTTTGCTAGCAAAATTGCGGATACAAAATGGTCACTACAGTCAAAGTACAGTATATTTACGCTGGTCCTGCTGGGGTGGCTGCTCACATCCTCCTCACTGAACAAAATGAATGGTACAAAATGCAGTCCCAAGCTGTCCCACATTGCTCCTTGGCTCTGCATCCCTGAACATCAAGAAAATGACCTGGGTCCCATGGTAAAACAAGGTGTCAACCCCACCGATTGGGTGGACAGGACGCCGAGTGTTCGAAACTCCAGTTTTCCCCTGTACTCCAAATATATCGCATTTCTGTTTCTTCTTGTACTGACTGTGGTCTTCTTGAGCATTTGCTGGTATCACGTGAGTACGGGCAAGAACGAAGAGACCATTGTGATACTTCTAACGTGCTGTTGTCTCTGCCTTCTTGCCTGTGGTAACAGGGTCCAACTGATGTGGGTAAGGCTACTGTTCCAGGCTCAACCTTTTTGTTGAATACTGCCATGCATATTTTTGTTCCTCAGCATCCCTATTAGCCTCAAGTTGAGAAAGGGATCACAAAAACCATTGACGATCTTACTGGCAGGCAGGCATTCTGGAAACCTATAGCTCTGGAACACCGCTATTATCCCTGTTCTTAAACCACATGGTTAGATAGATAGATAGATAGATAGATAGATAGACAGACACTTTATTAATCTCCGGGATAAATTTACGATGATCCTGGTAACTCGCACAGTGCCAGCTCCCAATCTTTTTACTGCACTCAATAACTTTAAGCATAGACACACACATTTCTCAGTGATTGATTTGACCTGATTTTGTGATTTGATTTTGCCTTTTTCTGTCTCCCTTTGCACCCTGAATTGCATCAAGTCTTTGCTTTACCTTCAGAAGCCCGAAGCTGCAGTACAACAAGGTGCCACAAGGGCTTGCTCTCTCCCCAACTTTATTCAATCAGCCCTAAGAGGTGTGTTGATCACATTATCTATTCCTGATGATGTCGTTCTTGTGCAGTATGTACATGACCTGTTCATTGCTGCCCCTTCTGCTTTCATATGCTTGGCCATCACCCGGGATTTTTTATCCTGCTTGGCCTAAGCACGGCTTCAAAGTGTTGAGGGAGAAGCTCCAAGTGGTTCAGCCAGTTTCTAGGCCGTGAAATATCATTCAAAGGTGTTTCTATGTCATCCTCACACGGGTCATCCATTCTGCATCATCCCAAACTCCTCTGTGTCAAAGAAATGTTGTGTATTTTAGGACTCACAGGTTACAGTAAATCACATCCAGATACAGCAATTTGACCACTCTTCTGCGCGTCTTGGTCAAGGAACAAGGTATGAAAAATGTGCGCTCGCCTGGACTACTGAGGCAAGCTGAAGCAAGACCTGTCCTCTGCAGCTGACCTTGCTGTACCTTATTTCTCTCAGATGTTTTACTTGGATGTTTCTGAAACAGATGCCGTTGCTAAGGCCATCTTGTTCCAGAAAAAAGGGGGGGATGGGGTTATACTGATTTATGAAAGCGTTTTACTTGACCCTGTGGAAATACACCATCATGCATGCACACGTCGTGCAGCATGCATTGACCAAGCTTATTCAAACAACTGCACATGTGGTGGTGAGTCATCCCTCAACAGTGCTGACCTCACATGGGGTAGTAGCATATATCACACCCCAGGATTTACCATGACACCGTTAGGACAAAGCAGGATCTGCAAAATCTTACAACAGCCAAATCTTCTGTTTACACATGAAGGGATCAACATCGCCAAGCACATGGGAACCGGTCAACCCAACAGGGTAGAGGAGCGGGTCATCGCAAGTGAGAAAGTTCGTCTGGATCTGCTCTCCACACCCATAACCGGTTCTGTCATGTTAGTTTCAGATGGTTGTTGTTACATAGACCAAAACGGCAGCCTCCAAGGGGATTATGCTGTTGTCCAAACAAATGGAGAAGCCTGGGAGACAGTTGTGTCTAAAAAACTGACAGGGGGTCTTTCTGCCCAGAGAGCGGAGATAATGGTGCTAACTGCCGCCCTCCGCTGGTAAATCATCACATTCCAAGACATGGGTTCCTGCAGAGAATCAGATTGGACAATGGGTCACATTTCAAGAACCAACATTTGGAAGCGGTTGGGCAAATGTTGGGGTTAGAACATAAATTTGGAAATGTATACCATCCACAGTCCCAAGGTAAGGTGAAGAGATTAAACAACACTGAAAAATAAATTGGAAGAAATCACAAATTGAGTTCAAGCGTTTCCACTGGCATTGATGTCAGTTAGGATGTTGGTTAACCAAAGAACAGGGTTTGCACCGTATGAACTCCACACTGGACAGATGTTACCAGGACCAGGGGCAGGCAAACCTAACAACACGGAGGTAAATGCAAAATGGTACTTTAATCAGATGAGTGCTTGGTGCGCAGAATTTTTCCAAAGAAGTGGCTGATCGGTGCCACGTCCTGGCTGAGCCCCAACTGACCTCTGTTGAGGAGTGGGACTACATTAAAGTGATCGAGCGAAAGTGGTCAGAGCCCAGGTGGACGGGGCCATTCAGGGTCAAGGAGAGAACCACGTGCTCTGTCAGGCTTTGAAGGCAACGGTGACACCCGTTACCACTTCACCTTGTGCGCAGCAGCTCCTAAACCACAGCATCGCTGGGTGGACATTCCACCTGTTTCTGAGAGTCCTTCTTTGGCTGAGGAAGAAAAGATGAGGACAGAAGATTAATTGTTAGACAAATAAATGGGTGACAAGCTAGTAACCTCTCACCCAGGTCATAGAAGAACAGCCAGATGACCACAATTCCTGGCCAGAAGTTGATGTGATCCAGTTTCTCCGGCAGGTGATTTGAGGTGTTGCTCATTAAAGACACCTGCTGTCCAGGCCCTCCAGCCCTCCAGTAATCCTTAATATTTCTTATAGCCGTGTGTTTGTTTTATTGCTTGATAATTCTTGGGGTTGTGACAGGTGTGCTTTAACATAGCCTAAGCTTATGCCACATATTTTACTCACTTTTGATAGCCTGTAGCTGCATACCCAGATAATAATGAATTACAAATGTTATGCGCTTTATCAAATCCTCTCAAAGCGCTTACACTGAGGTCATCATTGTTCATTCACACCACACTTGGTGATGGTAAGCCACTCTGTAGCCACAGCTGCCCTGGGGCAGACTGATGGAAAGTGAGGCTGCCAGTGTGTGCCATCAAACCCTCCGACCACCACCGACACTCGCACACACACCATTTTCATACTAGGCAATGTGGGTGAAGTGCCTTGCCTAAGGACACAAGGAACGTTTTTTATTTTTATTTCCTCCCACTCTAGCACCTGGTGTTCCTCTAAGGATGTCTCCCATCTAAGTACTGACCAGGCCCTGAGACTCGGATTGACCCCTGCCATGTCATCTGCCTATGAATGTCTTGAACTTACCTATGTTTAAGGACAGAACAGACGCTATTTGTGTGACGTGATCAACTGTGGGTGGTACAATGCTAGTTACAGAGGTTCGGACCTTTATTTATGTTTTGAGTCGACATTAAATTTGTAGACAAAATATGTATTTTGATCATACTTGGTGCCACTGGCATTGGATATGTTACTGGCTGAAAAGGAGGGTGTGTGTCAGACGTTGGGCGACTCCTGTTGCATACCAACCCTACTCCTGACGGCTCTGTTGCAAGAGATCTAGAAGGCCTCCACACGGTCTCTTTGGAGATGAAAGAGGCCTAAGGCACTAATGACCCCAAAGGTGTCACACACTTTTGTGAAAAACGTGGTTATCTCTATGTTGGTCTCCATTGCTGTGGTTGTTGTCTCATTCCCTGTGGTAGATCCTTATGCACAGGTTTATTGTGTCTGCGGTTGAGGGAAAGTTGTGGGATCTGACCTCTGTAACACTAAAGTGATCTCTTATTAGAGATCAAAAGGGGAATGTTGAGGCATTTAATCATATCCTGCTTTTCAGACATATATATCACATGCTATTACAGTAGAGTACATTAATCAGTAGTTATGCTAACCAACTGCTTATATTTATTATTATTATTTGCTTTGTTAATAGAGTAAGAGAACGTGACATTCAATTGTTGCTATGATTTGCTGTGATGTTTGTGCACTCCTTTTACTGCAAACAAAACTTCCCATCCACAACATTATCGTTTGAGCTGTGTGTGTTTAAAGTGGGACATCTCCAGCCGGTTTTATTCGCTGTTATTTATCGCCCACCCAAATACAACAAAGACTTTTTAAATGAACTTTCAGACTTCCTCGCAGAAGTCTCGATTAAATATAAGATTTTGCTAACAGGAGATTTTAATATACATGTGTGCTGCCCCTCGCTGCCTCTGTCAGAAGGGTTTCTACAAATTATTGATGCTTTTAATTTTGTCCAGGCCGTGTCCTGCCCTACTCATATTCAGGGTCACACTTTAGATCTGGTGCTGTCACGGGACCTGACAGTTTTAAATATCTGTGTTACCGATGCTGTGATCATTCATCTGTGTTATTTGAAGTGTTCCTACCCTGCCATAAAAATCAGTGCCATACATCAACTCCGGGGGTCGAATTATTACTCAGTCTACTGCCACTCAATTTGCTCTCAATGCCTTAGTGATAAATGCTTTGGACTGTGCATCCTTAGATAGCAATGTTTTTAACCAAAGAGTTTCTTGCAGTATGCTCAAACACCATGGACTCCATTTTACCTGTGAAGCGACCAGTTAAAAAAAGAACCATGGTACAAAGACACAACTCGTACTGCTCGTCGCGAATGCAGGAGGACTAAAAGTAATTTGGAAAAAGGACAAGTTTTGCATTTCTTCTGACTTTTTAAAAAACAGCTGGTGAAATTATCAATTGGTGGTCTCTCAGACATAATTTAAAAAAAATTCCCATAAACCTCGAGTTTTGTTTGACCCGGTTGCTTTAGTTCTGCATCCCTCTCAATCCATCATTTTACCTTCCATCTTTGTCAACAAGATTGACAAAATTAGAGCTAATATCCGATCATTCTTCAATGACCCACTGCCACTGTCATTAGAAACCCTGAAAGACATTGTGGTTAATTAAAAAAAATAGTTTTGTCCCTCTGATGCTGTCCCAACCTGTATTCTTAAAGAGTTATGGGACTCAATTGGCAACTCTATTCTGGGCTATTGTCAATAGCAGCCGGCTCTCTGGTGTGGTTTCCATTGCTTTTAAATCCGCCATAGTCCAACCACTCTTGAAAAAATCCCGTCTGGACCCCTCAGAGCCAGCTAATTACAAACCTATTTCTAAGTTATCTTTCATGTCCAAAATTCTTGAGAAAGCAGCTGTGATGCAACTTCAGACATTCCTTAAAACTCATGGAATAATGGAAGTACTTCCATCTGGTTTTAAAGCATTGCACATTTCTGAATCAGCACTGCTAAAGGTTTTTAATGATCTACTCAATGTAAATGATTCTGGTGACCATTGAAGGATATAGAAAATATGCTTTAATCATTGGTTCTTTAGATAGTTTGCTAAAATATGCTTTAATCATGGCTCTTTATAAGTGATCAATAGTTTGCTTTAGTTACATATTGATTAATAGTTGGCTTGGGCTACTGGCATTGCACGTGAACGCTGACACATACACACACACACACTCAAAAGGAAGAACACAACGCTGGGCTGAACGCGAGGTGTGACAACGGAAGGACAAAGATCGACGGAGAAGGTTCATTTCCAGACGTGTTAACCCCCGAAGGTTGAACTAAAGGACAAAGGCCACAACAGGAACGCAACTCCGAGCAAGACAGACGACCGCAAGATGTTCCAAGTCATTGCCTGAACGTTTGACACCTGTACGCAAGAACATTATGGGGCGGGGGTGTTAAGAACCGACGAGGAGGTATAAAAGGACTGAACAGGAAGGGACACTTGCTCCGGTGTCGTAAGGCTCGTGTAGCTTCCGTGCTGACAGAGAAAGGTAATTGGCCCAGACGTCTGTCTTTAATTCGGCTTGGTGAGCAAATAAATAGCTGTGTTTATCTCTCCTTCTGTTTTGGATTTATTGAACTCCCAATACCTCTGTTCCAACTTGCTACACCATGCTCTCTTTTTGCTTTTAGACTTATCGCCAGCTTTTGACACAGCGGGGATTAGAGTGTCCTAAACCCATGGGTCCTCTAAAGGCGCCTGCCTTTGGTGTCGGGGAAGGCAATAGCCCGCGGCAGTTGTGTCTGGGGCGGCCTAGAGCTCCCGGGGTGTTGAGTATGGCCCTTGCTTTGAAGGGTTGGGTGGCTTCTGGGCCCGGGGGCTCGATGGCGGTTGTCCTGGTTGCCTGAAGCTGGCTGGCCACCGGCGGGTGTTTTGGCCGTTGGCGCTCGGGCCCCCTTGTGGCCCTTGCTCGGCTGCCGAGTGCTCCCTTGCACCTCTTATGAGTGGACTCGTGGTTGCCTCTTGGGGGTGCGGGGTCGGGCCTTCCCCTCTATAGGGAGCCTGCTGGGGGGCCGTGCTCCGGCGTCTTCCTAGTCGGACCCTCGCTTTTGGAGGGAGTGTGGTTTGGGATGCATGGCTGTGTCCACCCTGAACATCCCCTCACTCTCTGTTTCACTCTGATGCGGTTATCCTGTCACTGCAGACTAATGTAGATTTAATGTAGATTTGTTGCACGTGTCATCTGGATGGTCATTGTTCAAGAGGGCCTGATTTTTTTCTCGTTGTTTTTCTTGTATGTTTATCATTATTAGTACATATGTATGTATGTGTGTATACATATATATGCACACTGTATGTGTGTATGTATGTATGTACTGCATGGATATGTGTATGTATACGTGTACGAGTATGTATATATACATATGTATAAGTGTGTGTGTATATATACATATATACATACATATATATATATGTATATATATACACATATATATATGTATATGTATATATACATATATATATGTCGATGTATATATACATATATATATGTATATATACATATATATATGTCGATGTATATATACATATATATATGTATATGTATATATACATATGTATATGTATATGTATATTTATATATGTATATGTATATATATATATGTATATGTATATATACATATATATATGTATATGTATATATACATATATATATGTATATATATATTAGTGGGTTTTTTTGCTCGTTTTGCTCTGTGACTGTTCTGGTTGTTGCTGAAATTGTGATTATCACGGTTGTTTATAATATGGTTGAAATATGTTTGTGAGGTTCTTCTGCACCCTTTCTTATATTCCCCACCCCACCCCCCACCCGTCCCTTTTCAGGTCAGGTCCGGCATGGAAATGTGGCGCAACAAAATTCATAATAAACGCAGTCAAATGTCAAGGGAGACTCATTTGGATTATGAAGTCTCCCTTGGCAAAGAAATTTTGCTCAGCATTTAAAGGCAGCTTGACTCCCATTCAGCTGTTATGATGCTGGACAAGACAAAAAAATAATGTTTTAATGACATTAAAGCCTTGCTTGCACAAAAGTTTTTGCACTTCAATGAAAGCAAAACTGAAGTCATTGTTTTTAATTCCAGTAATTCCTCAGTCTTACCCCCTGACCTGCGCCCTTTCAGAAACTTTGCCAGGCCTGTAGTGGCGAAACTAGGTGTAAAAATGGACTCAGATTTTAAACAGATATATCATGTTGTAAAAACCTGCATTAATCATTTGCAAGTTAAAACCTTGGTGTCGCTGCCTAATTTTGAAACCCTGATCCACGCCTTCCTTATTTCCCGGCTCGATTATTGCAACGCTCTTTACTCCGGAGTCTCCTCAGCAACTCTGTCCCGCCTACAGCTTCTGCAAAATGCTGCTGCACGTCTTTTAATCTATACTAGAAAGAGGGAACACATTACTCTGGTTTTAGCATCTTTACATTGGCTTCCAGTCAAGTTTAAGGTTGATTTTAAGGTTTTATTGTTTGTTTTTAAAGCTCTTAACGGTCTAGCTCTTCCATTTGACCTCCATTTCAGCGCTTTTATCTCTTTTTTTTTTTTTTGTCTTGTCCAGGATCATCATGACCAGTATAGGTCATGTTTGTGACACCCCCCCACCGCCCCGCCACACCCCCATGGAGCACGTGCACTCCCCAAGATCCTATGTGCTTGTTTGCAGGGAGTGGGCGTGCGAGGGCGCGCGGGATAGTAAGACTAGGAGGGAAATTATATATATTTTCCCCTCTCAGAGGACGAGCCATTGAGCAGTAAGCACCCCTGTTTCCCGGGACCCACCGCGGGGCAGGGGCCGGCACGAGGCGAGGCGAGGCCCCGAACGCTCAGCGACCGCAGCCCGGGAGCAGCCTCACCCAGATGTTACACACTAGCCACCATGCGCGCCACTGTAGGAGACTCCGGCGGCCCACACCCCCGAATACCACCACCGCCATCCCCACCCCGTATCAGAGAAGAACCCGGGCTACACACCCCACCACTCGAAGAGGCAGCAACCATCCAGGCACAATCACACACCTCACCCCCCACCACTGCCCCGTGTGCCCACAGCCCTTGTTAATCCCCTGCACCCAACATAAGACATACAACATACACAAAAACACACTGACACACACCTGCATTCGCGCACACACACCCACACCCGCCCAACCCCCTGCACACTCCCCCAACCCTGGTCCTCCCAGGCACCAATCCGGCACCGGGACGCGCACCCATCCACCCCCGCAGCAGCGAGTCCGGGCCAACCCAGATGCCCCCGGGGGTCAGATACGCCTCCACTCCCACATCCGGGTAGAGGCAGCCCCCGGAACCCAGGGCCCAGGAGTGCCGCCCCACCTACACATAGTCCGCCCAGCAACCCGGCCCGGGGCCTGACGGCCACGACCCAGGCCCCAACCCACTGTCCCCCGGCCCTCCACCAACCGGTCGTCTCGGCACCAGACCTACCCCAGCCTCACAGAGATAAACACCGGTCCCCCGCAGAGCAGCGTAGCCCAGCCCCCCTCCCCAAGGGACCCCCAGCGGCCCGTATGCCCCTGGCACCTCCGCCAGCCGCCCAACTCTCAGAGTGAAGTTAAAGAGCTAATCACCGGGGACCAGAGTGAATGAGATTGGTCCAATTGATTGTTTAAAGAGCTAGACATTGTCTCACAAGAGATATGATCTGATAAAAGGTTCCTAAATTGGTTCATACTTAGATGGCTTTTGTTTTCCAATTCATGAGAATAGTTTTCTTTGCGATGCATAACGCAGTAAGGACCATACGTGAGGTGTTATTATCGATATTGATGCCACCTAAATGGCCAAGTAAACACAATGTGGGGTGTGCTGGAATATTACATCTGGACCAAGTGGACAGCTCCTCACATACCTGAAGCCAAAACCTTTGGACAGGAGCACAATACCACACAGCATGTATATAGTTATCAACAGAGTTATTTGTGCACTGTGAGCAAATATTTGACTTTGTGAGACCCATCTTCAACATCCTTTGTCCTGTATATTGAGTTCTATGAAGAATTTTGAACTGAATTAGCTGTAGATTTAAGTTTTTCGTCATTTTAAATGTATTTGAACATATTTGTATCCATGTGTTTTGATCCAAATTACTGAGTAGGTCTGTTTCCCATTTTGCAGTCGGTAGGTGTATTAAATCTTCTGTTTTATTGCTAAGCCTATATATTTTTGATAATAACTTTGGGGCGCAGAGGTTACAGAATTTTATCTCTATATACTCCTTCCAGATCTCTCAGATCTACGGACCTGGGTTTGTCAGTCAGAGGTCCTGCCCTATAGAACAAACTGCCGCTACATGATAGGCTTGCACCAAGTTTGCTGTTTTTTAAGACATATTTTAAAACTTGCTTTTACTCCTTGGATTTTAACACAAACTGAGAGTCATCACTTCCCTGGTTTTTGTTTTGTTTTATTTGTTTTTTTCGTCTTGTGAATTTATATTACCATTCGTTTTGTATTTATTGTTATTTTATTTACTCTATTTTAACTATGCTGTGAAGCACTTTGGTCAACTTTGTTGTTTTTAAATGTGCTATACAAATAAAATGGAAAATGGGCTGTCGAAGACTGCCCTTGACTGCTCCCCAAATTGCATGGCACCGGACCCTTACGCTTGCCTTTGCAAGTGTTGGGTGTGCAAGATCCCATGTGGTTTCTCTTCACCTTACCCTGGCTCCAGGGTGAGCCAGGGTGGCCGTCCTCATGATTTTTTTTTCATCAAGGTCTTCTGAATCACTCTTTGTCTGGCCCTAACCTCTGACAACATAGCTCCTAGGGTCACTCGGGCACTGATTCATGGAGGGGGTCTCACAACTAACATTATCATGATAAAGAGAATTTATATCACAGCTGGCCTGGGAATGCCCTTTGTCCTCCTGGGAGAACTGGAAGAGGTGGCCAGACAATGGGAAGTCGAGACTTCCATACTGAGACTGCTGCTCCCATGACCTGGACCCGTATAGGCAAAAGAATGTGGATGGACGGATGACCGAAGTTAACAACTACATTGTGTTTTTATAAGAATCCACAACAACAAAGGTCAAAAGATGGTGGATAGATCTAGTGTTGGGCAAATCACTTTCAAATTGTATATATCTATACACCTGTCTCCACTTATCCCTGGCCACCTCTTCCAGTTCCATCGAGGGACACACGAGGTATGTCCAGAACACCTCACCAGGGAGGTATCCGGACTAGATGCCTCAGCCACCACAACTCACTCCTCTCCATGTGAAGAAGCAGCGGCTCTTCTCTCACCTCCGTTAAAGGAGCAGTCCAGAACCCTACAAAAAAACCTCATTTTGGTCTGCATGTATCCGCCATCTCGTTTGTTTGGTCACGACACAAAGCTCATGGCCAAAGGTGAGGGTAGGAATGTAGGTGGACTGGTAAATTGTGAGCTTTGCCTTCCAGCTCAGTACTTTTCACCACAACGGTCTAGTACAATGGCCACATTTCTCCAGATACTTTGCTGATACGCCTTCTTATCTGACCTGTCGAATGTTTCCTAATCGCCACTTAGGAACGTTATGAGTTCAAGTCAAGCACAGAGCTGGATAAGACACATTTAAAGTTGCAATGTATGTTTTAAGAATTAGAAACACCTGACCTGCCTTGTATGTATTGTCCAGGCAGGTGTGAATGTCGACGTGTATGTGTGTCTATCAGTGGCAAGTGTGAGGTTGGATCTATTCCTGGCCAGTGGGGATGTCATGCAGCTTGGATGCCCACTGACAGCTCTTGTGGAGCAAAAGGCACAGGTGGGAGGACAACGTGTCTTCTGATGACACAAACGTTGCAGGACTAACTGCTGACCATTCACAGCAGGGTGCGACTAAAGCACGGGGGCTCCAAACGTAGCAGGGGATCAAACCCAGCGGAAAAGGCATGAAAACACTTACATCAATCATGACTAGAAATGAAAGCAGACATGTTTTTAATGGAGCTTTAAGTAAATAATTTGCTGACCCATGACCGCCATTTCTTAATGACAACCTTTCTCACTCTTAATTACTCCCCGGACTTTCTCCCTGTTTCCCGTGCATGGTCTTCTCTTTCACTCTCCCTCACAGCTTTATGATGATGAAGCTGTGAGGGTAATATACATTTGAATGTCGTGTAATGGGGGGGGGGGGGGGGGGGGATTGAGGAATGGAGGGCAGGGGAGGGGAAGGGGAGGAAGGTTTGCAGAAAAGAATCGAATATGTGGGTGGATAACGAAGGGGGTGCCCCGTTAATTTCCCCAGCGTTAAATTAATGAAGGGTTTGAGCCCACCGTGATAGATGTAGCTTTTCATGTTTAATTATGCTGCGATTGACACACTTCACTAAGAATAATTCATATGATTGTTATGCCTCTGTTGCTTTCTCCCCCCATGTCATCATTGTTTATCCATAAGTTGATTAGAAGAGTGCAATACAAGAATGCAATGCATGCAAGAGGAAATTACACTTTAATCAGAATCAGATTCACAATACTTTTATTGCCATTGTCAGTGTAGATTACACAAACTAGAAACTTTTTTAGGTGTGGTGGTGCAACATAAAACAGGCTTGTAATAAGAAAGAAAAGAAAATAAATCAGTAAAAATAGTAATTAAACTAAGGGCACGCAAAGGAATGGACTAAGTTAAAGAAAATCAAACAAGATCCATAATATTAGATATAAACAATAAACTAAACTTATATTTGCAAAATGTTCGGGATGAATGCTTCGGGATCCATCGGGAGGAGCTGGACAAAGTAGCCGGGGAGAGAGAAATCTGGGCTTCCCTGCTTAGGCTGCTGCCCCCGCGACCCGACCTTGGATAAGCGGAAGAAAATGTATGCATGTATATGGATGGATGGATGGATGGAAGACAGATTAGTCAAGCGATGCAAGGAGACTTTCATCCATCCATTTTTTCTACTGCTTGTCCTTCTTGTCCTCCTCATGGAATAGTTTTTCCATAGGTGCCCTGCAATTGGCTGGCAACCAGTCCAAAGTGAACTGGGATAGGCTTAAGCATATCCACGCAACACCTGTGAGAATTAAGTGGTATAGAAAATGAATTGAGTGACATACACACACACTCACATAGCACAATCATTTACATATAATGTAATATGTATGTATGTATATAATGTATGTATATGTATGTATATAATGTATAATCATTTACAAGCATTTACATATAATTCATGGGAAAATACTGGGAGGAGGAAACACATAACAGATGCATTCTTTCTCACACACAAACAGAAGAATTCTTTAAGGGGTTCAAATCAAAGGTTGGCTCTTAAATGTTGAGCCCAATGGATTCCTTTCGCTCCATGATTCTCATAGCTCACAGCGCTCACAGCTGATTTGAATTCTCAAGTGCCTTTGTTTCTTTTGAGGGGCTGAAGATTACAGCTGGAGAAAGCCTTAACGAGGAAAAGAGCAAGACGCGAATGAATACTGGCATGTGCGCTTCATTTGTAATGTGGATGCACGAGTGTGCACGGGCCAATCAACCGTATTCTCTTGAATCAGTCACCCTCAGGTAAAGCCTATTTGTCAGCAGTCAACTGCCATGTGTCTTCTCTACTGTTCATTTGCAAACTGCAGCTCCACATGTTGTACTTATACTGTCTCCACAACTACTCGACCCGCTTTGGCTCTGCATTTTGGCCCAATAAACAATTACTACATTATATTCATGCACAAATAGGTACATCTTTCTGCTTGAATTACACTTTGAATTAAAACATTTGACCAAATACAATAAGCTTGCTTTTTATCATCCAGTTCTTAAGTTACTTAAGGCAGAAAAGTAGAAAAACTAACGGCATTTTTAGCAGACAATTATGTACTCCTCTTTGAATCACCACCTAATTGTGGTGTAGGTGTTTGAGTGCCCGAGTGATCCTAGGAGTTATGTTGTTGGGGGCTTTATGCTCCTGGTAAGGTCTCCCAAGGCAAACGGGTTCTAGGTGACGAGCCAGACTAAGAGTGATTCAGAAGACCCTTATGGAAAATCCCAAGACGAGTGACCGCAAACTCGCACGTGGGGTGTGGCTCTCAAGCCAGTGCCTGGTGGTCGGGCCTTCACCTGTGTGGCGCAGTCGGGCCTAGCCCAAAGAGGCCACACAGGATCTCCTCCCTGCCAACCCACCACCTGCAGGGGCAAGCATAAGGGTTCAGTGCCATGCGATTTTGGCGGCGGTCGAGGGAGGGTGCCCGGGCAACCAGGTCTTCGGTGGCCAAATCTGGTTCTTGGGACATCTGGTGGGGAAGGAGCCCGAGCCCGTGGAGGAGGTTGAGACATTCCGACTAGATATAGCCGGACTCACCTCGACCCAGACTTGAACCAAATTCCTTGAAAGGGGCTGGACCTTGTTTTCCATGTTCTACTCTGGAGTTGCTGTAGAGCAGAGAAGGCAAGCTGGTGTGGGCTTATTAAAAGCCTCCTGGCTTGGTGCCTCTGTGTTAGAGTCATCCACGATGAACGAGAGGGTTATTTTCCTACGCCTTCGGGCCAGAGAAAGGGTCCTGACTGTTGTTGGTGTGTATGCGCCGAACGGCAGTTCAGAGTACCTGGCCTCCCTGGAGCCTATCAGAGTGGTTCTGGAGAGCACCCCAGCTGATGACTTCATAGTTCTACTGAGAGACTTCAACGCCCATGTGGGCAATGACAGTGTGACTTGGAGGGGCGTGGTTGGGAGGAATGGCCTCCCTGGCCTCACAGGTCGATGATCAACTTTATAGTCGTATAATCAGAGCATGTTCTAGACACACAGGTAAAGAGAGGGTCTGAGCTGTAAACTGTTTGATTAGATGACGGGAGGGGGATGCCAAACAGACCTGGTAGACCCAAACGTGTAATGAGGGTGTGCTGTAAATGCCTAGCCTCCGTGCCTCCATTGCTGAGGTAGCCAGTAGTAGTTGTGGCCGCAAGGTGGTCGGTGCCTGTCGAGGTGGCAAGACTCGAACCCGATGGTGTACACCAGAGGTCAGGTTTGCCATCAAGCTGAAGAAGGAGTTCTATCAAACATGGATGGCTTGCGGGACTCCCAGAAGCAGCTGACAGGTACCAGCAAGTCAAGAGGCACGTGGATTTGCCAGTGGTTGAGGCAAAATCTTGTGGGAGGAGTTTGGTGAGGCTATAAAGCACGACTTTCGGTCAGCCTCAAAGAGGTTCTGGTAAGCCGTCCGACACCTTGGAAAGGGGAAGCGGTCCCTAGTTCACACTGTTTACAGTGAGTAGAGGCTTGCTGAACTCAACTGTTTAAAACCTTCTGCTACATTTTCCAGTTGGAGTTTTTGGATTCTGGCTGTACTTACTCCCTGGTGGACTCAACCTTCCAGCCTGTTCTTTTTGTCTTATCGTACCGTTCCTAATGAAGTGATTCTCCTAAAGGTGTGCACATCTGCCACCATCTTTTTCTGTTAAACTTTTTGCTCTGAATAAATTTACGTTTTTGTCACTCCATCTGCCTCCTGCCTCTGCATCTGGGATCTAGAAGCACAAATCGCCTTATCACTAACTCTTCATTACTTTGTGAGCAAATTGTCTGCACCCACAATCCAATTAAGTTCTGCTCTATTGTTATTATTTTTATATACTATGATCACTATATATATTTTTTTTACAGTGACAAGAACTTTGAGTACTATTTCAGCACATTGTCACATTATTTTACCTATGTATCTCCCTTAGTAACTTACTAAGACCACCTATGGAATGCAGGAAGTGTACAAATGTAGTGAAATAGGGTGACACCAATGGAGGGTAGGGTGAAATACGTTTTGTTTCTTCCTACTCTTTTTGGACATGTGGAACTGTGTTAAGTGATGTATTCCAATGTCATTTATATGAATGTTTCAATAAAATTAAACCATTACCATTACCCCTTCGTGAATCACCACCTTACCGCGGTGGAGGGGTTTAAGTGCCCGAGTGATCCTAGGAGCTAACCTTGTTCTTCTCTGGAGTTGCCGCAGGGGAGAGGCGGCGAGCTGGCGTGGGCTTATTGTTAGCCCCCCGGCTTGGTGCCTCTGTGTTGGAGTCATCCCCAGTAAACAAGAGGGTTATTTCTCTACGCCTTAGGGCTGGGGAAAGGGTCCCAACTGTGGTTTGTGCGCATGCACCGAACGGCAGTTCAGAGTACCCAGCCTTCTTGCAGTCTATCAGAGGGGTGTTGGAGAGCACCCCAGCTGGTGACTCCATAGTTCTGCTGGGAGACTTCAACGACCATGTGGACAATAACAGTGTGACTTGGAGGGGCGTGGTTGGGAGGAACGGCCTCCCTGACCTGAACCCGTGCGATGTGTTGTTGCTGGATTTCTGTGCGAATTACAGTTTGTCCATAACGAACACCATGTTCGAACATAAGGATGTCCATAAGTGCACTTGGCACCAGGACACCCTAGGTCGCAGGTCTTTGATCGACTTTGTGGTCATATCATCAGACCTGCGTCCGCATGTTCTGGACACGAGGGGTAAAGAGAGGGGCTGAGCTGTCAACAGACCACCACCTGGTGATGAGCTGGATTAGATGGCGGGGAAGGATGCCGGACAGGCCTGGCAGACCAAAACGCGTAGCGAGGGTGTGCTGGGAACGTCTGGGAGAGTCTCCCGTTCATCGAGTCTTCAACTCTCATCTCCAGCAGAGCTTCGCCTGCATCTCGAGGAAGGACCGGGATATTGAGTCCGAATGGGCCGTATTCCGTGCCTCTATTGCTGAGGCAGCCAGTTGTGGTTGCGGCCGCAAGGGGGTCGGTGCCAGTCGTGGTGGCAAGCCCCGAACCCGATGGTGGACACCAGGGTTAGGCCTGCTGTCAAGCTGAAAAAGGAGTCCTATCGAGCATGGAAGGCTTGCAGGACTCCCGAAGCAGCTGACAGGTCAAGCGGCACGCGACTTTAGCGGTGGTCGAGGCAAAAACTCGGGTGTGGGAGGAGTACGGTGAGGCTATGGAGCACGACTTTCGGTCGGCCTCGAAGAGGTTCTGGCAAACCGTCCGACACCTCAGAAAGGGGAAGCAGCCCCCAGTTCACACTGTTTACAGTGCGGACGGGGGCTTGCTGACCATGACTGTGGATATAGTTGGTCGGTGGAAGGAATACTTTGAGGCCCTTCTCAATCCCTCTGACATGCCTTCCATAGAGGAAGCAGAGTATGAGGATACGTACGTGGACAGTTCTATCACCGTGGCTGAGGTAATTGGGGTTGTTAAATCACTCCCCAGTGGCAAGGCTCCGGGGGTAGACGAGTTCTGGTCGGAATTCCTCAAGGCTCTGGATGTTGGAGGACCGTGTTGGTTGACACGCCTCTACAACATTGCATGAAAGTCAGGAACAGTACCTCTGGACTGGCAGACCGGGGTGGTGGTCCCCATTTTTAAAAAGGGTGATTGGAGGGTGTGTTCCAACTAAAGGGGGATCACACTCCTGAGCCTCCCTGGGAAAGTCTACTCCAGGGTGCTGGAGAGAAGGGCACGACCTTTAGTCGAATCTCGGTTACTGGAGCTGCAATGTGGTTTTCGTCCCGGTCGCGAAACACTGGATCAGTTCTACACCCTTGCAAGGGTACTCAAGGGTATGTGGGAGTTTGCCCAACCGGTCTACATGTGCTTTGTAGACCTGGAAAAGGCATTCGACCGTGTCCCTCGTGGTGTCCTGTGGGGGATGCTCCGGGAATACGGGATTGGTGGCCTGCTACTACGTGCCATTCGGTCCTTGTACAATCGAAGCAGGAGCCTGGTTCGCATTGCCAGCAGTAAGTCGAGCTTGTTTCCGGTGAACGTTGGCCTCCGCCAAGGCTGCCCTTTGTCACCGATTCTGTTCATAATCTTCATGGACAGAATTTCTAGGCGCAGTCAAGGTGTTGAGGGAGTCCAGCTTGCTGACCTTAGGATCTTGTCTCTGCTATTTGCAGATGATGTGGTCCTTGTGGCCTCATCAGGATGTGACCTTCAGCATTTACTGGAGCGGTTTGCAGCTGAGTGTGAAGCTTCTGGGATGAGACTCAGCACCTCCAAATCCGAGGCCATGGTTCTCAGTCGTAAACGGGTGGACTGTACCCTCCGGGTTGGGAGTGAGGTCTTGCCTCAGGTGGAGGAGTTCAAGTATCTCGGGTTCTTGTTCACGAGTGAGGGAAGGTTGGTGCGTGAGATCGACAGACGGTTTGGTGCAGCATCTGCAGTAATGCGGTCGCTGTACCGGATTGTCGTGGTGAAGAGAGAGCTAAACCGGAAGGCAAAGCTCTCAGTTTACCGATCGATCTACGTTCCCACCCTCACCTATGGTCATGAGTTATGGGTCATGACTGAAAAAATTCGATTGGGGATACAAGCGACGGAAATGACTTTTCATCCGTAGGGTGGCGGGACTCACCCTAAGAGATAGGTTGAGGAGCTCGGCCATCCAGGAGGAGCTCAGAGTAGAACCGCTGCTCCTTCACATCGAGAGGAGCCAGTTGAGGTGGCTCGGGCATGTAGTGCGGATGCCTCCCAGGCGCCTCCCTGGTGAGGTGTTTCGGGCATGCACAGTCGGGAGAAGGCCCCCAGGAGGACCTAGGACACGCTGGAGGGACTATGTCTCACAGCTGGCCTGGGAACGCCTCGGTGTCCTACCGATGGAGCTGGAAGAGGTTGCTGGGAACCGGGAAGTCTGGACTTCCCTACTGAAGCTGCTGCCCCCGCGGCCCCGGACCCGGATAAGCGGTGGAAAATGGATGGATGGCATTACCATGTACTATTGCACTACATTCAAAGTGAGCTGGTTGTGTATTTGTTTGTTCTTATTCTATTTTTTCTTATCTCTCCTCCTTTGCCTTAGTTGTTTTATGTTCTGATTAAGTGAAGTTCATTATGACATTCTTGCAGAGCTGCTGGAAACATTAATTTCTATCGGAGATGAATAAAGTCTCCATCTGCCCTATGGAACTACACTTTGATGCTGTGGAAACGTGACTTGCTGTGAATGACAATCAACTAAGAATGTGGGGAATGATAAAACACAACATTTGGAGGTCAAAACCCTTAAAAAGGAGAGTAAGTGGACTATGTGAACAACTGTATTAATTTACAGTGTGAAGCGCTGATCTCCACACCACCAAACACTGAAGAAGGTCACCTCAGTTATAAGCAAATATTGGCAAACACAACAAAGGAATGAAAAAGTCATGAAATCAGAACTAAAAATCGAATACAAATAACTCATGCAAACAACTAGAATCTTACATAAGCCAATTTTTGACTCATATATGTAGCATATTGCCATCACACGTCTGTCATCATGTAAATGCTTTCTTTGTCATTGTTTTTCCTGGCGTGATTAAAGCATTTTAATTCATTCCACAATCTCATTCCTTCCTGTGCACATCAAATGCATTTGACAGGCAATTACCCATTTCCCACTCACTTTCATACATATCACACAAGGACATTAAAATAATAGCATGGAGAAAAATAAGAGACTCTGGCAAGTCTTAGATGCTGACAAAGGGAGGACAGGAAGATGAGCATGTCAAACCCAAAGCCTTCCAACTGCCTGTCAAATGGTTGCAATGTTTACAATCCTTAACATTTATCCCTTTATCCCTATAACCGTTTCAACGCCGGACTTGAGAGGCTAGAAAAGGGTACAATAGTTGAAAGTCAAATATATAATACTAAATATTATTACCAGAGCAACAGTTGCCTTAAGAACCGGGTCGACACAACAGAACATGGTCATGGTCTGCACCCGACAAAACTCCTAATCTGCCTAGTTCTTGGGTCTATCTGGCTTTTCCCAGGGAGGGAGAAACAAGGTGAACTGTTGACATAATTCAGACCAGCGTCCTCACCAGAAAGATTCCAGATTATTCCCCGTCTTTTGCTTTCCCGGTGTCGACCTGACTTCTCTATTTTGTGTCGCTACTTTTTTGGCTCCTTTTGACTTGTTACTAGTGCCCAAGTTTTCCTTCTACTTTTGCTTTCTTTAGTTTTTTGGTCCTTTGTGAGGTCTGGTTCTGCTTTTTTCTGTTGTGTCCATCATTCAAGTCAAAGGAAGCAACTGGACTCTTTCACTTCTAAAAAGCTTAGGTGTGGAGCCTCCCTTTTTAGGTCCCTGGCGTTGGTGCTGTTCCTACATCACAGCAACGTTTGCCTTCTGACTCAATCTTTGAATTGAGATGTTAGAAGGATCCCTGTTTACGGGAGGACCTTTCTAGTTTCACAATTTTTGGAGATTAATACTTAAATTTATCTTGGAGATTAATAAAGTATCTATCTAACTATTCATCCAGCTCATTGTATTCTCAGGGCAGGTCTCCCATCCAAGTACTGACCAGGCCCTGCCCTGCTTAGCTTCTGAGATCTGACGGGATCAGGCTTTGACAGGCAGGTTTAGCCACAACAGACTGAGGGCACTTTTAACGATCTCCCTAATTTGTACTTGTTAATATTCATTTATATTGTTGTTTTTATGTCATTAAAAAAAAAAATTTGTTCCCAAAGAGGTTTTTAATCTCAATGGAACTTCCCTGGTTAAATAAAGATTAAATAAAAAGAAAAAGTAATTGTTTCATGGGTAGAGAAAGAATCTTCCCTCTGCTTGATAATCAACAAAAAAAAAGCATTATTTTCACTCAATATGACAGTTTGACACTGAGGACACAACATCAACTTCTTGTGGAGGTAACATTCAAAATGAACCAACGGGAAAGAAAAACACGCAACACTATGGAGATACAGCATCTATCCATTCCTCATGGATAATTTGTATTATGGTCACGGGTCCCGCGACCCTAATGAGGATAAGCGGTATAGAAAATGAATGAATGAATGAATGGTCACGGGTGTATGCTGGAGCCTATCACAGCTGACTTCACAATTGGCACATACTGTACGTACACGGGTCGGCAACCTTTACCATCAAAAGAGGCATTTTGTCTCCTGTTCTAGTAAAAAACAATGTTCGGGAGCTGCAAAACATTACTGAACTTATAAACTTTGAAACATTGTAATCTTTTGAAATGTTACCTGATAGAAGCACAAAATTCAACAAAGAAAAGTGCACCTACACATCCCTACCCTGAGCAAATTTAAACACTGAACTGTTTTGTGTAAAATTACTCTGAGGATAAGCGGCATAGAAAATGGATGGATGGATGAATGGAAAAAGAAATTAGCCAACTTTAAGATAAAAAAGCCAATCAGAGTTTATATATCTGCATATCAGTGTTGCTTGCTCAATATTGCTTGTTTCTGCTCTGAATTGTCATCAATAACCATTTTAGTTCCTGTTCTTGGCTGTCTTTGCAAAATGAGACACTCCGGAATCATTTCCTGTTTATTTTTTTAATTAGGAGAATGTATGCTCTGATTTTTTTATGAATAATGATTTTTTCATTTATTCTCTAACTGTGAATGGCTCCCCATCTCAGCTACAGCCCAATGTTGCCAACTTGCTGATTTTTTGTCTGTAAATCTGGAGACTTTCCAAACCTTATTTTATCAAAATGACTTGAGAAAAATGTAAGACTTTTTCTGACGTTGTTGGGAATTGGACGTTTTTCGGGTATTTGCATTTTTCTTCACCAAAATAGCAATTTCTTAAGGTCTCTAGAAAACAGCCAGAGGTTAGAGCGGCACTTCTGGTGTGAGCTCACCGCACCATGAGCGAGCGATTCAACCACGGTGAGAAACTACCGCTGTAGCTTCGGAGCCGAAAAAGATGACATATATACGGTATAGACGGTATAGACAAACAAGCATTCACACTCACATCCATACCTATGGACAATTTAGAGTCATCAATTAAGCTTACATGCATGTTTTTGGAAGGTGGGAGGAAACCGGAGTACCCGGGAAAACCCACACAAGAACATGCAAACTCCACACAGAAGACCCAGCATCTAATGGGAAAAAACATTTCAAGCTTCAGAAGGCTTTAAAACTTCCCTTTTTAATTAGGGATGTCATACGGAACGACCACTCTGATGCTACGATGATCAATTAGTGAGCCAGCCAGCAGATCTTGTTTCCATGTTCATTAGGCTGTGCAGAGAAGTCGTCATTGGTTCTGTGGTCTTCCTGTCAGCTGCGTCTGAAACAAGTCAGCATCTAACAAGGCAACTGATAGTGTCTCATCATGCCTGCTTTCTTTGGCTGTAAAAGTTTGTGGCATGTGAAAACCATTTGCTTCTTTGACATCAGTTTGACACTGGAAGTGTCAAGTGGCTTCTTAATAATGAATAAAACAATGCATGGCATTACAGAATTGGGATTAAAAAACATTATTTTTAAAACAAGAAACCCAGTTAAAGGACCTTTACCTCCTTGGCTCTAAAATAAACTTTTTTTCACCCAAAAGATTTAAGAAGACCACCACTGTCTAACATCCATCCATCCATCCATTTTCCACCGCTTATCCGGGTCCGGGTCGCGGGGGCAGCCCCTCTCAAGGAGTTTGGTTCCAGAGCCTAAACTGTGGGTTGAGGTGAGTCCGACTATATCTAGTCGGAATCTCTCCGCCTCTTCCACAAGCTCGGGCTCCTTCCCCACCAGAGAAGTGACATTCCATGTCCCAAGAACCAGATTTGGTCGTCGAAGCCCAGGTCGCCCGGACACCCGCCCTCGACCACTTCCCAAATCACACAGCACCGGACCCTTATGCTTGCCCCTGCAGGTGGTGGGTCTGCGGGGGGGAGTTCCCGTGCGGCTTCTTCGGGCTAGGCCCGGCCAGGTCCCACGGGTGAAGACCTGACCACCAGGCGCTCGCCTGCGAGCCCCTCCCCCAGGCCTGGCTCCAGGGTGAGGCCCCGGTATCCCACGTCCGGGCGAGGTGCGGTCACTCCTAGTGTTTCTCTTCATATGGGTCTTCTGAATCACTCTTAGTCTGGCTCGTCACCTAGAACCTGTTTGCCTCGGGAGACCCTACCAGGGGCATAAAGCCCCGACAACATAGCTCCTAGGATCACTCGGGCACTCAAACGCCTCCACCGCGGTAAGGTGGTGATTCACGGAGGGGATCTACTGTCTAACATAGTGTATGATACCAATAGTGCTTTGAGAGAACCGACTATACCAAAAAGTCAACAGTCCGAACTACCAGTTGGCCCAACAAGGGGGAGTGGCATCAAAGGCCGTCACTCACTCATGACTGTACACATGCCTGCAGTGCAAGCACACATATGCATTTTGACTACCGCAGATACCTCAGCCACGGTGGTAGGGACAGGCAGTGGAAAAAATACTTTGAGGCCCTTCTCAATCTCGAAGACATACCTTGCACAGAGAAATCAGAGTCGGAGGCAGGCAGTCAGAGGAACGAAAACGACACAAAATACCCAAACGTGTAAACTGTCACTACAATAACAGGAAAGAAAACAACATGAAATGTCCAAAAATGGTAATCGTCATCTGCAGGGTTGTATTTAGTCCTCAAGCAACTCCAAGCTTCTTGTCAGCTGTTTAAAAGCGGCTGTTTATCTGACCACCAGCACTCAATCCCAGCAAACTTCACTTTGCACTAATTAACTTTGTTTAGACGTGATATGAAGTCAGGGAAGGTGTAGGTGTAAATAACCTTGACAGAGAGCGAGGGACGCAGGATAGTGTGGAGCAGCAGCACTGTAGAATTACGTGGGCAAACTTAGCTCTATTTAAGTCCACACCAATAACGCCTACATCCTTTCTGTTTGACAAAGCTCCTTCCCACCTTTTAATTAGGAGAGCGCCTTTCTTTGTCTTCTCTAATGTTTGCTTTAGAAAGCATTGACATGTTTATTGTATGTAAAATGCATCATCAAATCATTGGTGTGAAGGTGTAAACAGAAGAGAGTACAGATATGTTATGGTATATTTTTGTGCAAGCAGTGCAATGATCTACAAATGGAGCGTGTATGGTGGATGTATAAATGTACTGCACATATAGTAAGTATGTGTATAAGTATGAGTGTTTGCATTCACAATCAAACCTCGCTTTTTCTCCGCCCCATTTTTGGAACACTTTCTTAGGTTTTCATTCGTTGTTGAGCATAAGTATGTTTGTCCGATACCAAGGCAAAATTTAGCAAAACCAAATAATATGAAATTTGGAGCAAATGAAAACTGCACTTATTTTTATTCATTCTTGTTAAGAGGTAACATTTTTATTTATGTTTTTTATTCCTGTAATGGTAGTAGTAGTAGTGGTGGCAGCTCTCTGAGTACTTAGCTGCTCCGTGTTGTTCTGTCATGATTGTGTTGGTGATTGTAGTCAGTGTTGTGTCTAGTGATGCCCTGTCGTTTCAACTCACTGTGAGTTCATTGTTGACTATTGCTTTCCCAGTCAAATAAATTGTTCCTTTAAAGCAAACTAAAGTACATTTTTTGGAACTCCAGTTTGCCAAAATAAATATAGATATACAGGTATGTGAAATAGGCACCACAAATATGATTAAAAATCTATTTGCAGCATGGAACCTAGTAAATGATTATTTCATGTTGTATTGGCCTGCATCCCACAAATTGTAATAGTAATATTATTCTAATTGGGAAATATTCATATCATGGTCATGTTGGCAGAAATTCTGAATGAATGAAAAGAAAATGAAATGAAAAGAGGTGTGATGTTGAAGGAAATGCATGGTTTGAAGCGGATGCTACCCGATAGTCCAGTTCTAATGAAGACTTGATCAACGGACTGACCTTTACCGAGGAGTTTGGACACCATGATGGTGCTATGTACCATATGTACTATATATGTAGAAATGCACAGTTTTATTTTACTGCAAACCACTGTCAGGCAATACACACAGTAACTAAGCTAAACTGTAAAGTAAACTGTAAGAAAGAGAGAGAGCACCACAGCAGATGATCATTTCATTCATCATTTATACGCAGTTATATGCACTGGTATGCATTTATATATTTATATGCTTTTTTGCCTTTATATGTTTACTGTGTATGCATTTTGAAGTGTTCAAAGTATTGTAATTGTAAAACTATACAAATGTGTTGTGTGTCTGGGAGGAATCAATTGAATTATTTTGATGAAATTATAGCTGGACCTAGAGCTAAGCAATGTTCCACTGTAAATCCAATTCATATTTATTATAATCATTGTTATTATCTTCATCCGCGTTGACAGCAAAAGCAGCAGTTGGGGTTTCGTATCTTTGCCGAGTTTACATATGATTTGGGGAATGACGGCCCACCGCTGGTGTCAGTCTCAGGTAAGGAATGAGCACATGCCCACAGGCTCACAGCATATTAATATCTCATAAACCACATTTGACATTTTGATTTAATTAACTGTTACCGGGCGACTAAAGCTCACAAGCATCATGGCCAGAAGCCGTGCGCTATTATCTATTGGTTGTAAAGGACACACACACACACACACACACACAGGCAGAGTTTGTTAGTGTACCCAGCTTGGCAATTAGATCCAGGAATAAGCAGATGATTAAACATGTGCTACACAGAGGGGTTTAAAAACATGCAGCCAAGTGCTAAGAAGCTGTCATCACATAAAATGTTTTCCCTTGAGAGCATGTAGACTTTTCTGATAACAGCAGGCCACAGAGATAAGCCACAAAGTTGCTTTCTACTGCGATTTTAGTCCATCACTTGCCACCCTGCTGCTCCCTGTTTACACACAGCGTGACCATTAGCTTCATTTCTACTTCAGGAAATTTCTCCTCCGATTTTCCCAACACTTGCACCCTCACGTTTTTCACAACTGGTAGTACCTACAGAAAGTCACCTTATCGCTGATACTTGTCTGAGTTGTTGCTTGGTATCAGCATCAAGTCATTATCAGTATCTTTATTATCAGTAACTTTTCTACTAAATACTAAATCATTTTAATCAGCATTTCTATACATTCTTATAACAACCCAAGCAAATATAATATGCCTGAACATCAATACAGTGTTGGTATCAACAACTTACGTGTTTGAAATTCAACAGCTACTTTGACAAAAAGAAAAGCTTTTTGTATTTTACTGATAAAATAGCCTGATACAGTGGAAGAAGATGAATGGAAGCCCAAGACAGTAGAAGAAGGTGAAGAAGATCAATAAATGGAAGCCCAATACAGTGGAAGAAGCAGAAGAAGATAGATCAAAGCCCAAGACAGTAAAAGAAGCAAGTATCTCTTCTGCTACTAGTTGACATGATGCAGAAGAGGAAGGTACAACATATTGTGTGTGCAGGAGACCAGGTGGAAAGGTAGCAAGGCTAGAAGCTTAGGAGCAGGGTTCAAGCTGTTTTATCATGGTGTTGATAGGAAAAAAAATGGAGTAGGGGTAATTTTGAAGGAGGAGTTTGCTTGCAATGTCCTGGAGGTAAAAGAGTGTCAGACAGAACCTGAAGCTATAAATTAAAGGTGTAATGTTGTTAGTGAGTATGCTCCACAGGTAGGATGTGAGATGGAGGAGAAAGAGATGTTCCGAATTCCGATCAGACCTGGATGAAGTGATGCAAAACATCCTTACAATTGAGAGAGTTGTCATTGGTGCAAACTTCAATGGACATGTTGGTGCAGGAAACAGAGATGATGAGGAGGTGATGGGCAAGTTTGGTATCCAGGAGAGGAACGTCGAAATACAAATGGTGGTCGACTTTGCAAAAAGGATGTTAATGTGGTGAAAAAGGTAGTGAATACTTTCTTCCAGAAGAGACAAGAAAATAGGGTGACCTATAAGAGTGAGCGCACAGGTAGACTACAT
>QODF01000017.1:2220326-2252517 GCA_024372805.1 Oostethus manadensis | reverse complement strand
CACCTGAAACTTTTCCAGAGCAAAAAGCAGTGGTATCATCTGCAAATAGTACTAGCTTTAGGTGTTTTGTCACTTTGCGGATGTCGTCAATTCATAGGTTAAATAATTTTGGTCCCAGTATTGACCCTTGTGATACACCACATAATATCTCTAAACTTGTAAATGCATATTCTCCTAACTTCACTTATTGCTACCTGTTTGCTAGATAGCTTTTAACCCAGTTCAAAACTAACCCTCTGATTCCATACCTTTCCAAGTTTGTAGTTAGCATGTTGTGATTGATTGTATCAAAAGCTTTTGTTAAACCCAAGAACACTGAGGCTCAATCAGTGCCATAGAAGTGGAAATATTAGCTCTGTATCCGTATTGGCTGTCTGCCAGGATGTCATTCTTATTGAGGAATTTCTCCAACCTATGGTTGATTAACGTTTCGATGATTTTAGAAAATTGTGGTAATAATGAAATTTGTCTTTAGTTTGTGAACTGATGTTTATCTCCATTTTTTAAGATTGGAACTACTTTTGTTGTCTTCATTTTGTCTGGGAATTTGCCCTTTAACTTCTTTTTATATATTGTATATGTTTTTTCGGATGCTGTTGTTTGTTGAATTATAAATTTCCTATGTAATGTATTTTTCTTCTTAGTGCTGTTTTGCAGACCTTTTGTCATCCATGGCTGATTATTCTTCTTTGGCTTGTTAGACATTTCTCTCAATGGACAGTGCTTACTGTACAACTTCATGTTAGTCATTAGAAAGTGTTCATATGCTTCATCCACATTGCTTCCACTGTACACACTCTCCCATCTTTGTTCGTCCAAATCTATTTTGAAAGCACTGGCGCTGTCCTCTGTGTGTAGTCTTTTGCAAGTTCTTTTGTCCTCCATCTTTCGTTTCTTTTAGTTTTTGTTGTAAATTGTAAACACTGAGAGATGGTCACTGATGTCATTGATTAAAAGGCCACTAGTTGTGTCGCTGCTTCCTCAGGTCTGACAGGTTTTGTCAGATGCTCATTCATGTAGACATTTGTTCCTTTCAGCTTCCTTCCTTGCTTCAGCAGTGCGACTTTGAATTTCCTTTTAGGGAATTTGATGGCAATTTGATGACAATGTTGATGGGTGTGGTTCTGTTCTTGCCATACAGTGGGATGCATGTGTCGATGGTGTTGACGTCTACTTCCACTTCCTTTGAATGTAGAAAGTTAACAACTTGTTGCTCAGTGAAGGCGGCATCTTCTTCATCAAATTCATCTTTTTTCCTGACTGCTCTGGCAAACGTCCTGGGTTTGATCCTGAGTCCCGTCACGATCACATCGTTCATTCGTTTGTTCTGATCCACGTCATCGGTTGTGGTCTTCAGTTGCTTGATGACTTTGTGTTTTTCTTCCATGTTTTCTTTGACTTCTTGGAGAGCAGGGCTTAAGGCAGCATTACTATCTTGTAATTCCTTGTTCTCTGTTCTCTGATTTTTTTTACTTCTTCTCTCAGGTGTTGAACCTTCTTTTTCATGATGCCAGTTAATTTATAAATTTTTCCTTTAATTTCTTTGTGGATTTCCTTTCGCATTGTGTTCAGAATTTCCACAAATCTGGTGAGGGCATTCTCTTGAGTAACATTTCCGGGGTACTTCGAGCCAAGCTGCTAGAGCTTGTGCCTCGTTCCTTTTCTTTTTTTAAATTTGGCTTTGTTTTTGGGTGTTGCTAAGCAACACCGCATAGCGGTTAGCCTATTAACTTGACTTACAACTGTCATTTTTGCTTTCGTTAAATTTTGTTTTTTCAACAATTCCGTACTTCATGCCAGTCCAAGTTGAACACAATTTTGTCAGCTCTCTTATCTGTTTGTGTCAGACGTATGATGTCCTTCGGCTTGTTGTTCTTAACCGCCGATTGGCAGCTAGGCAGGTAGCTTGCCTTATAACAGCTGTCAGCTTCTCAGTCAGTTTGTTCATTTCTATTATAGTGAAATGTGCCTCTTACCCGTTTGAGTAAGTCTCGGCACTCCCTTCTGGATGTACAATCACAATTGTGGTCAATAGATTCCAGAAGGTAAAAAAAAAAAAAACTTTTCCGCAATTGCAAAGAATGTGAAGAGGATGGATGGATGGATGGAAGCCCACCAGTGGAAGAAGCTGTAGAAAAAGGATGGAAGCCCAAGACAGTGGAGGAAGGAGAAGAATATAGATAAATGGAAGCACAATACAGTGGAAGAAGCTGAAGAAGATGGATAGAAGAAGGTCAAGACAGTGAAAAAACTTGAAGATGATCGATGGATGGATGAACGGCCCTATATAGTGGAGGAAGGTGAATTAGATGTATGGATGGAAGCCAAAGACAAGTAGAAGAAGCTGTAGAAATGTGATGGATGGAAGCGGAAGATAGTGGAACAATCTAAAGAAGATGGATGAATGAAAGCCCAAGACAGTGGAAACGCTGAAGAAGATGAATGAAAGGCCTAAACTGAAAAAATCAGAGGAAGATGAATGGATGTAAGCCCTATACAGTGGAAGAAGCTGAAGAAAATGGATGGATGGAAGCCCAATACATTGTAAGAAGCTGACGAAGATGGATTTAAGCCCAATACAGTAGAAGAAACTGTTTTAAGATGAATGGACGGAAGCCGAAAACAGTGAAAGAAGCTGTAGAAGATGGATGGATGGAAGGCCAAGACAGTGGAAGCAGCTGAAGAAGATGGATGGATGGATGGAAGCCCTATACAGTGGAAGAAGCTGATGAAGATGGCCAATAAAAAAGAAGCTGAATCTGCAATTTGGATGGATTGATGCGCAATACACTGGAGGAAGCTGAAGAAGATTAACGGGTGGAAGCCCAAGGCAGTGGAAGGAGCTGAAGAAGATGGATGGACGGAAGGCCAAGACATTGGAAGAAGCTGAAGAAGATGGATAGACCGAAGCCCAAAACAGTGGAAGAAGCTGAAGAAGATGGATTGGAGCCTATTAAAGCAGAAAAAGATGAAGAAGATAGATGGATGTAAGGCCAAGACAGTGGAAAAATTGTACTAGCCACTTTAAAAAGGGGAGACCCCACAACAGACCAAACTATAGTTGTAACGCAAACCTGACAAATGGATGGATGGATGGATAGATGGAAGGATGGAATCACGGTAACACAAGCATCATGTGTTGCATGCTTCATGTTGCCTAAATGATGGATCTTGGTAATGAAGATATCAGATGAGTAAAAAGCCAATACAGAGCATCTGTAGTTCGTAGGGGAAAAAAACATTTGAAATTAGTTCACGGGGGGCAGTATGGTTGCTGTTTGTGTTGCTATGGCAACTGCTACATGATGTTGGCTTTCAGATGTCATTTTTTCAATTCCACACGTGTGATTCAATCAGTGAGTATTAACAAATGTTCTGGGATATTCAGCTACTCAGACTTTGCAGCCTAATGAGATGGAAATTGATCATAATTTAGTGCTATAGCCGATTCTACCCACTATGTTTTATTAGATAGAATGGAAGAAGGTGGATATATTTCACAAACAATGCATTTAATATTGCCTAATTTGTGTGGGCTTGAGGCAAAATGAGATTGGAAAGTTGTGGTATTAGCTTTGCCAGCAGAAAAGATGTTATGTGTGCAGCTTGTGGCAAGATGTTGATGGATGTCAAACCGAGTTACTCGCTTGTTGCTTCACTGAATAACATCATCAGCATCCTACCTGACAATCACGCAAACAAAACCTATACTTTCTGCAAGCATTTCCCCATTGCTGCTCTACACTGTAAACCCAAACTAGTAATCACTACTAAAACCATGCATGGTAAGTGAGATGAAGTGAGACCCTGAGATGTCAGAATTTTTACAAAATCCATTTCTTGAAAAAAACAAAAACAGGATAGCCAGGATATGATGTGAAAATAGGACATGACCTGGGAAAGCAGGAAAACAGTTTGTTCCCCAAGACAACACAGTCAGCTGATATCATAAAACCTTGCAAACATTAACCTATGGAACTCTCACATGTACAGTGTGTCATGCATGATACAGAATTGCTATTGTGCTATGAAACCAACACTTGGATGCTTATTGGACATCATGTGTATATGCCATGTGCATGTGTCTATATGGGATTGCATATGTGTATATAGCATGAGGTGCATGTGTGTATGTATAGCATGTGTGTGTGTGTAACACGTCTGTGTGTATAGCACTGCATGTGTGTATATAGAATGATGTGCATGTGTTGATATGGCATTGCATGTGTGTATATAGCATGACGTGCATGTGTGTGTGTATAGCATGTGAATGTGTGTATCTATAGCATATTTCTATTTATAGCATGTTATATATATTGCTGTATACATGTCTGTGAATCACCACCTTATCGTGGTGGAGGGGTTTGAGTGCCTGATTGATCCTAGGAGCTATGTTGTCGGGGGCTTTATGCCCCTGGTAGGGTCTCCCAAGGCAAACAGGTTGTAGGTGACGGGCCAGACTAAGAGTGATTCAGAAGACCCCTATGAAGAATAGCACCCCTATGAAGAATAGACCACAGATGTCAGTGCCACATGTCTGTAGTCGTTGAGTCCAGTGATCCTGGGTTTCTTGGGGACAGGAACAATGGTGGACAGCTTCAAGCAGGCTGGGACATGGCATGACTCCAAGGAGATGTTGAAGATTTCCGTGAAGACAGTCGCCAGTTCTACCTCAGGGTGGAAGGAGAGACACCATCCATACCTGGAGCTTTCCGAGGGACCGGATGGTGGACATCCGGATGGTTGGATTTTTAAATGTCTTGGCCACATTCTGCTCCGAGAGTGTGAGGGAAGTGGGGGAGAGGGAGGGCTCCAGGGCTGATATGCCGTCAATGTCCATTGTAGTCAGTGGGGTAGGGGAGGGCTGTGAATCTTCGAACCGGGAGTAGTGAGTGTTCAGTCTCTCTGCTAAGTGACGGTTGTCAACAGGGGGGGGGGGCTTTGGGTCTGTAGTTGGTGATTTCCCTCAGACCTTTCAAGACAGAGACAGGGTTATTTCTCCAGGACTTCTCCTTCAGATGTGTGTTGTACCTTGATTTATCCTTCTCCACCTCCTTACTAAAAAGGTACTTGCTCTGTCTGTATAAGTGAGGGTCGTTACTCTTGTGGGCCTTTTCTTTCTCCTTCCTTAGCTGTCTCAGTCTAGGTGTGAACCAAGGTTTGTCGTTGTTGAAGATCACTCTGGTCTAAAATGGGACTATGCTGTCTTGAATATATGACATCACTGTGTCTGTGTATTCATCCAGGTTATTAGTAGATGATTTGAATAGTTCCCAGTCTGTTGTATCCAGACATGTGCAAAGCTCCTCCACAGCCTCACTTGTCCACTTTTTAGACGTTCTCACAGTAGGTTTGGAGAGCTTCAGTCGTTGTTTGTATGCTGGGATGAGGTGAACCATTGCATGATCAGAAAAGCCTAAAGCAGCACGTAACACACTTTTATAAGCCCCACTGACTGTAGTATTACAATGATTCTGCATCTTCTGCTCTCTCGTCGGACATTTAATAAACTGTTTGTACTTTGGCAGCTCCTGGCTCAGGTTTCCCTTGTTAAAGTCGCCCAGGATGATAAGTAAAGAGTCCGGGAAAGTCCGCTCAACGTCCAAAATCTGCTCCTCGATCGTTCGTTTAGCTTCGTGCACGTCCGCACTTGGCGGGATGTAAACAGCAGACAGGATGAATGAAGCGAACTCGCGTGGAGAGTAGAAAGTTTTGCAGGGAATGAAGAGATATTCCAGAGCGGGAGAGCAGTGTTGGGAGATCACAGTTACGTCCGAGCACCAGGCGTTGTTGACGAAGAAACAGACTCCCCCACCTTTCGTCTTGCCGGAGAGAGCTCTCTGTCTGTCAGCACGAAGGAGTTGAAATCCCTCAAGGCTGAGCGCGTTGTCCGGGACTTGTTCGTTGAGCCATGTCTCCTTGAAGCACAACACGCAAGAGGAGGAAAAGTCCCTGTTGTTCCTCACCAGCAGCGCCAATTCGTCCATCTTGTTGCTGAGTGAGCGTACGTTGGACAGGAAAATCCCAGGTAAGGCCGTACGCGTACCGCGTCTCCGGAGGCGTACGAGTACTCCTGCTCGCTTTTCTCGTCTGCGGCGAGGAAAGGAGGACTCTTTTAGCCAAAACGAGAGCTAGATCTACTGCAGATACTAAAAAAGCTGGCAGTAGATCAGCAGGAATTGTAGTTTTTATGTTTAAGAGCTCTTCAGGGGTGTAGGAGCACGCTGACACACCATTTACGAAGAAAAACAAACAAAACATAGAGCACGTAGTCACCAGGGCGACCATCCGCGGCGCCATCTTCGGCGGCCAAATCTGGTTCTTGGGACATGGAATGTCACTTCTCTGGTGGGGAAGAAGCCCGAGCTTGTGGAAGAGGCGAAGAAATTCCGACTAGATAAAGTCGGACTCACCTCAACCCACAGTTTGGGCTCTGGAACCAAATTCCTTGAGAGGGGCTGGACCTTGTTCTTCTCTGAAGTTGCTGCAGGGGAGCTGGAGTCATCCCCGGTGAACAAGAGGGTTATTTCCCTTTGGGCTGATGAAAGGGTCCTGACTGTGTTTTGTGCGTATGCGCCAAACGGCAGTTCAGAGTACCCAGCCTTCTCGGAGTCTATCAAAGGGGTTCTGAAGTGCACCCCAACTGGTGACTCCATAGTTCTACTGAGAGACTTTTAACGCCCATGTGGGCAATGACAGTGTGACTTGGAGGGGCGTGGTTGGGGGGAACCACCTCCCTGATCTGAACCCGTGTGGTGTGTTGTTGCTGGACGTCTGTGCGAACCACAGTTTGTCCATAACAAACACCCTGTTCGAACCTAAGGATCTCCATAAGTGAACTTGGCACCAGGACACCCTAGGTCGCAGGTCTATGATCGACTTTGTGGTCGTATTATCAGACCTTCGTCCGCATGTTCTGGACACCCGGGTGAAGAGAGGGGCTGAACTGTCAGCTGACCACCACCTGGTGATGAGTTGCATTAGTTGGCGGGGAAGGATGCCGGACAGACCTGGTAGATCCAAACGCGTAGTGTGTGTGTGCTGGAAACGTCTGGCAGAGTCTCCTGTTCGTGGAGTCTTCAACTCTCATCTCCGGCAGAGCTTTGCCTGCATCTCGAGGGAGGACCGGGATATTGAGTCCGAATGGGACGTATTTTGTGCCTCCATTGCTGAGGCAGTCGTAGTTGCGCCCTAAATTCTTCAAGGTTCTGGATGTTGTGGGACTGTCTTGGTTGACACACCTCTACAACACTGCATGGAAGTCGGGAACAGTACCTCTGGACTGGCAGACCGGGGTGGTGGTCCCCATTTTTAAAAAGGGGGACCAGAGGGTGTGTTCCAACTATAGGGGGATCACACTCCTCAGCCTCCCTGCGAAAGTCTACTCCAAGGTGCTGGAGAGAAGGGCACGAACGTTAGTCGAACCTCGGTTACAGGAGTTGCAATGTGGTTTTCGTCCCGGTCGCAGAACACTGGACCAGCTCTACACCCTTGCAAAAGTACTGGAGGATATGTGGGAGTTTGCCCAACCGGTCTACATGTGCTATGTAGACTTGGAAAAGGCATTCGACCGTTCCCCTCACGGTGTCCTGTGGGGGGTGGTCCGGGAGTACAGGATTGGTGGCCTGCTACTACGTGCCATTCGGTCCTTGTACAATCGAAGCCCTCCCCTACCCCACCTGGTTGGCATTGCCACCAGTAAGTCAAGCTTGTTTGCGGTGAACGTTGGCGTCCGCCAAGGCTGCCCTTTGTCACCGATTCTGTTCATAATCTTCATGAACAGAATTTCTAGGCGCAGTCAAGGCGTTGAGGGACTCCAGCCTGGTGACCTTAGGAACTAGTCTCTTCTATTTGCAGACGATGTGGTCCTTATGGCCTCATCAGGCTGTGACTTTCAGCGTTTACTGGAGCGGTTTGCAGCTGAGTGTGAATAATGTGTTAATAATCACAACAGCCACTGTTTAAATCTGAATCAGCACATCCATTTTGATCTACACTACTGTATACTGACCCATCTGCTTCTGTCGCGCCGTTTGCCTCCTCCTCATGGCTTGCCAGTGGATCTGATATGGATGTGGTTAATTGTAAATAAACACTTATTCAAACATTTTGCCTTGTTTGATTGTGTAACCAAGAATTGCAAAAATTCTCATAATGAATTAGGTAATACAAGTTTTGTTTTTGTTTTTTTGTCTTGTCCAGCATCATAACAGCTGAATGGGAGTCAAGCTGCTTTTAAGTGCTGAGCAAAATTGCTTTGCCGAGGGAGACTTCATAATCCAAATGAGTCTCCCTTGACATTTGACTGCGTTTATTATGAATTTTGTTGAACCACATTTCGATGCCGAACCTGACCTGAAAAGGGACGGTGTGGGGTTGGGTTGGGGGATATAAGAAAGGGTGCAGATAAACCTCACAAACATATTTCAACCATATTATAAACAACTGTGATAATCACGATTGCAGCAACAACCAGAACAGTGACAGAACAAAATAAGCAAAAATACAGGAACAGAAAAAAACAAAAAAAAAGTAATACAAGTTTATCTCACATGCAAACAGAAGTGACAAGGGCCAGACCACAAGCTTGGCAATGCATCTTTTGCACACAATTGCTTCGGATTTCATCCCCGTTTTCCATAGTTTTTGTTTATTCAAATAACATGTGGTTCAAATTCAGGTGACAAATACGAGTGTATTTTTTAGTGGGGAAAAATGCCTACCTTACCTGTGATACCAGCCTGACCCCCAACAAAACCCTCAATACTGACAGCTGAGGGGGGGGTTTGGGGGATGCCCGCCGAGCTCAGTGTCGCCCTGTCACCGTGTGCCTTCGGTGCTCTGATAGTTTTTGTTTTTCCCTTCTTCTGACATCATTAAACCGTTTTTTTCACAGGGCAACAGTTCTCAGTACGTCAGGGCAAACGATAGAGAAAATTATACTTGTAATCTCCTCCCAGGCCGCTTTTGCATCATCAGCCCGTGGAGGTCTGCTCACGTGACCATATATTCGGCCACTGCAACCTTGGACCTCCGGGACCAAAGCATAATTTCCGTCTGGGAGAAGTTTGGCTGTCTACTGCTGTCTTCATCCATATTCAACAAAACTTGTAATGCGCTTCGCCAGCGGCGCATTTGAAGGTAAGAAGAGGATCTCATTTGATTGGTGAAGATTTGTTAAACCTAGTCACGGCTTCTCTCCTCCCTCTTTGCCAGTTGCTCCGGTAGAAGGGACAGAGGCGTACTTACGCCAGGCTGCACCTGGCACGAAATTACAAAATGCGCCTAAAACATGCCCCACTGGCAAAAGTTCGCCTCGCCTGCGCCTGGTCTACGAAATTAGAGCCCAAAAGCACAGTAAGTGAAAAAACAAGATAATATTTATTATATGCAAGTAATATAGACTATTTACTATTTACAGCTGTGTAATAATAGCATGTGCATGTATATATATATATATATATATATATATGGAAGGGTGAAAAAGTGTTACTACTTAATTTTTCCTTGATTCTCACACTTAAAAGTTTCAGATCATCAAAAAAATGTAGATATATGTTAATGAAAACACAACTGAACACAAAATGCAGTTTTTAAATGAAACTTTTTATTATTAGGGGGGAAGAAATTTGAATCCTAAATGTCCCTGTGTGAAAGAAAGGAAGCAAGCACTTGTACACGTCATTGTACAGCGGAAATATAAACATCAAATATTTGTCCTGCAAACAAACAACAGAGCACCGACATAACTGACAGCCTGACGGACCACTCTGGATGTAAGCCATGTTAGGAAAGCGCCAATAGAAACAAAACCAGTGGATAAGCAAACATCTTACAACTATCCATTAACTCTAACGCCTGATACCAACCTGGGCCCACCTCCATCCCTCCTGCCTCCTTGCTTCTCCCTCTACTAATCCCACGGTACTCAAGAAGAAACTTTTGGTGACATGACTGACGTCATTGGATTTTGACATCAGTTGGAGTGTCAAGAGTTGCTTGTGTCTCCTGGGAAGTAGCAATTGTATGTCATGTACAGTAGGACCAGAGAAACGCACTCATGAAGACAAGATTCTTTATTCAACGCACATGTGGAGCACATGTGGAGCACAGGGCTTGACAGCAAATGTAAAGTATGAAATGTTTCATATCTTTGAGGGTGGTTCCATGGTGCCATGCCCCAGGAAATAACCATTAAGTGCAGAATAAATAAATGTAATTTGCTTTTAGTAAGTGTACTAGACGTTGATGTGACTGTATATGTAATAATAATAACTGAAATTGATTTAAATCACATTTACATTTTTCAGTTAGCCTGCACCATGGAATATGGAATATGCAATATTGTGGCGTTATTAATACACTGCAGGAAGCCAACTTTAAAATCTTTATTACAATTGCTTTTTCCTGTTTTTCAAATACATATTTGTTGAATGTATTGTACGATGCTATTAGCATACCTAAGTAAATTTCATAATTCTATGATAAAACTTCCTCCTGGTACTCAAATTAGTCACTTCCACAAACAGGAAATAAATATGTGTATTCTGGATCAAATTATAAGATGGGAAAAAAACAAAAGTGTAAATTTATTTTGAGAGCGTTCCAAGAAGCAAATTGCAGCCACGGGACTCAGTGACTCATTCCAAAAAGGAGCAGAAGTTGGGACGGAGCAACAGAGCACTGAAGAAGACATGATGGGTGAAAAAGGAACCACTGCAGAGGATGGACAGCAAGTGGAGGTACAGGCAAATCAAAGGTAGTCAGTAACCAGATGAAGGTCAGCTTTGAACGTAAACGATCTTGCGTCCCGCCGCTGCAGCCGCCGTGCTGATGAATGCTACTGCAGCTGGGGCTTGTTGCTCCGTCCCTCGTGGGAGGTCAGATGATCTGGGGAGGAGACACAAAGAAAGGCAAGTAGGAGGAACCAAATAGAACAGTAAACGACAGGAAGAGAAAAGTGACAGGTCAGCGGTCCAGTCTATTTGGCAGAACAGGAATGTCTTTGAGTTGTATTAATAACATATATTATATATTATATATATAATTTTATAATAATAATAATAAATATATATACTCATGTATGTTGTACTCAGTGTGTATACATATACACATACACATACACATACACATATTAGTGCTCGTATACATACACATACTGTGCACATACACATATCCATGCAGTACATATTTGCACTGGTGTAGGCACAGAAAAGTGGTGACGTGTTCTTTTCACGAGGGGTGTTTATTTCCACGTCGACAAAAAATTAAAAACAGATTGACAACAGCTCCACTCCACCCGACGTGCCTTCACTTAGTTGTTTCTTTTGTCCCACTCCCTCACGTTCCATGGCACGCCCTCCTAACCCCTGTGTGCTGTTCAAGTGCATCTCGTAAATAACAGCATCTCTTTAACGTAATACAAACATGACACCTGAACAATTGGGGGGGGGGGGTCATTGGACCTCAATAACATATCAATCCTGTTTCCCACAGTGACACACAATCAGGTCCTACATTCCTTGCAGTACCTCCTCTTTCCATTTCTGAACCGTGTTTCCGCGTAAAGCACCCATAACTTCCTGTGTCTCTCACACTCTCCCCTAATAATAAGATGTCGTCTCGACATCCAAAATAGACCTTTTCGTCGTTAAACATGCACCCTGCAATTTACCCATAGATCACAAAGTATGAAATGGACCTTGTACCAAACAGTACAAGCTTTGTATAGTAATCCACCACTACCGTGCCCGGCAGTGGTGAATACCATCGACCCTTCCAGTCTTTGTTACGCATCCAATAAATGTACCTCAACACATTCATACCTCTGTGACCTAGGACACTCAGCAATGTATGGTTAAAGTCTGTGGTCTCTTCCGCTGTCCTTTTGGATACGACCTTATCTGCTCTATCTCCTCAGTCCCATCACCATCTGAGTCACAGTCAACATCCTCTACACACTCAGTGTCCACTCCCTCCTCAGCAGTTTCTGGTGGAACGCGGTACTGTGCATCTTCAGTCATTTCTTTGGACCCTTGATGTTCTAGAACATCATCGGCTGTCTGTGGGATGAACTCAACCTGTGTCACACGTGTTTTGTTCTTTTTGTCCAAATGTCTGTTCTTTGTTCGTGTTTCCTGTAACGTCTTCTCATCCGGTGTGAGTGGAAAAAAATCACAGGGCAATAATAGATTTCTGTGAAGCACTCTTGTCCTGCCTTTGCCATTTTCCGGCTCCAACTCAAACACGGGACTATCTTCACCTTTTTGACGTGTGATGACATAAATGTTGTCGTAACGGTACAGTTATAGGCATGTATGACTTTGGGGAGGTGGTTCTTCCAGTCCATTTTCTGTTCCTCAGTTAGTGTTCTCAGCATAGACAGGAGAGTCCTGTTAAACCTTTCTACCTGCCCATTTCTTTGTGGGTGATAGGGGCTTGTATGTGACCCTTTGACACCTGAGAGGTCTTTTAAATGGTGTAACAGTCTGTTTTCAAATTCTCACCCCAAGTCGTGGTGCAGTTTTTCAGGGAAACCAAATCTTAGACAAAAGTCATTGAACAGTCTGTCTGCCACAGTCTTAGCAGCTTTGTTGGTAGTTGCATATGCCTGAGCAAAGCGAGTATAATGGTCCATGACCACAAGAATATTTTCACAGCCACCTTTGCGTTGCTTAAGGTGCAGAAAGTCAATTGACACTAGTTGGAAGGGGTCTTTCAACTATTAATGCTCTGCATGGGGGCACAGCTTGTCTATTTGGCTTTCTTTTCTTTAAACACTCACAAACGTTTAAAACAAAATGCTCGACATCTCTTTGCATCTTGGCCCAAAAGAAGCGGTCCCTAATAAGGTGCAGGGTTCTGTCTGATCCCAAGTGACCCATCTGTTTGTGTAGCTCCTGGAAGTTGAGAGGATGATACACTGCAGGGAGAACCAGTTGTTTTCTGTGCTGAGCCTTCCTGAACAACATCCCATCTTCCCTTATGTGAAGCTTACTTCACTCTCTGACCAATGCCTTGAACTCCGAACTCTCATTTTTTAGTTCGTGTGCAGCCGGTTTTCTCTTTTGTTTTACATACTGGTACATTTTCCCTATTAAAGGGTCTTGCTGCTGAGCTGCACAAATCTCCTCTCTGGGTATTGGCTGAATAGTGTCCAACAGTCTTTTAGCTCCAGTCTGCTGCTGGAGATCATCAAAAGAGACAGCACTGAACATAGGACTCTGCTCTCCTTGTTGCACGAGGATCCCCTGTTGTGTGGCTGTTACAGCATCCTAACTGACCGTCTGTGTGCAGTGGCTCATATAGCCCTCAAAGTCCATAGGCAATCTGGATAACCCATCTGCATCTGAGTTTGTTTTCCCTGGTCTGTATTTTATGGTAAAATTAAAATCTGCAAGTTCCGCTACCCAACGCTGACCCGACGCATTCAACTTTGCTGTTGTTAGTACATAAGTAAGTGGGTTATTGTCTGTATAAACCACAAAAGAAGGTGCATGAAACAAATAGTCTCTGAACTGCTCACAGATAGACCACTTAAGCGCTAAGAATTCCAATTTATCTGCATGCATGTCATAGTTTTTATCTGGTGGTGTCAACGTTTTGGAACCATATGCTATAACCCTTAATTTACCATCACTACGCTGATAGAGTACAGCTCCTAATCCTGCCTGAGAGGCGTCAGTGTGTAACAGAAAGAGTTGGTTCAGATCTGGATACCCTTAAAAAGGAGGATTAGACAGCCTATCAACCATTCATCCATCCATCCATTTTCCACCGCTTATCCGGGTCCGGGTCGCGGGGGCAGCAGCTTCAGTAGGGAAGTCCAGACTTCCCGGTCCCCAGCGAACTCTTCCAGCCCCATCGGGAGGACACCAAGGCGTTCCCAGGCAAGCTGTGAGACATAGTCCCTCCAGCATGTCCTAGGTCTTCCCGGGGGCCTTCTCCCGACTGGGCATGCCCGAAACACCTCACCAGGGAGGCGCCCGGGAGGCATCCGGACTAGATGCCCGAGCCACCTCAACTGGCTCCTCTCGATGTGAAGGAGCAGCGGCTCTACTCTGAGCTCCTCCCGGATGGCCGAGCTCCTCACCCTATCTCTTAGGGTGAGTCCAGCCACCCTACGAAGGAAACTCATTTCCGCCGCTTGTATCCGCGATCTCATTCTTTCGGTCATGACCCATAACTCATGACCATAGGTGAGGGTGGGAACGTAGATCGATCGGTAAACAGAGAGCTTTGCCTTCCGGCTCAGCTCTCTCTTCACCACGACGGTCCGGTACAGCGACCGCATTACTGCAGATGCTGCACCGATCCGTCTGTCGATCTCACGCTCCAACCTTCCCTCACTCGTGAACAAGAACCCGAGATACTTGAACTCCTCCACCTGAGGCAAGACCTCACTCCCAACCCGGAGGGTACAGTCCACCCGTTTCCGACTGAGAACCATGGCCTCGGATTTGGAGGTGCTGAGTCTCATCCCAGAAGCTTCACACTCAGCTGCAAACCGCTCCAGTAAACGCTGAAGGTCACAGCCTGATGAGGCCATAAGGACCACATCGTCTGCAAATAGCAGAGACGAGATCCTAAGGTCACCAAGCTGGACTCCCTCAACACCTTGACTGCGCCTAGAAATTCTGTCCATGAAGATTATGAACAGAATCGGTGACAAAGGGCAGCCTTGGCGGAGGCCAACGTTCACCGGAAACAAGCTCGACTTACTGCTGGCAATGCGAACCAGGCTCCTGCTTCGATTGTACAAGGACCGAATGGCACGTAGAAGCGGACCATCAATCCCGTACTCCCGGAGCACCCCCCACAGGACACCACGAGGGACACGGTCGAATGCCTTTTCCAGGTCTACAAAGCACATGTAGACCGGTTGGGCAAACTCCCACATACCCTCGAGTACCCTTGCAAGGGTGTAGAGCTGGCCCAGTGTTCTGCGACGAAAACCAAATTGCAGCTCCTCTAACCGAGGTTCGACTAATGGTCGTACCCTTCTCTCCAGCACCCTGGAGTAGACTTTCCCAGGAAGGCTAAGGAGTGTGATCCCCCTATAGTTGGAACACACCCTCCGGTCACCATTTTTAAAAATGGGGGACCACCACCCCGGTCTGCCAGTCCAGAGGCACTGTTCCTGACTTCCATGCAATGTTGTAGAGGCGTGTCAACCAACACAGTCCTCCAACATCCAGAGCCTTGAGAAATCCCGAGCGGAACTCGTCTACCCCCGGAGCTTTGCCACTGGGGAGTGATTTAACTACCCCAATTACCTCAGCCACGGTGATAGAACTATCCACGTACGTATCCTCAGACTCTGCTTCCTCTATGGAAGGCATGTCAGTGGGATTAAGAAGGTCCTCGAAGTATTTTTTTTTTTTTACTTTTTTTAAAGGGACAATGCATATTAATGAACACTTATGTGTAAATATGGCAGAATTAGCCAAAGGCTACTTTACATCTGTAGTCCCTGGCAGGTGAAGAAAAGAAAATAAACAAAAACAAACAAACAAACAAAAAAAAAACAATTCCTTCCACCGACCAACTATATCCACAGTCATGGTCAGCAAGCCCCCGTCCGCACTGTAAACAGTGTGAACTGGGGGCTGCTTCCCCTTTCTGAGGTGTCGGACGGTTTGCCAGAACTTCTTCGAGGCCGACCGAAAATCGTGCTCCATAGCCTCACCGAACTCTTCCCACATCCGAGTTTTTGCCTCGACCACCGCTGAAGCTCGTGCCGCTTGGCCTGCCGGTACCTGTCAGCTGCTTCGGGAGTCCCGCAAGCCATCCATGCTCGATAGGACTCCTTTTTCAGCTTGACAGCAGCCCTAACCCCCGGTGTCCACCATCGGGTTCGGGGCCTGCCACAACGACTGACACCGACCACCTTGTGGCCGCAACTACAACTGGCTGCCTCAGCAATTTAGGCACGGAATACGGCCCATTCGGACTCAATCTCCTGGTCCTCCCTCGAGATGCAGGCGAAGCTCTGCCGGAGATGAGAGTTGAAGACTCGACGAACGGGAGACTCTGCCAGACATTCCCAGCACACACTCACTACGCGTTTGGGTCTGCCAGGTCTGTCCGTCATCCTTCCCCGCCATCTAATCCAACTCATCACCAGGTGGTGGTCAGTTGACAGCTCAGCCCCTCTCCTCACCCGCGTGTCCAGAACATGCGGACGCAGGTCTGATGATACGACCACAAAGTCGATCATAGACCTGCGACCTAGTGTGTCCTTGTGCCAAGTGCACTTATGGACATCCTTATGTTCGAACATGGTGTTTGTTATGGACAAACTGTAATTCGCACAGAAGTCCAGCAACAACACACCGCACGGGTTCAGGTCAGGGAGGTCGTTCCTCCCAACCACGCCCCTCCAAGTCACACTGTCATTGCCCACATGGGCGTTGAAGTCTCCCAGCAGAACTATGGAGTCACCAGCTGGGGTGCTCTCCAGCACCCCTCTAATAGACTCCAAGAAGGCTGGGTACTCTGAACTGCCGTTCAGCGCATACGCAAAAACCACTGTCAGGACCCTTTCCCCAGCCCTAAGGCATAGGTAAATAACCCTCTCGTTTACTGGGGATGACTCCAACACAGAGGCACCAAGCCGGGGGGCTAACAATAAGCCCACACCAGCTCGCCGCCTCTCCCCTGCGGCAACTCCAGAGAAGAACAAGGTCCAGCCCCTCTCAAGGAATTTGATTCCAGAGCCTAAACTGTGGGTTGAGGTGAGTCCGACTATATCTAGTCGGAATCTCTCCGCCTCTTCCACAAGCTCGGGCTCCTTCCCCACCAGAGAAGTGACATTCCATGTCCCAAGAAGTCTGCGGGGGGGAGTTCCCGTGTGCCTTCTTCGGGCTAGACCCGGCCAGGTCCCACGGATGAAGACCTGACCACCAGGCGCTCGCCTGCGAGCCCCTCCCCCAGGCCTGGCTCCAGGGTGATGCCCGGGTATCCCACGTCCGGGCGAGGTGCGGTCACTCCTCTTGTTTTTTTTTTCATACGGGTATCAAGCAAGTAACACAAAACTTGATGATGAGTGTCAGTCCAGGTAACAGGTGCAGAAGAAGGAAACTTGCCTTTTTTCTTTTGTTTTTTTCTCCTTTTGGTCTTTTTCTGAATTTTTCAAATTCTGCTGAGTTTGTATAGGCGGGGTTGCCAGCAGGTTGTACAAAGGTTTGGCAACACGTGAAAAGTCTTGGATGTAAGACAGATAGTAAGACAGGAACCCCAGCATTTGCCTGACTTCGCTCACGGTACTAGGCTTCTTCTCTTTCAGTGACAACACCGGGGCGATCTCTGCTGGGTCCATACTGTGACCCGCTTTTGACAGAATCCTGCCTAAAAACCTGACCTTGGGTTTGAACAGCTCACACTTTTTCGCCGTAAGTTTGCCCCCATGTTGTTGATATCTCTGTAGGACTGTTCGCACATGTTCAACATGGTCCTGAAATGACTTACTATGAACCAAATTGTCATCAAGATAAGGTAGGCAAGTGTCATCAAGTAACCCCCAGAGACACTCTTTCATGAAATTCTGCAGGGGCCGAGCTCAGTCCAAAAGGGATTCTAATCCACTGGTATAAACATCAGTGCATAATGAATGCCGTGAGGGGCTGGCTCTCTTTGTCTAAAAACCCCTGATAATAAGCCTTCCCCTGATCCAATACTGTAAACCAAGAGCAACCGGTGAGGCTATCAAGCAGATCTTGTATCCTAGGATTAGGATGCCTGTCTGGCACTGATTTACGATTTAGTTTGCGATAGTCCATGCAGAGTCTGAGCTCGCCAGACTTTTTCCGCACACATACTATGGGGGAAGAATAAGGCGACTTTGATCTTGTGACCCAGCCTTTGTTAAGTAAATCCTGCAGGTATGCCTTGACTTCCTGGTGCAGGGGTTTTGGCACACTAATGTAAGTCTTTTGGACTGGTGTCTGGTCTTTTAGATGAATGTCCATATGGAGGCTCGGAATACAGCCTACATCGTTTTCATGTTTAGCAAAAGCACGACATTCCTCCCTGAGCATTTCTCTTACGGCCGACTGTTGTTCACTGGTTAAGTGATCTATAGCCACAGGAGGGTCCCAAGCCTCGGTTAAGTCATATTTCGGAAATGATGAAGCTTTAACGTCTGCATTGGCTGTCCTTTTACTAGTTTTTGGTGTATCTCTAGGTTGTAAGGCTGCCGGATATATTGTTTTACTTCCTCAGTGTGACCCAAAACCACGCAAGGACCTAAAGTGATGCTATGGCCTGTGGTATTGGTAACAGTCACTGGGACAGAGGCCGAATGACCCTTTTTCACCTTACACAGTACCTCTTGAATATGCAGTCCTTCAGGAAAAGCTGGACTTGCGTTGGGATAAAACAGCATAGCAGTGTCTTCTTCCGCCTGTATGTGAGTGTGGCAACGTATGGTGACCACTTCACCCGGACCCAATTCTACTTTACCTCACCCTGTTTTTACCCGGGTCGCTACCTTCCCTGTTTGGTGGGTTTGCAAGAGCTGGATAAACACTTCGGCGGAAACAGGATGAATGTCGAAAGCCTTACTCACAATGCTAACCACACAATCGTTGCTTGTCATACCTCGTTTCATTTGCTCATTAATAACTTCCTCTATCACATTAAAGCCTATTATTGGATCTAGAGCCACCTTTGGGTCACTGTAGACCAATACAGGTACCAGAAGGCCGTCGCAGGCAAAATCTGCACCTGCAAGTTTAAACTCCACCGGGACCCACCCACTGAAAGGTATTTCAGTCTGGTTGGCAGCAAGCCCATTTAAGGGTTCGGGTCCTATGAGTTCATCTATGCCTCTGATGGTCGTGTGAGGTAAGTGCTCAGCTCTCCACTTTTCATTTATGACTGTAGCCTGTGTACCCGTATCCCATAACGCTGTAACTGCGAGATTGTCAAAAGTGCACCTGACCATTTTACGTTTAGCAATCAATTTAATCCGTTTTCTCCCCTGTTTAGTTGGCAAATTCTCAACGTTCCCTATCTGTGAAGACCAATTTTTTTTTCTTGTTACCCCAATATTGTTCAACCGACCTTACTGCTTGACATGAGCGTTTGTGTTCTGGCCAGTGGCTCGCTTGACAGTTTTTGGAACAGTAGCCTGCAGATGAGCAGCCTACTGAACGGCATCTTCTGGCTTATAGTCCCTCTCAACATCATCCAGTTTGTGTTCAATGACTTTCATTAGTTCTTGGCGGCTCATGTCTTCCAACGCCCTTCCTGACTCGGTCTCACTTTACGTCAACAAATTACAGCTCCCCATTTGCTTCTTTGGCACAGCGAGGCGGTCACTTGATCTCTCAAAACTTCTATATCCATTTTAGGTACTCTAAAGCTACTTTCTTGATGTTTTTCCAGGTTTGTTGTTTGAGAGAAAAGTTTCTTCGGTCCCGTGCTTGGGCGCTAACGTAATAATAATATATAATAATACCAACATGACATGTTACTGCAGCTCTAATGCTGAGTTTATTTTAAAATGTGTGCTTTTATTTTGAAATGTACGGAACCGGAAGTAGCACTGTTAACTCCGTAAGCTTAACAGGAAAACGGTCAGCAGATGTCGCTAGGTGGCAGTTATGCTAACTTTAGAAGAAAGGAATAAGTAAAAATGACATTAGAAGAAGTTAAAGGAAGAAATATGACTCAACACTGTAAAGTACAGCTTTGTATTCAGTCAGATTGTCTTCGAGGGATGTCTCTGCCGTTGATTGAGGAGCAGGCTAAAGCGGTTTGTGTCCATGCATATTCGGTATTAGCTTCGGTGCTAATCAGTGCTGTTGTCTAACTGATGTATCATTTGTTGTGATACATCATCATATGACACCTGAACAATTGGGGGGGGGTCATTGGACCTCAGCTAACATATCAATCATGTTTCCCACAGTGACGCACAATCATGTCTTACATTCCTTGCAGTACCTCCTCTTTCCATTTCTGAATCGTGTTTCCGTGTGAAGCACCAATAAATTCCTGTGTCTCTCACACATACATACACACTCATACAGTGTGCATATATATGTATACACACATAAACATACATACATACACATGTACTAATAATGATAAACATACAAGAAAACAACGAGAAAAGAAACAGAACCTCTTGAACAATGACCATCAGGATGGCACGTGCAACAAATCCACATTAATTCTACATTACTCTGCAGTGACAGGATAACTGCATCAAAGTGAAACAGAGAATGAGGAGATGTTCGTGGTGAACACAGCCATGCATCCCAAACCACACTCCCCCCAAAAGCGAGGTTCCGACCAGGAAGACGCTGGAGCACGGCCCCCAGCAGGCTCCCCACAGAGGGGAAGGCCCCCCCCAAGAGGCAACCACGAGTCCACTCCGAAGAGGTGCAAGAGAGACCCAGCCGGACGCCACCCGGCAGCCGAGCAAGGGCCACAAGGGGGGCCTGGGCGCCAACCGCCGGAACCCCCACCGGGGGCCGGCCAGCCTCGGGCAAGCAGGACAACCGCCCCCGGGCCCAGAAACCCCGTTCCCCCACTCACATGCCAACACGCACACACCTACACTTTCACATATGCATCTGGATGCGCCACCAGCCCCCCCAATGCAGCGAGCAGCACCACCGCGAGCTCCCTCAAGACACGGGGCCAGATTATTTGATAAAAGGAATAGTTACCATAGAAAAGCTGTTTACCTCTTCTAAATACACTTATCAAAATTATTAGAGCCCCTATACCTGAAAACACCCTTATAGTAGTATATGTGTGTATATAACATGCAATATGTGAGTATATAACATGCAATATGTGAGTATATGACATGAAATATGTGTGTATATAACATGAAATATGTGAGTATATAACATGAAATATGTGTGTATATAACATGAAATATGTGAGTATATAACATGAAATATGTGTGTATGTAACATGAAATATGTGTGTATGTAACATGCAATATGTGTGTATATAACATGCAATATGTGTGTATATAACATGTAGTAGGTGAGGAAAGTTGAACCCCGGGATAAAAATGCCCCGGAATACAATCAAACCAAGAAACAAAAATGCCTTCCTGATTTTTTGCTTCGGTTTACAAAAATGTATTCGCTTTACGAAAGTTTGTCGATCCCGATTTGCCGAATTTGAAGGCGCATGCTAAAACATGGGCTCTACAAAAAAAAAGGTAACGGAAGCAAAAGAGTGAGTTTAGTTGAGCTTTATTCTACTATTCAACAATACCCTCCCTGTATTTTTAATCCCTCTTCTCCCACAAATCCATCTTCTGCATCGGACTTGAACCGCTGGGCAATTTCGCCGTCAAACATGCCGGGTTCCCTGTCATCATTGTCGGCCGTTCAGCAAGGATGCCGGCGTTCGTGGAAGCTCGGACAAGAGTTAAAGCAGATAGCTCGGCCCGGGCATCCGCAATCCGTTCACGTATGCTGGCCCAACTCTCCCGGCGCTCGGTACCAATGTTGTTCTGCAGCATAGCGGTAGTGTACCTACTGGAGGCATGGCGGAAGTGTACGAATGACGTAATGGTCTCTGATTGGTTTATCGCTGCCAGTTTACATGCTGTACTGCACTTTGCTGCATATTAAAGGTAATGAACTTTTAGAAAAAGAATTCAATATAGATTCTATTTCAGGTTTTATCATTACATTACATTTGTATTACAATACTCGCTACTTATACAGTATTAACTGTGCAGTGTTTCTTCCATTGTATGAGGGGTCCTCCGGGTCAGTGGAACCAATTAGACAATTTACATGTTCAATGTTTGGGTTACAAAAAAAATTTGTCTTACAAAAATCCTTACAAATTAATTTTGTATCCTGGGGTTCCATTGTATATAACATGTCATGGCTGTGGAAACATTGATTTTTGATGCAATTGTTCCATGGCTGGAGGCGGATGATCTGCCAGCAGCTATAAGTGTCTAAAAAGCGCTAAGATTCTGTTATAAAAAAAAGAAAATACGTCAGCCAATGGCTATGGAAAGCTAGCGGCTCGTGTCAGTGCGTAGATGTATGTGTAAAGCAGCTCAATTAGCAATGAAAACATCCAAAAGGTGCAGCAGGTCTTCTTACTGCTTAACCAGAAGGTTTAGTTAGAGCTGCACGCAAGCAAGCATCACCTTGCACCACTGCTGGAGTCCATGGATGTTGACTGTTTGAAGATGATAACATGGTGTTGCTATTGGATGCTGCCTGTTTGAGGGTGTGGCTAAAGTGGCCAATGAATGGCTTGGGAATGTTATTGTTATAAAGGTCATGTTTTTATGATAAAGTCGGAATAGAAATCGGTAGTGACATGCACATCAGCTTTGCCACGGCCAACAAAAGAGCCATGCGTAAATGATTAGTTGTGCTGGTGCAAGATGATGATGACGAGGAGGAGGATTTCCAGTCTGCTGCGAGTGGTGTGTGTGTGTGTGTGTGTGTGTAATGGATCGGACATGGCTGTTAGGGTCATGCTGTGCTGCTTCTGGGGGGGGGGGTACAGAACCTCAGCTCGCCATGCAGGAATGGATCATTTTCTTTTCTCAGCAAGTATGTTTGCAGCAGACAAACATAATGCACGCGCCCGGCATGCAGCTTAGCTTGGCTCACCACAGGAAATACATACACTACTTCCTGCTGATACACCCCCACTCATACGCAAGGCTTTCACTTACTAAGCATTTTGGCTAAAGTTGCCGATTACAGTAATCCCTTATTTTTGTCACTGGTTCCAGGCCCAACAGTAATAAGGGAATTTCCGCAAATCAGGGTTGAATATTTTTGTAGTCATGACATAGGAAACTGCTTACCATCTTCTAAATATGCTTTTTAACATTATTAGAGCAGTGTAGATACAAAATAACACCCCTATTGTCACAATTACACTCCTTTTACCCAATAACAATAACAAACATAATAAGAGAACACAAGACATATTAGACATAGATAAGATGCTTGTGTGTTGCTTTGAATGTGTTTCGGACTTTTGGAGTACTGGAAGTGGCATCAGGGATTTAGAGTTGAGTTTTAGAGGATTACAGCCTCAACAGTAGGCCCTTATGATTATAATGTTATTATTGATGTACTTGTTGTTATCGTGGTGCTTGTGTGTCTCACCCAACATTCCAGTAACATTACTGACACCTAGTGACCAGACTACAATACTACATATCACCGCAAGCTCTTTCAATGCGTCTTCTGAATTCCTTATGTTTGTATTTTACTTCATTTAGTCAGAAAATGCATCGATTGACTGGAAACCAGTCCAGGGTGTACCCTGTACCCGCCTCTCGCCTGAGGTCAGCTGAGATAGGCTACAGCATGCCGCCCTAATGAAGATGTACAAAATGGATGGGAAGATTGTCAGAAAATGTTTAATTCAAACTAAACACCCCCCATAAAATGTTCTTGATTGCGCATCTTCTGTGACTAATAATAGGCCATATTCAACCTAGAAACAGCATGATTTGTTCATTCATACATTTTTCAAAAACTGTGATAGAGTGAAACCCCGAGAAAAGAAACATAATAAGATAAGAATGCCGAGCGTTTAATGTTTGACGGTAGGAGTAAGAAAGTGGTTTTGTGTCTGCTGGCTTTGTATCGCCGACAGTTGAAGCAACGAATGAACATTTTCTACTATACAATATAATTTGCGCTATTTGTGCTATAATATTGTGCTACTTGAAGAAAGTGTACGTATAAAATTGTGTTGTCTTTGGTATCGGCCAGCCCAGCAGGAGCAGGAAGGAGTCTACATGGGAGATGCATGGCGAGGCCAAAACCAAAACACAGCCCGAGCCTGAAAGTCAACACCAATGATTTCCAAGTCCCAACATCCCCAAACTAATGGTCCTCTTGGGATGGGTGGGGGGGTTGGGGTGAGTTGCGATGATGTGATGTGGGTGAGGGGTCAAGTGTTTGGCGAAGAGAGGACTCTCCTCGACTACGCGTATTCTTAAGCAATAACAACGTGATCCGTATTATCCACCCAAGAATACCCGTCACCGAAGAGAGTCGTTCAGTAGACGCAGGAGGCTAACCGAAACCACGTGAGCAGTTCCACTGCCATTGCATCCCCCCGCCCTCCGCCCCCACAACGGCCATCGCTGCTTCTTCATGCTTGAGTGGCAAACACACACATGAACACAAAAGCGGGAAGTTGCATTGATTGAAGACACGCCTCACTGCGGCGTGAGGCCACGTTCCATCAATGGCTCCTCTGCAAAGGAGAAAATCAACATTGACTACCTTTCCATGCACACAGTATTACAATATTCATCTCCATAATGTCTGAGCGACAAGCAATAAGAATATTCCCAATATTCCTGTAATAATGTCACACTACATTTTCCTACCAAAAAGACAAAATGCTTTTGACAATTGTACTTTTACATGTGCTGCTATAAAATATACTTGTTTTGACTGAAGGATATATTTACAATAAACGTAAACCCACCATGCTAACGCCGCACCCAAACACATCCCACAATCCTTCACCAATAATAACCATTTCATATTCCCACGTTTACGTTTTTACAGTCAAAGCCGGCTTTCCGTGCACCCTCCTTTACCTGTCATCCGCATTTTCATATTTTCATTCCAATTACTTGCAAATGTGCGTCAGCTCTCCAAATCTGACACCTTAGTGCTTGTTGGAATCTTTTCTATAATGTGAATGGTGAATACAGAAATATTGTTTAATATAATGCAAATATTGTCTGCATGGAAACTTGGAGAATGTTGCCTTTTTTAGTATGACTCAGCAAAAAGGGGGGGAAACCAAAAAAGCAACAAAGCTCAGCTTGGATTTGCTGGGTTTCTGCTGTGTGACGTGTCAGGGTGACATGGAGTGTAAAGGAAAAAGAAAGACGATCATTTTGTACCTGCAGTCCAGCGCCTCTCTCTGTCAGTTTCCTGGTGCCGTCTCTGACAGCGTCGCTCTTACACACCCATCATAGGTGGGGGTGGGGGGTGGTGGTATTGATATGGGGGCGGGGAGGGCTTGCAGGGGGAGTCATGAGGTCAATAGGAGCTTGTTCAGCCTCATCACCAGCAACCCCCCACCAGTGCAAGAAAAGATATGAACACATAGATTTCAACATCCTTCTTTTACTTCATTGTTCAGCAAATACGTTACATTTACTTGCACATTCAGCACAGTACAGTATATACAATATCCTCAATCATAGATGCAAAAAACATCACTCCTATGAAATTAAAGACGACATTTCATACATAAAATTACAATGATGTCCGATGATTAATGTGTAAAATGTATGTATGTATGTTTATATAATTTTCATAAATAATTATTAAATCATTCTCAAATTATTCTCAAAATATATTTTATAATGCATAACATTTGTTTTAATTTAATTTATTGGAATGATGAATACGCGATGATTTTTAATAATACAATAAATAATACTTGATTTATTTAAAACAACATTGTATTTAAGCTATTGAAAAATGAACACATAGCATACATGAATTGATGTATTATTATTATTATTATTATATATAATTACTATGTATGAAGTTATCAGTCATAAATTCTATGTTATATATTTTAAAATGTTTTTAAATCATGTAATTGTAAAGATCACAATTAAATGATTATAAGAATGAACACATTTAATACATACAATACTGTACTATAATGATGAATATATAATAATCATACATGTATAATTAAGTATACATAACACATTTGTCATAAAATAATCATTAGAATGAAGTGATTTATTATATTATTATTATATAATACATTAAATGGTGTGTAGTGATTTATGCATAGTTTAAAAAAAATAATTCACAGTTAAAAAAAACGAAATATGTATTTATACAACGATATATAGCATTTTTAATATCATTTACTTTTAATAACTGTATAGTGCGTTAAGACTTTAGGGTCACCTTGTACAGTAAGACTATTGAAACACATGACATTTGCTCTTTGATATGTGTAAATATATCTGTAATATTTTGTGTAAATATATGTGTAAATATATGTGTAATATTTTGTGTAAATATATGTGTAAATATATGTGTAATATTTTGTGTAAATATATGTGTCATATTTTGTAGTTATCATTTCATCACCTTCCTATATTTTGAAATTAAAGAGAAAAGTAATAATATGTCGTATTAGTTCCTACACAAAATGTTTCTCTTTTATTCATTAATAGAAATGTGTTTTAATTGTCCATCAACCAAAGCCACTGTGAAAATGTCATTTTAATCACATCTAACATTCATTTAATTTACCTTTTCATTCTTTATATGTATATTAATGTAAATCTTAATTTTTGATGTCATTAATTCATCAATATTACTGGTAAAACAAATGATAATATAAATGGTGATAAACGATAAAAAAGCTATTAGCATAAAGCTGGCATGAACATGTTAAATTGTGTTTTAGTATCTCTTTCAAATGAATGAATTCCACGTGTCAAACAGCATGTTACTTAAAGTGTGTTTTACGTTCAAATGAATGAATTTATATGTTGAGTGTTTTTAGCCTGTTCATGCTCTTCTACCTTTGACGGCTACATGGCTTGACTGGGAAACACAAATGCATGCAAATGATGAAATATGCACTTAGTAGAAAAATGCTGTGTAATGAGAAAAATGCTCATGGTTTTCCATGTTGGTCATATCTCAGCAATTTATCCTGGTTTCCTATCTTCCTGTGTTTAAATATCACCATTTTCTAAGAATAAATAATGACAAATTGGTACAGAACGTCAATATAAACAAACAAACAAAAAAAATTTTTTTTATTTTTTTTTATTAATTTTTTTATTTTAATTAAATTTTTTTTTAAAATTTTTTATTAAAAAAAGCAATAATAATAATGATGAGATTGTAAATAAATGGCAGGATTAAGAAAGCAGAAGATGGAATTGGCAGCTGAAGGATGGTGCAGGCCAGGTATTGATGTACCTATTTTATTTTCATGCCGCAAACAAAAAACAAGAAACACCCCCCCCACACACACACACACACATACATCTAAAGAGTTGCACAAATGCATGCAAAGCAGGAAGAAACCCCCACCCACGCGTCCACTGCAGAGATCAATTTACACAAACACACTCAGAAAGCGTGGCCCAACCCTGAAAAGCTCCCGCAGAAAGCAGCAACAATTCCATTGGCACACACACACACACACACACAGATTCCAAAGCAGAGGTTGGCAAGACCAAACAGCATTGATTATTCCACAGAAGCACACAGAAGGCGACTAATCGCTGCATTCGAACAACAATTTTCATTTACATATAGATATTCTTTCTCTCTATTTCTTGCAACACCCATTTCCATTTCTTGAATGCAAATATTCAACAAAGATGATGCTGACAAATGATGCAATGAACAAGATTTGGAAATGACAAAAATAAAAAAAAGATTGTGCCCCTTCACCACTCTTTGTGGCCTCTTACCCTCTCAGCTGTTTTCTTCCTTTTCCTGGGTGTTGTCTCTCTTTAAACTCCCTCCCCTTCCTTGGCTCTTTCAACCTGATGCCTTCCCGATAGGCTCCGTATCAAACTGGGAGGTGGGAATCTCCCTCCCCTCCACAGCTCCCTGAAGGGAAGGAGGAGGAAGACCACGCTAGGAAAGCACTGCCGGTGCTGATGCTGCGAAGAGGGATGGCAAAAAAAGAGAGGTAAAAACAAGCTGTGCCCCCTTCAGTCCCTGCCTTGACACTCTTCTCCTACCTTTCCGTCTTGGCTGGATTGAGAAAAAAAGCCAGCAGTGGCTCTGCCGGACCAGCCAATGAGGATGCAGACGCTGGTGATGAGGAAGAGAGAGATGGAGAGCTAGTGGTGCCGTGAAGGCATCGGTGAGAAAATGATGGAGTGGAGAGAAAGGATACAGACATAGAGATGTAGACATGGATGGGGATTGAGGATTGAGGGGGGGATGGACACCAGAGGAAGAGGAGGAGAAAGATGGAAATGGAGACAGAAGATGGAAAACGCAAAGTAGACATTGAAGTATCTCACACACACACACACACACACCCTTGCTCTACACTAGTGGTTCTCATTTATTTTCTGTCACGCCACTCCTAGGGGCCAAATATGTTGTCGCTCCCCCCCATTTGAAATACTATTGACAACTAATAATATATATTTATTCATCTGTAATCTACAAACTGAACTTCAAACTTGCATACCATGGGAATGCAACAAATCGGAAAGCTGTAAAGTGTTTTCTAGAGTCAAATGGCATGTTGAGTATAATAAATTTGGACATATTGGCGGGTTTACACTCACAGTGAAAGTAATGCCTGAAAAGTTCACCGCCTCCGCCTCCTGGGAGGCATCCGGACTAGCTGTTCACCTAAAAAACAGGCTGGACCTACTGCTGGCAATGTGAACCAGGCTCCTGCTTTGATTGCACAAGGACCGACTGGCACATAGGAGCGCACCACAAATCCCGTACTCCCGGAGCACCCCCCACAGGACACCACAAGAGACACGTTCGAATGCCTTTTCCAAGTCTACAAAGCACATGTAGACCAGTGTTCCGCAACCAGGACGAAAACCACATTGCACGTCCTGTACCCGAGGTTGTACCGAGGTTGTGCCTTTCTTTCCAGCACCCTGGAATAGACTCCCGGCATTCTCCCGGCTGGGCATGCCTGGAACACTTCACAAGAGAGGCGCCCGGGAGGCATCCGGACGAGATACCTGAGCCACTTCAACTGGCTCTTCTCGTTGTGAAGGAGTAGCGGCTCTACTCTGAGCTCCTCCCGGATGGCCGAGCTCCTCACCCTAATTTGCTAAATTATCTCATGGACAAAGGAGGAAAGTAGTCTTCTCCATTAAGGGTGTTTTGGTCTGGGGGCCAAAAACAATACACTTAATTTTTATTGGCCCTCGGCTAATTCTAGACTCTAGAATATTAATTTTAGAATCAAATTAATTAAAAAAATTAATACATTAATGTTCTAAACATTGCTCCTCCATAAATCAACACCTTATCGTGGTGGTGGGGTTTGAGTGCCCGAGTGATCATAGGAGCTATGTTGTCGATCTGGTAGGGTCTCCAAAGGCAAGCAGGTTCTAGGTGACGGGCCAGACAAAGGGTGATTCAGAAGACCCTAATAAAGAAGAACAAGAGGAGTTACCGCACCTTGCCCGGACGAGGTATACCGGGGGTATACCCTGGAGCCAGGCCTAAGGGAGGGGCTCGCAGGCGAGCGCCTGGTGGCCAGGCCTTCACCTGTGGGGCCTGGCCGGGCCTAACCCGAATCAGGAACACGGGAACTCCCCCCCGCAGGTCCACCACCTGCAGGGGCAAGCATAAGGGTACGGTGGAATGGGACTTGGGCAGTGGTCGAGGGCGGGTGTCCGGGCGACCTCGTCTTCGGCGGCCAAATCTGGTTCTTGGGACATGGAATGTCACTTTTCTGGTGGGGAAGGAGCCCGAGCTTGTGGAAGAGGCGAAGACATTCTGACTACTTATAGTCGGACTCACCTCAACCCACAGTTTGGGCTCTGGAACTAAATTCCTTGAGAGGGGTTGGACCTTGTTCTTCTATGGAGTTGCTGCAGGGGAGAGGTGGCGAGCTGGTGTGGGCTTATTATTAGCCCCCCAGCTTGGTGCCTCTGTGCTGGTATCATCCCCAGTGAACGAGAAGGTTATTTTCCTATGCCTTAGGGCTGGGGAAAGGGTCCTGACTGTGGTTTGTGCATACGCGCTGAACGGCAGTTCAGAGTACCCAGCCTTCTTGGAGTCTATCAGAGGGGTTCTGGAGAGCACCACAGCTGGTGACCCTGTGGTTCTAGAGGGAGATTTCAACGCCCATGTGGGCAATGACAGTGTGACTTGGAGGGGCGTGGTTGGGAGAAACGGCCTCCATGACCTTAACCCGTGCGGTGTGTTGTTGCTTGATTTCTGTGCGAATCACAGTTTGTCCATAACAAACCCCATGTTTGAACATAAGGATGTCCATAAGTGCACTTGGCACCAGGACACCCTAGGTCGCAAGTCTATGATCGACTTTGTGGTCGTATCATCCAGACTTGCGTCCGCATGTTCTGAACACGCGGGTGAAGAGAGGGGCTGAGCTGTCATCACCTGGTGATGAGTTGGATTACATGGCGGGAAAGGATGCCGGACAGACCTGTTAGACCCAAACGCGTAGTGAGGGTGTGCTGGGAACGTCTGGCAGAGTCTCCCGTTCGTTGAGTATTCAACTCTCATCTCCGGCAGAGCTTCGCCTACATCTCGAGGGAGGACTGGGATATTCAGTCCGAATGGGCCGTATTCCGTGCCTCCATTACTGAGGCAGCCAGATGTTGTTGCGGCCGCAAGGTGGTCGGTGCCAGTCGTGGTGGCAAGCCCCGAACCCGATGGTGGACACCGGGGGTTAGGACTGCTGTCAAGCTAAAGAAGGAGTACTATCAAGCATGGATGGCTTGCGGGACTCCCAAAGCAGCTGACAGGTACCGGCAGGCTAAGCGGCACGCGGCTTCGGGGATGGTCGAGGCAAAAACTCGGGTGTCGGAGGAGTTCGGTGAGGCTTTGGCTTCACATCGAGAGGAACCAGTTGAGGTGGCTCGGGTATCTAGTCCGGATGCCTCCAGGGCGCCTTTCTGGTGATGTGTTTCGGGCATGCCCAGCCGGGAGAATGCCCCGGGGAAGACACGCTCGAGGGACTATGTATCACAACTGGCCTGGGAACGCTTTGTTGTCCTCCTGGTGGAGCTGGAAGAGGTTGCCGGAGACTGGGAAGTCTGGACTGCTGCCCCCGCGACCCGGACCCGGATAAGCAAAAAAAAAAATGGAAAGGAACGGAACATTAATGTAATATAAAGTCAACAACAGTCAAAAAATTGACATGCAGGCTATTTTTGGTATAAACATATACTATATATATATATAAATATATACATATATTTTTTTAAATATTTATATATATATTGATATATTTTAGAGAATGTTTGTATAGGCTTGTGGCACATTCTGAAGACACATTTCAGTAAAAAACAAGGTAAGAGTAAAAAGGTTTCATGTTGTGAGAAAAAGTAAACATGTTTGATTTTAATAAGATGAATACTCCCGTGTTTGTTTTTGCTGTAATGAATAAAAGATGTCAATTTGGCCCCTGCAACCTTGAATTTTTCTGTATGCTGCTCTCTGTGTTAGTTCCAATCAGCATTTTAGGGAAGCATGAACAGAAGAAGACATTTTCTCAAAAGAACACAGGCTTGTTCCCCCATCTCACATGGCGAGTGTGAACCGACAGCAGCAGAAGAAGAAGATACCGCATGAGATGCGGACAAAAAGAAAAAGAACCAAGCAGCGGTGAAATGGCAGCATGATAATGTGCACACATGCAGCTTCTACCAACCAGTGTAAACCTTGACCTTTTGTACATCCGTTTTACACAACGCTCTGAAACATGAATGCAGACACATATGTTTGCATATGTTTGCATACAAGTACTCGCACACACACACACGAGTTATGGACATGCAAGCGGCTTGAAAGGCACACACAGACACACACAGAGCAGCGACTTTCCTTTTGGCTGTAAAGGCCAGCTGTGATAACGGCGTTCTCTACGGTAATGCTGATGGTTCAAACATACATTCTGCTCATCAGCTTTCTACGCTTCTACTATCACCAGCACACATTACTCACCAATGAAATCTACAGTATGAATGCCATCATCGTCATTATTATTATAACTTTGAACACAAGAGATAATTAGCTGCATAGATAAATGAGTAGTAGATTAATGGAATGAATATTTATGCTGGTAAAGCATATACTTGCATACATGTAAAGACATTGTCTCACACACACACACACACACAAGACAGACTGCAAGCCAGCGTGAAGCAGTACCCTCTAGAGGACGGTGGCAGGTGGTGCACATTCACAACTCCCTCTGTATATTGTATTTTTTCACATCTAGAAATATCATTCATTCGTTCATTTTCTATACCGCTTATCCTCATTAGGCTCGCGGGACCACTAGAAATAAAAACATAATCCTTTTTAACTGAATCAACTTCTTCCACTTTTACTTTTATTATTACTTTTAGATTTTCATTCATACGTTTCATTCACAGAAAATGTATTTTTATGTCCTTACAAAAATGTTCATATGATTCATGTCCTTACATACATTTAACATAGTTGTTCACTATATA
>QODF01000017.1:2194161-2219153 GCA_024372805.1 Oostethus manadensis | reverse complement strand
AACAACATCTACTTTTCTGAGTTTGTGGGGTTTTATAGGCTGAAAATCTTAACCAGCAAAGTTACAACAAGGAGTTTGTCAATTTGAGTGTAACGGCTCAAGAAGATTTGTTGGCTTGATCTTCTACGTTCAATTGCCAAAATAAAACAACCTGTGCTTGATATTCTAATTTTTAGGGTGGTATTGTACACACCCGGAAGGGATTGCTTGAATTGCGAAGAAACGCCCCTTTTATTTGGAAAGGGCGTGAGAGGAAGCGGATGCTAGCAGAGTATTTTCCTGTTCCGGTCGCTGGAGAAGTTGCGGAAAGTTGTGCTGTGAGTCGGCAGGTGGTGACGTCATGAGTTTACCTGAAGGTTTCTCAGCAGACATGTTGGACCTGGAAGAAGAAGACTTGGAGGTTTTCAGCAAGGTAGAGATGAATATGTTCTACTAAAACAAACACTTGTGTTGTGGGGGAACGTGGGGAAAAGTATTTTCTTTGTTTGCAACACCGCCACGTTGTTTGCCTTCTTTCGACTCTTAAAAGTTGGCAAACCGCACAGCAGCTCTTCTTTCTACTTTATCCCCCTTTTGGGGTCTTTTACTAAATCTGCTAACATTCTTGCTGGTTCTGGCTCGTCTTGGAAGAATGGGAAGTGTTTGACAGTGTAGGGGGAATATCATACCCTCCATTTTGTTATCGAACTGAACAACAGTAAACACATCTTCAAGTGAATCCTGTTTGTGAAGGAATAAATGGGAATGTTGTTAAATGGGAATGAAGGAATAAATGTGAATGTTGTTAAATGGGAAGGTTGTGAATGAAGGAATAAATGGGAATGTTGTTAAATGGGAAGGTTGTGAATGAAGGAATAAATGGGAATGTTGTGAATGTGGTAAATGGGAATGTTGTTAAATGGGAAGGTTGTTAAATGTGAATGAAGGAATAAATGGGAATGTTGTGAATGTGGTAAATGGGAAGGTTGTTAAATGTGAATGTTGTGAATGAAGGAATAAATGGGAAGGTTGTTAAATGTGAATGTTGTGAATGAAGGAATAAATGTGAATGTTGTGAATGTGGTAAATGGGAATGTTGTTAAATGTGAATGTTGTGAATGAAGGAATAAATGGGAATGTTGTGAATGTGGTAAATGGGAATGTTGTTAAATGGGAAGGTTGTTAAATGGGAATGTTGTGAATGTGGTAAATGGGAATGTTGTTAAATGGAAAGGTTGTGAATGAAGGAATAAATGGGAATGTTGTGAATGTGGTAAATGGGAATGTTGTTAAATGGAAAGGTTGTGAATGAAGGAATAAATGGGAATGTTGTTAAATGGGAATGAAGGAATAAATGTGAATGTTGTTAACTGTGAATGTTGTGAATGAAGGAATAAATGGGAATGTTGTGAATGTGGTAAATGGGAATGTTGTTAAATGGGAAGGTTGTTAAATGGGAATGTTGTGAATGAAGGAATAAATGGGAATGTTGTTAAATGGGAATGTTGTGAATGAACGAATAAACGGGAATGTTGTTAAATGGGAATGTTGTAAATGAAGGAATAAATGGGAATGTTGTGAATGAAGGAATAAATGTGAATGTTGTTAAATGTGAATGTTGACTTGATAAGCGGCATAGAAATGGATTTAATTCAATGGAGATAAATTTTGGAGTTTTTTGTCATTGTAACTCAACTTTTAATATCAAAAGTCTTTGCTTTAATACGTCCAAGTTAATGTTGGATCAAGTATTGCTTTATATGATATTGTTTACTATGAAGAATTCTGAACCCCATGGAAAAAAATCAGATTGAGCCCCCATGGGTGGTTAAGGACTTAATTGACCCTTAAAAGCTATTCTAAAGCTATTTGACTCAAACCTAAATTTAATTTGATGCATGTTTTGGAGTAATACGTCACTTATTTCTAGAACAAAATAACAGACTAACAAACAAAAACAGACAAAAAGTAATATGGTACATACAGCCTGGGATGAAACACAGGTAGGCCTGTCATGTCACAATTTTGCCAGATGATAATTGTAGTACATAATCTAGATTATTGACATTTTAAGACCATTTTTTCATTAATTATAAACCATAATATTAGTACTTTGTATCAAAGGCAATGCACTTTAAGATTATTTTACAGAGTGGGTGAAATATTTCCTTGTTTTTTAGTTACTAGAGACAGCAGAACGCAAGTTTGGCGTAAAGTTTTATGCAAAGCACGCCGTCATGAATTCATTCCACTGACATTTTACTATTTTATTCTCACTGTAATAAGTGACAAACTGTCCCATGTTTCTAAATACTGGACATTTCCATTTTTCAACAAACTAGTACTACTACCCAATCTTCTTTTTTTTCTTCCCTCTCCTTGCTCACTTTCATTTTTGAAAGATTTTATTTTGCTACCGAGCACTGCCACTGGTCTGTGCGCCAAACACAGAACCCACCCGTTTTGTGCAGATATGGGGGAGTCAAAAGAAGCATCAAGGAATTAAAAACTAAGAAGTGTTTTTTTGTGTTGACTATATTCGAAACAAATATCTAGCAACATATTTTAATTTGTACCTATTTGTGACCATATTTTTGGCATTTGGAATTGGCCTAACTTTTCCTCCCCAACGGCGTCCCTTTTTTACTATGATATTTTATGATGTGACGCATGATATTTGAAATGTCTTCCGTTTTCTTTTGGTTCTGTTAGGTTTTCGGGCTCCTGAACATTTTTTTTTTTACTGGAAGGGGAGACAAAATGGCTCTTTTATGGGTAAAGGTTGTCGACCCCTGCACATAACACACCAAGGTGTAGAAGAAGAAACAGATCCATATAGGTCTTCAGCTTTTCAAGGCTCATCAAGACTTACAACAAAGTGGATTTACATCTGCGAGTCATTTTTGAGAATAAGAAAACAAAATATCAGGAAAATGTTGATTAGGGTGAGTTATGCTTGTCAAAATATACAGATATTATGTTAGCTTATTGTCAAAGCTCACTTCTGATCATGTGACAGCGGCGGGTCAGTGAAATTATCTTTTTCAGAAAGGAGCGGTTTGCTTTCTGCACGGAAACGATAAGCAGACATTTTCAGAACGCCTGAAATCATATAACACTTTTTTTTAACCTGAAAACATTTCCGTTTGGATAGCCACTGATTGAACTTTGCCTTTTAATGTCGTCTGTTTTATTGTTTTTTGTATGTTTCTGTAAAGCATTTTGAGTATTGAGTATATATTATTATAATCCCTGAGTCACCACCTTATCGTGGTGGTGGAGTTAGCGTGTCCCAAAGATCCTAGGAGCTAAGTTGTCGGGGGCTGTCATGCCCCTGGTAGGGTCACCAATGACAAACGGGTCCTAGGGGAGGGACCAGACAAAAAGTGTCTCAAAAGACCCTAATGATGAATGATACAATTGGACTTCGTTTTCCCTCGCCCAGACGCGGGTCGCCGGGGCCCCCCTCTGGAGCCAGGCCCGGAGGTGGGGCACGATGGCGAACGTCTGGTGGCCGGGCCTGCACCCATGGAGTGCCCGGTCGGGCACAGCCCGAAAAGGTAACGTGGGTCCACCCTCCCATGAGCTCACCACTCGTGGGAGGGGCCAGAGGGGTTGGGTGCAAAGAGAGCTGGGTGGTGGCCGGAGGCAGAGGCCTTGGTGGTCCGATCCTCGGCTACAGAAGCTAGTTGTCGGTACGTGGAATGTCACCTCTCTGGCGGGGAAGGAGCCTGAGCTGGTGCGTGAGGTGGAGAAATTCCGGCTAGATATAGTCGGACTCACCTCAACGCACGGCAAGGGCTCTGGAACCAGTCCTCTCGAGAGGGGCTGGACTTCATTCCACTCTGGTGTTGCCAGCAATGAGAGGCGACGAGCAGGGGTGGCAATTCTTGTTGCCCCCCGGCTCCAAGCCTGCACGTTGGAGTTTAACCCAGTAAACGAGAGGGTAGTTTCCCTACGCCTTCGGGTGGGGGGACGGGTCCTGACTGTTGTTTGCGCTTATGCGCCAAACGGCAGTTCAGAATACCCGCCCTTTTTGGAGTCCTTAGAGGAAGTACTAGAGAGTGCTCCCTCGGGGGATTCCCTTGTTCTGCTGGGTGACTTCAACGCTCATGTTGGCAGCGACAGTGAGACCTGGAGAGGTGTGATTGGGAGGAACGGCCCCCCTGATCTTAACCCGAGCGGTGTCTTGTTATTGGACTTCTGTGCTCGTCACGGATTGTCTATAACGAACACCATGTTCAAGCATAAGGGTGTCCACATGTGCACTTGGCACCAGGACACCCTGGGCCGCAGTTCGATGATTGACTTTGTGGTTGTGTCGTCGGACTTGCGACCACATGTTTTGGACACTCGGGTGAGGAGAGGGGCGAAGCTGTCAACTGATCACCACCTGGTGGTGAGTTGGTTCCGATGGTGGGGGAGGATGCCGGTCAGACCTGGCAGACCCAAACGCATTGTGAGGGTCTGCTGGGAACGTCTGGCAGAGTCCCCTGTCAGAAGGAGTTTCAACTCCCACCTGCGGGAGAGCTTTGACCATGTTCCGAGGGAGGCAGCGGACATTGAATCCGAGTGGGCGATGTTTCGTGCCTCCATTGTCGATGCGGCCGATCGGAGCTGTGGCCGTAAGGTGGTCGGTGCCTGTCGTGGCGGTAATCCCAGAACCCGTTGGTGGACACCAGTGGTGAGGGATGCCGTCAAGCTGAAGAAAGAGTCCTATCAGGCCGTCTTGGCCCATGGGACTCTGGAGGCAGCTGACAGGTACCGGAAGGCCAAGTGGTCTGCAGCTCTGGCGGTCGATGAGGCAAAAACCCGGACATTGGAGGAGTTCGGAGAGGCCATGGAAAACGACTTCCGGATGGCTTCAAAGATATTCTGGATCACCATACGCCGTCTCCGGCGGGGGAAGCAGTGCACAGTCAACACCGTGTATGGGGGGAATGTGTGCTGCTGAACTTGACACGAGATGTTGTGGACCGGTGGATTGAAGACCTCCTCAATCCCGCCGACACGCCTTCCAACATGGAAGCAGTGCCCGGGGACTCTGAGTCGGATTCGCCTATCTCTGGGGCTGAGGTCACCGAGGTGGTCAAAAAGCTCCTTGGTGGCAAGGCCCTGGGGGTGGATGAGATCCGCCCAGAGTTCCTTAAGGCCCTGGATACTGTGGTCGTGTCTTTGTTGACTCTGCTCTTCATCGAGCAGTGACTTTCAACTCTCACTGGATCGGTTCGCAGCTTAGTGTGAAGCTTCTGGAATGAGAATCAGCACCTCCAAGTCCGATGGTTCTCGCCCGGGAAAAGGTGGAGTGCCATCTCCGGCTCGGGGGTGAGGTCCTGCCTCACGTGGAGGAGTTTAAGTACCTCGGGGTCTGTCTATTTCAACGCGAGATGGACAGGCGGATTGGTGCGGCGTCTGCAGTGATGCGGACTCTGCACCGATTTGATCTTGGTGAAAAGAGAGCTGAGCCAAAAGGCAAAGCTCTCGATTTACCGGTTGATCTATGTTCCTACCCTCACCTATGGTCATGAGCTTTGGGTAGTGACCGAAAGGACAAGATCGCAGGTACTAGCGGCCGAAATGAGTTTTCTCCGCAGGGGGGCTGGGCTCTCCCTTAGAGATAGGGTGAGAAGCGCAGTAGAACTGCTGCTCCTCCGGATTGAGAGGAGTCAGATGAGATGGCTCAGGCATCTGGTTAGGATGCCTCCCGAACGCCTTCCTGGGGAGGTGTTCAGGGCATGTCCAACCGGTAGGAGGCCTCAGGGAAGACCCAAGACACGTTGGAGAGACTATGTCTCTCAGCTGCCCTGGAAATGCCTCGGCATCCGCTGGGAAGAGCTAGACGAAGTGGCCGGGGAGAGGGACGTCTGGGCTTCCCTGCTTAGGTTGCTGCCCCCGCGGCCCGACCTCGGATAAGCGGAAGAAAATGGATGGATGAATGGATTTTTATAATGGTTGTAGTACTCAAAGTTATTGTAGTACTAATAGCAGTAGCATATTCAATTAAGTCCACTTGAGGAAAAGTACAAAACATGTAAAGTCCAATTACCTTTTAAATAATACATACTGTAGACTGGGCCAGGCCAATATTCATTTTAGTGTGTTATGTTACAGTACAGTACACGTATACCTCATGGGATTTGTTTGGTTTGAAAAAGAAGTGTCCTGATTTGTTGCTGAGTGCACATGAAGCGAGGGACAGGAAGTGTTTATGGTGTCTCTTGTCTATTTACTACACAAATACATTGCAGTCCAGACTTTGGCTAGGAATAGTGCCAAGTAGAATCCAGAACTTGAATATCCTCTTCCATGGTTACAGTTTTCTATAAATGTATGTATTCTTACTGCATATTTCAAATGTTCTGTTCCAGAAAGTATCACTGATGGATGGAGTTCCAGTGCCTGACACTCCCAGCTCACTGTTTAACCAGTACCACTTGGATGACGATGACGACCAGCAGATTGGCAGCACCAAAGACTTGTTTGTTACTGTTGACAACCCAGAGAGTCACGTGACAGCTATTGAGACTTTCATCATGTACAGAGTCCTGACCAAGGTGAGAGAAGAGTTGTCATTACAGAATAGAATATTTATTATATACATTTAGAGGAACTTTAATATGATTCCGGTCTTTACTAGCAGTCAAAAATACACAAAAGGGTACTTGCAGTGGGTAGAAAAAAAACAAAAAACTGCCAGAAAATAACCTAAAACAAATGAGCCATAAACCACATGTCAACAGTTGCTTTGCAATAAACGTGCAGCAAGAATGACAAGACGCAGGGAATCAGTGGGACAAGCTACAAAAATACTAGACTCGTGGGATAAAGTGGAGGAGAAAGAGAACATGCCACTAAGTGGGAAGTGTTTGCAGTTGTGTCTCGTTGCTCTGCACTGCACCGAAAGTAAATGACTCACAACACAACACCAAAACAGTAGAAAATAAAAGCACAAGCTGACATTGTTAATGTGTGTTTTTAAACAGACCGAACAGACGACGAATAACACAAACCTGCTTCTTCAACACATGATTTCTTTTGCTTTAAAATTGTAATATTGTAAAATAATGCCTGCATTTATTGCTAACAATGATGTGCAGCAAAAGTCCCTGATGAAAATGATATTATAATAATGGATTTAATAATAACAAATTAATAACACATAACAAAACATATATATAATAATATAGTAATAATACAAATCATCATTATAATAAAGATAAACGTCTTTTCTCTCTTCAGACAACAAGAAGTGAGTTTGACTCGTTTGAGTACGAGGTCAGCCGGCGTTACCAGGACTTTCTGTGGCTACGGAGCAGACTGGAAGAATCCCATCCAACACTCATTGTGCATGTATGTAAAAAACGCTGCATTATTATTTCTGACATATAGTATGTATGTGACAGTATGTGACACAGCTTGACAACAAGTTTCATTTCAGTAGCTTCATTTCACTATAGTAGCTAGCGAGTATAGTGTGGCGAGGTGTCACTACCCAAGTAACGTAGTTCTTGGGCATAACTATAATAATATTTACAATAATAATAATTAGGGATGTACCGAGCCACATTTTTTGGCTTCCAGTCCTATTTTTTACAAATACAATAACAATAGAATAACAATACTAGGAAGTGTGAAAGTATGACTTGTAACAATCATGAATTGGAAGATACACTTTTTAAACAAGAGGTAATTAAGAAATGTGTTGTTACAAGGTTTTATGGAATAATAAATGAACATCATACTAGGAATGCAAATAATATTACTATTTCCTTCCTTGGAGAGTAAATTTGCTGTCTGTTGACTGTCAGTGATATGTCTAATAACGATATATGATTATATAGTTAGGTGATATATTATATACAATTATATAATATATTATGATTATATGATATATAAATATATTAATTATATATAATATAAATAATATATATTTATAATATATAAATATATTATATGATTATATAATATATAATCACCTTATCACTAACTCCATCCTAGTGAGAACATTGTCTGTACTACAACAATGTTGTGTTACAATTGTGTATATTAAATTAATTACTATTGTTATGATTATCATCTATCAGGACAACAATTTAATTTATTTGTGTCCTGTCCTGTGAACTGTCCATCGTATTAAGTGATGTATTCCAATGTCATTTACATGCATGTTGAAATCAAATTAAACCATTACCATTACCATTGTCACGGTTCGGCATGAGGATTGCAGCGATGACCCCAGGATGCAAGAGACAGGACCACGAAGTAGGCAAAAAGGAGTTTTATTAATACTTACTGCCGTGCATCGGCACGAAAAAAAGACCTCAACAGAAAGTAAACGATATGGCAAGCAGTTCTTCACCGACTGCAGACAAATGACATTCTCCCGCCAACTGAAGGAGCACACACCTGAACTAAATAGGAGTAATCAAATCACAATCAGTTGTGAAAACCAAGAAACAAAAAAGAAGGCAACACGGGAAGAACTACAAAAATAAGAGACTAAGCAGGAACTCAGGCATAAGGAAGTAAACTAAAGCAGGCTGTCGCTCCGACAAAAAACATGGAGCGTGACAACCATACTTGTATTAAAAAATGGATTACCGATTTAGATGTTTTAGAAAAAGATGTAGTGTGGAATAATATTTTAAACAATGCTTAAGCAGCCTTTTAGATGTGTTAAAAACAGGCTGTCTCTGTAAATTTAAAATTCGGAATAGATTGTATTTTACACCTTCTCAGTTGTTTAAAATGGGCACAGTAGCGCTTTACACACTAAGTTGTGTGTAAAGCGCCAAATAGCTGAGGGAAACATTATGCATCTGTTGTGGTCAGTGAATTCCTGACACGATGCCTTCAGCCACTGAGTCCAGAAGAGATCCTCCACGTATGCACTCAACCCAAATAAATCCAAGTGCTCCCTTCACTAAAGTCTCAATTCCACAATTTAAACCTGCTCCAAGGCGCACTGTGTCCAAATCACAGATGAACTCTGAAAGTTACTCCTCCTCGTCATCCAACCCCGGAAGTAAAAGCCCACCCACCACCGTGTCTCGTCCTCTCTTCCCCGTAACAACGCTAACAGTGGGTGACTCCATTTTTAGAAATGTGCGTTTCTTCAACGCCACCACACAATGTGTTCCCCGGCCAAGACTCTTGACCTACTCCGCATGCTCCCATCTTCAAACCTCGCCAGCCTCCATTCGGTGAGTGGCATTTCCAAAGAGCACTTTGTCAAACTCCTGGACTTCCTGAGGAGTTGCGGGAAGGCAGTCTTCATCAGTGGACTGGCTGACCTAGCTGGCAGGGGAACCGGACATTTCTCAAGGATTCTAAGTATAATCACCTGGCTTCAGTCAGCTTGCGCAATCCGTCTCATTCCATTCATTGACAACTTCAGTCTGTTATGGAACTGCTTCTCCACGTAAAAGCATGATGGTATCCATCCATGGAAGCTGCGTGCTATCAGCCAACCTCCAATGTGTTCTATTAAGCCAACCCAGCTGACTATTTACTACCGCCAGCCACGCCCCCTCCTCTCCCACGCTGCTATCACGTCAAACACTGCGCTCCTTCTACAGCGCCCCCTGCTGGCCATACTACACGGACCGTAAGTGTCCGGAATTAGCAAACACCGTTGATCCAGATACTAACTTTATAATTGTCGTTGATAATAACTGTAGTTAGTCTACAATTAGGTAGTCTGTGGTTAGCCATCTAGTTTGCCCAACCGGTCTACATGTGCTTTGTAGACCTGGAAAAGGCATTCGACCGTGTCCCTCGTGGTGTCCTGTGGGGGTGCTCCAGGCGTACAGGATTGGTGGCCCGCTACTATGCGCCATTCGGTCCTTGTACAATCGAAGCAGGAGCCTGGTTGGCCCTGCCAGCAGTAAGTCCAGCTTGTTTCCGGTGAACGTTGGCCTCCGCCAAGGCTGCCCTTTGTCACCGATTCTGTTCATAATCTTCATGGACAGAATTTCTAGGCGCAGTCAAGGTGTTGAGGGAGTCCAGCTTGGTGACCTTAGGATCTCGTCGCTGAAGGTCACAGCCTGATGAGGCCCATCAGGCTGTGACCTTCAGCGTTTACTGAAGGGGTTTGCAGCTGAGTGTAAAGCTTCTGGGATGAGACTCAGCACCTCCAAATTCCGAGGCCATGGTTCTCAGTCGGAAACGGGTGGACTGTACCCTCCGGGTTGGGAGTGAGGTCTTGCCTCAGGTGGAGGAGTTCAAGTATCTCGGCGTCTTGTTCAAGTGTGAGGGACGGTTGGAGTGTGAGGTCGACAGACGGATCGGTGCAGCGCAGCAGTATTGTGGTCGCTGTACCGGACCGTCACGGTGAAGAGAGAGCTGAGCCGGAAGGCTGTTGACAGATCGATCTACGTTCCCACCCTTACCTATGGTCATGAGTTATGGGTCATGACCGAAAGAACAAGATCGCGGATACAAGCGGCGGAAATGAGTTTCCTCCGTAGGGTGGCTGGACTTTTTGCAAAGAGGGCCAGATTTGGTGAGGTGAAAATGTGTGGGGGCCGAATATTCAGCCTGACATTTTTTGAACCATTAACATTAAATACAAATAGCATACTTTTACTTTTAAATTTTTTTCCATTAAGTTTTTACCGAAATCACAAACCACAAAAAATGAAGAAACTTATCAAGAATATCTAAGTTCATGTGAAACATTACATAATATTCACTTTTATTATTCACATTATATGCTCACTGTAAAAAAAAAAATTAAAACAGTGATCACAGCATATTTAAACTGTGATTTTGACTATCACAAAAGAACAAATGAACCAAGATTTAAGAGTTTATTCAACTCAGAGGACTTAAAAAATATGTTGCCTGCACTAATGTGAAGGGTGATACTGGGATCTTGACTGCAGTATGTAGTCCAGGTCTGGCTCAAGTTCAGTGGTTTTGATGCGTAAGACGTCACGAAGGTGAGAGTCACTCAATCTCGTCCTCATGCGGCTCTTGTTAATGTTCATAACGGAGAATGTCTTCTCACACATGTATGTAGAGCCAAACAAGCTCAGCATTTTCTTAGCAAATGTCTTTTCTTAGCAAAATTGCTTGAAAACTACCTTTATCCAGTTGGCGGTAGAGGTTGTCAAGAGCGAAAGCGTCAACCCTCGCAGTCAACTTTCCGTTTTTTGTTTACAGTCGCTATGTTAGAAATGAACAGGGCTGAAAACGATCACGCAAGGCCAAGGGTCACGGCCGCCAGTTGGTCAAAACACTCCCACAGGTGGGAGTAAAAACTCCTTCTGACAAGGGACTCTGCCAGACGTTCCCAGCAGACCCTCACAATGCGTTTGGGTCTGCCAGGTCTGACCGGCATCCTCCCCCACCATCGGAACCAATTAACCACCAGGTGGTGATTGGTTGCCAACTCCGCCCCTCTCTTCACCCGAGTGCCCAAAATATTTGGCCGCAAGTCCAACGACACAACCACAAATTCAATCATCGAACTGCGGCACAGGGTGTCCTGGTCAAGTGCACATGTAGACACCCTTATGCTTAAACATGGTGTTCGTTATAGACAGTTCGTGACAGGCACAGAAGTCCAATAACAAAACACCGCTCGGGTTAAGATCAGGGAGGGCCGTTCCTCCTAATCACACCTCTCCAGGTCTCATTGTCGCAGCCAACATGAGCGTTGAAGTCACTCAGTAGAACAAGGGAATCCCCCCAGGGAGCACTCTCTAGTACTTACACTAAGGACTCCAAAAAGGGTGGGTATTCTGAACTGCTGTTTAGTGCATAATCATAAACAACAGTCAGGACCCGACACCCCACCCGAAGGCGTAGAGTAACTATCTTCTCGCTTACTGGGTTAAACTCTAACGTGCAAGCTTGGAGCCAGGGGGCAACAAGAATTGCCACCACTGCCCGTTTCTCTCATTGCCGGCAACACCAGAGTGGAACGAAGTCCAGCCCCTCTCGAGAGGATTGGTTCTAGAACCCTTGCTGTGCGTTGAGGTGAGTCCGACTATATCTAGCCGGAATGTGGTGAACTCATGTGGAGGGGGGACTAACGTAAACTTTTCGGGCTGTGCCCGACCGGGCCCCATGGGTGCAAGCCCGGCCACCAGACGCTCGCCATCGCGCCCCACCTCCAGGCCTGGCTTTAGAGGGAGACCCCGGTGACCCGTGTCCGGGCAAAGGGAAAACGAAATCCAATATTTTTAATCATCATCAGGGTCTTTTGAGCCACTCTCTTTCTGGTCCCTCCCCAAAGACCTGTTTGTCATGGGTGACCCTACCAGGGGCATGACAGCCCCCGACAACCTAGCTTCTAGGATCATTGGGACACGCAAACTCCACCACCACGATAAGGTGGTGGCTCAGGGGAGGAGGTTAGAATTATACAGTCACCATTACAATATTTTTAGAGTAGTAATCATTTGACGTGGTTATAGATTAATTTGTGGTATGATTTAGAATATTTGACTTTTTTGACTTTCCCATGCGAGCTCCTCGCACCATGACAGAGGAGTCATGGCACAGTGAGGGGGTGATCTACCTACAGATTCCGCTACAAAGCTGAATATCCAGCGTCCAACAGCGTCCACAGTACACCGCGGTCATGTCTGCAGGGTGGTGTTGCCTTTTTGAGTGGCAACCCGCTTTGATTCTTTGACATATACCGCACCTTCCATGTTGGAGTGTGCCCCTGAGTTTCAGCAACCGGATCGGCCGGATTTCGTTGCGAAAGCCGATCTTCAAAATACGGCGGATCGGCAGCCAATCTCGATCCTGAAGGCTGTATCAGAATATGCCCCAAAATAACAATGTCCCTGTAGCTTGGTCACATTGTGTAAATGGAGCTTTGTTGGCACTTTTTGGATGCTTTTTCAGAAGACTTCATAGGCGAAATAGGTACGTCCCAAGATGTGCATTCTTAGCTGCCTCTATTTTTGTTTTCGTATCTTTAGAACGCACAGAAGCGAACTGAGGGGTGTTCATGTCTCACAAGTATTGTAGATGAATTTATTTAAAAGTGCACTTTTTCTTTAATGTGTATTGCATGGTAGATGGGTATGCCTCGTACCATACTAAGACTAATCAAGCCTCGTCCTCCTAAAGCTGCTATGATGTAGTCCCTATTGGTTCTTGTAATGACCCGTATATAACTGGAAAGCATAGTCTCTGGCTTCAGAAAGCCTTGGAATTATTTCCACAATTAAAGACTGAGTGGGATTTAAAGATAGCCTTGCAAACCCTCTTGGCGGCTGACAATTTGACTCTGGCAAGTGAACTTGTTCTCTTCTGTCAGCCTCTGCCAGAAAAGTTTGTGATGAAAGGCATGGTGGAACGCTTCAGTGATGATTTCATTGAGACCAGGAAGAACGCACTGCATCGCTTTCTCAACAAGATCGCCGAGCATCCCATCCTGTCCTTCAGCCAGCACCTTAAAATCTTTTTGACGGCCCAGGTATTGCACTTTCACAAGGACACACTTACTCTGCTTGCCAAATCTGGCATAAGATGAAATATATTACATTTTTTGTATTTATGTAATCTGTAATTTGGACAGATAAATTGAACATTTGGTGTTTGCCTGTTTGCAGGATTTTCCATCTCACAAGAAACAGGGTCCAGGCTTCCTGAGTCGAATGAGCGACACGGTACGAGCAGTGGCCAACGCGGTGCGTGGGCTCAAGAGCCGGCCAGAGGAGTTTATGCTGATGCAGGAATATATAGAAATCTTCAGCAACAAGATCTCATCTGTGGACAAAGTTTCTCAGAGGATCATCAAGGAGCAGCGAGGTATTTTTTTAAATTTCTTTTTCTTTTTGTAATTATTTGACAATGACTGAAAAACTTGTTTGAGACTTTCTTAGGGAAAGAATTGCCATTTATTCACTTGGTCACATACAGTAAGTAGTCTATGATAGTCAAACATGTCATCATGATTGCTGTATTCATTGATAGCAAACAATGAACTATCCCATCTCTTGTTTTGGGGAAGGAACACTTGAACTTAGCCATGAGCAATGGTAGGAAACCTATGGCTCATCAGCGGGCTGTCAGGCATTTACAACATAATAAAATGTTTTTATTTATTTACATTTTTAAGTAAAACACAAGTTGCATTAATGGTAAGATGCATTTTTATATTTTATAGTATTATTTTTTGTTAGTTTCATTATGACAACCTTATTAAAAAGAAAAAACCATTTAAATTTCATATTCTAGACGTGTTCATCTTGCTTAAAAACGCACGTATTTAGTTGTATTCAGTGTGAAAAAAATATTATATGGTTCTCACAGAAATACATTTTCAAATAAAACATTCCTGTAATTTTTTTTTGAGGGGGTGGGTTAAAATAAAATCCACACTGTGCCGGATTAGTAAATAATTGCATCCAGATTGGAACTGATTGCTGGGTGAAAACAATGTAGCACACCTACATGTCTCGTTGGTGGAACCATGTGACACACCAAACTATAGAAGAAGAAAGAACGCATACACATAAGTCCGTCATCTTCCACTTTCCCAGGCTCTTCTAGACTTACCATGAAGTGTAATTACTTCTGTGAGTCAGTTTGGAGAATAAGACAACAAAATATCAGGAAAATGTCAACTGGGATGTGTCATGTTAGTTGAAATATTAGGTTATTATGTTGGCTTGTTACTTACTATTAAAATAGATTAAGATTAAGATATGCCTTTATTAGTCCTGCAAGGGGAAAGGCCAGGTTTACAGCAGCAAACGTACAAGAGCAGAGTACGAAGGTACACAAGAGCAGGTAAATATTAATTATATACAAGTTATATACAGTATTTACAGCTGTGTACATATTGAACAATTATTGCACTATTATTGTATGGTAGTTATACGGCTATTGCACAATTTATTGCACGGTTAATACATGACTATTGCACAATTTATTGCATGGTTATTGCACGGGATTTGGAACCGTTTTTAACAGTTATAAAGTCTGACAGCTGCAGGAAGGAAAGACCTGCAATACCTCTGCCTCACTCCCTTTGCATGGTTCATCCTGTCACTAATGGAGCTCCTTAGTGCAGTGAGTGTGTGTTGGAGGGGGTGGGAGTTGTTGTTCATCATGGAGGACAACTTGGCTGTCAACCTCCTCTTGCCCACCTCCTCCACCGGTTCCAGAGAACATCCCAGGACACAGCTGGCCTTCTTAATCAGTTTGTCCAGCCTCTTCCTGTCAGCTGTTGTGATGCTGCTCCCCCAGCAGACCACACTATAGAAAAATGCAGAGGTCATAGAAGCTCTTCAGGAGTGCCCCCTGTACTCCAAAGGACCTTAGCCTCCTAAGCAGGTAGAGTTGACGGCAGCGGGTCGATGGCATCATCGTTTTTGTAGAACAGCGGTTCAGCTGACTACACAGAAATGACAAGCCGGCGTTTTCAGATTTTTCCACGGTGGAAGCCGTTTTCAAAAAATACAGTTTCAGGGCATTCAGAACACTGTTTCTTCGTGGGTTAAATACTTTGTCCTTTGGACCTGAAAACATTTTCGTGTTGATAGCCCCTTCCTCACTTACAATTGTTGGTTTTATTTTGGACAGCGATAGACATTTTAGTGCTTAGTGCCTTATAACACAATGAAGTGACAAAAAATTAGTTAAAGATTCAAGATGTGTCCTGTGTATATGTAATATCTCATTATTTGGTTGCATCGATGGAAGTTGCAACTGGGGTACCCAGCATACCTTGTGGGCACTTTGTAAACAACAGTTAAAGTTATGTATTTGTTAGCACAAAGTTGTAGTAACATAACCACATAAAATAGTAGTTCATTATTTTGGCATTAATTTAGCTGTTACATACATGTACTTATACTGTACGTTTTGTTTTGGATGTGACCTTGTGTCATTGATTGTGTCATTGACCTAGCTAGTTGTTTACTACTGCTTGCAAATTGAAAAGTACTTTTGTCAGACAAGCTGAGGTGTGTCTGACTATGTAGAGGGATAACACCATCTGTTGTGTGGAATTGTAATGACTGCTACACAGGCTCTATCATAATGTATACTGTGTTTGTGAGTGAGGGGGTCCAGATAGTGCCAATACTCAAAAAAGTACAGCCAAATCTTTCTGTGGCTGTCCAAATGTAGAAATAATAAGGCTGTAATACATCAATGAGTGAAATGTGTATTCTGTGTCAACAGAATATTTGGATGAGCTCAAGCAGTGTGGCCCTGCCTACACCCAGTGGGCGGACATAGAGGAGGACCTGGCCGAGCCCCTAAAACATGTTGCCAGCTGTGTGGAGCAATGTCGCAAAGAAACAGAGAAGCAGCTCCATCATCTGTCTGAGGTCCTGGTACCTGCTCTTCATGAGTATGTGCTCTGTGGTGAAGTACTAAAGGTAACTGGTACCATAGCACCTGAATTTATTTGAAGGGCTTCTCTAACATCATTGTAGCCAGCCAAACAATCCCACTGCTTTTATTTATACCCCATAATGTTAGTTAGATCACACTGCACAAGTTGATAGCATTCTGCTACTTTTCATAAATGCAATGTTGATCAAATGTTTGCACTGTTTTTTAAATATATCAGTCAAATGGTATAAACTTGAGGTTTGCTTGCCTCACAATGGCTACAATGTTTGGGGTGCTATGTGGTGTTCTATGTTGGGACTGCAGGTCCAGCGTTTAAACACACATTCGTGTTAAACACACGGTCTGGAATAGGTACAGTATATGTTTGAGCAGATGGTGCTCCAAAAGCTCTCTGCCATTACTGCGTGTCTGCTACACTTCTGTGGTGGCATCACAAGCAAAAGCATGCAAGACACACATATGAGAGTTACTTTAGAGATTTTAGTCAACCTCCAAATTGAATGGCTTTTGTGGCATTCAATATTTGAAGTTGTGTTATACTGGTGCTTGTCTGTTTCAGACTGTGATGCGACGGAGAGACAACATCCAGGCTGACTTTGAGAACCTTGCATCCAAAAAGGCAGAGCAAGAAGCTGTAAGTTCTGCTGAATCTAGACGTTAGTTTATGATAACACCATATTCCCTCCCTCCTTTATTCATTATCTCTGTAAGACAACCAAAAGATGCATTTGTGTGTCCCCCATTATTATCAGGCTAACGAGGTAAGTTATACGCAGCGGGCCTTCTCCCAGAGGGCCACCATCCGTACACATACAGTATATACAGTATGCGTCCTGGTGTGTAGGCAGGGATGGCATGGTGGTTTATTGCTGTGATTGACTGGCGAGCAGTCCAGGGTGTACCCCGCCTCTCGCCCGAAGTCTGCTGGGATAGGCTCCAGCATCCCCGCGACCCTAATGAGGATAAGCGGTATAGAAAATGAATGAATGAATGAATGACGATGGTCATTAAAAATATCCCGTATGGTTTTTGGATTACGGGAGGAAGCTGCACTAGCCAGAGAAAAGCAACAGCTGTATGGGAACAACATGTAAACTCTGCACAGAGATTCAATGCTGGATCTCTTGCCTGTGACGCCCAATGCTAACCACTAGGACACTGTGCTGCCCCCTTTACTTTTCCCCAATGGAGAGTATATTTCCACTCTAAAGTTCAATTTGAAAGCAACGCCAACTTTATTGTTCTCTTGTACATCACTTTTGCATAATTTCTTATTTCAGGACTCCGCACATTTTTAATAATTTAGTATTTATTGAATTTTCAGGAGAGAACAAAACAAGCATTTGAAAATAAAAAGAAAAACTGAAAAAAACCTTAGAGGACTATGTTGTATAATATTAACAAATATATTTTACACTTTTTATTATTTATAATGATTCCATATATGCTGTCATACCCTGCGACAATATCCTTAAATCTGCACTCTGCATCTATCCCCGGATTTATCACTTGTGCATTATGCATTTTCACTCTATTAATGCAGTATTTACTAATTTGTTGGAACGGGTCACTGTTTTGTAAGCCGAACCTTCCCAATTCTTTATTTTCAATGACACCTATTGCCTTAACACCTTTCATTGTCCCCTGAAACACCACCTTCTCCTGGCTTAAACTGTGTTTCAAAGACTATCCATCTCAGCAGTTTCTGATCTTTCCTCAAATTAGCTTTTTCTTGCCAAATTTAAATCTACTTCCTCTATAATACAGACAGAATTCCCTTTTTCCCTAAAATTGCTAGGACCTGAAATCCCTTCAGCTACATAATTAGCATTACACCAACAGATATCGCAGCAGGGCTGGATAGAAATACTTCTTAAGGAGAGCCATTCCTCCTTCTCTTGGCAGAGTCCAACCCTCACCCTCCAACTTATTGCTGGCCAAACTCTGACACCGGTCATAAAGGGAACGAACCGCCTGAATTAGGTCGTCCGATACACCATATTCTCGGAGCACATCCCACAGTACTCCCCGAGGTACACGGTTGAATGCCTTCTCCAAGTCCACAAAACACATGTAGACTGGTTGGGCAAACTGCCATGCACCCTCTAGGACCCTTCAGAGAGTATAGAGAGCTGGTCCACAGTTCCATGACCAAGATGAAAACCACACTGTTCCTCCTGATTTCGAGATTCGACTATCCGGCGGATCCTCCTCTCCAGAACACTTGAATAGACTTACCAGGAAGTCTGAGGAGTGTGATCCCACGATAGTTGGAACACACCCTTCGGTCCCTTTTCTTAAAAAGCGGGACCACCACCCCGGTCTGGCAATCCAGGGGCACTCCCCCTGATGTTTACACGATTCTGCTGAGTCGTGTCAACGAAGACACACCCACAGCATCCAGGGCCTTAAGCAACTCCAGGCAGGTTTCATCCACCTCCGGGGCCTTGCCACCGAGGAGATTTTTGACCACCGCGATGACCTCAGCCCCAGAGATAGAACAACCCGACACAGAGTCCCTAGGTATTGCTCCTTCATTAGAAGATGTGTCGGTGGGATCAAGGAGGCTTTCAAAGTATTCCCTCCACCGGTCCACAACATCTTGAGTCGAGGTCAGCAGCAACACAATCCCCACCATACACTGTATTGACTGTGCAATAGTTCCCCCTCCCGAGACGGCGGATGGTGATTCAAACCTCTTTGAAGCCATCTGGAAGTTATTTTCCATGGCCTCTCCGAACTCCTCCCATGCCTGAGTTTTTTCCTTCGTGACCGCCAGAGCCACAGACTGCATGACCTGCCGGTACCTGTCAGCTGCGTCCAAAGTGCCATGGACCAAAAAGGCCCGATAGGACTCCTTCTTCAGCTTGACGGCATCCCTCACCACTGGTGTCCACAAACGGATTCTGAGATTGCCACCACAACAGGCACCGACTGCCTTACGATCCACAGCTGCCACAGCTCCGATAAGCCGCATTGACAATGGAGGCACGAAACATGGCCCACTTGGACTCAATGTCCGCTGCCTCCCTCGGAACATGGTCGAAGCTCTCTGGAGGTGGGAGTTGAAACTCCTACTGACAGGGGACTCTGCCAGACATTCCCAGCGGACCCTCACAATGCCTTTGGGTCTGCCATGTCTGACCGGCATCCCCCCCTCCATCGGAACCAACACATCAGCAGGTGGTGATTGGTTGACAGCTCCGCCCCTCTCTTTACCCGAGTGTCCAAAACATGTGGCCGCAAGTCCGATGACACGACCACAAAGACAATCATCAAACTGCGGCCCAGGGTGTCCTGGTGCCAAGTGCACATATGAACAACCTTATGCTTGAACATGGTGTTTGTTATGGACAACCCGTGACGGGCACAGAACACCGCTCGAGTTCAGATCAGGGGGGGCATTCCTCTCAATCACGCCTCTACAAGTCTCACTGTCACAGCCAGCATGTGTGTTGAAGTCCCCCAAAAGAACAAGAGAATCCCCCGAGGGAGCACTTTCCAGTACCTCCCCTTGGGAATCCAAAAAGGTCGGGTATTCTGAACTGCTGACAACAGTCAGAACCCATCCCCCCACCTGCGTTAAACTCCAACATACAGGCTTGGAGCCAAGGGGAACAAGAATTGTTACCCCTGCCCATCGCCTCTCACTGCCGGCAACTGCAGAGTGGAATAAAGTCCAGCCCCTCTAGAGAGGACAGGTTGAAGGCCCCTTGCTGTGCATCGAGGTGAGTCCGACTATATCTAGCCGGAACTTCTCCACCTCACACACCAGCGCAGGCTCCTTCCCCACCAGAGAGGTGACATTCCGCGTACCCAAAGCTAGCGTCCGGAGTCGAGGATCGGACCCGCCATCGTCCACCACCCAGCTAGAGTTAACAGTACAGTATGTTCCATACCAATTGACTACCAAAGAAGGGATAGACCCGAGGAAAGTTATACAACTTGTTTACACCATGGCCCTGTTCAGTTTATTTTGTCTTTATTTGTTAATTTATTGAGAATTGTTATAAAATTATAAATTATTTATAAGAAAATATAAAAAAGAAATTTGAGAAGATTAGATTTATAAATTTATTTGAATTTAAATAGCCGGTACGTGCATGTGCGGCGAGGCTGCGGCCCCAAGGTAAATTTAGTTTGAGACCCCTGGTTTAAAGGGTCCTGAATCCCTGAGGTGTTTGTCGGTGTGTTCCTAGGGCCAGCTGCAGGAAGAAGTGGAAGCTCTGGCAGATCGGATGGAATTGGCCAACAGTGCATTGAAAAGCGACTGGACCCACTGGCAGAAGAGTGCTAGAGGTGACCTCAAGTCAGCCTTCATCTCAACAGCTGAGAAGAATGTGGAATGCTATGAAAAGGTGACAAACTGACACATGAGTTCTAGCATGTGTGTTTCGCTCGGGCTCTTTGGCTTCTTCATTCCAGTAGTGCAAAAGCATGTACAGTAGACTGATTGAAGGCAGCATTACACAGCAAAAATTGATATGGAAATGAAGAGAGGCAATTATTTGAATTGATGTTTTCTTGCAGTGCCTTGCAGTGTGGGAATCCTTCCTGTTGTCCCAACGAAGGGAGATGATTGAGCAGAGAGGTGAAGATTCCATGTAGGACGTGAAGGTGATATAGATGGAAGTGGCAAACAACCCATTCTCTTGTGCCTCCTGCAGTGCAAATGCCTTACCTTCTCAAATGTTTACTTCTAATCTTCAACCTGATCACAAACACACACAGCCACCCAAATATCCATCCTCCGCATCAATCAATTTTGTGATATTTATGCTATATAACTGTTTTTTTTATTTCTTTACATGACATAGTATCACATTTCCAAAAAAAATGTCTTGTTGCCTAAAAGGATGTTGTACAATGACAGCTAAGACAACGTGCCATCCGCTGCCTCCTTTATTTATTATTATTATTATTATTATTATTATAGTTTCTATGATGATGACGGTGAGCAACTTTTAGATTAGTTGTGAAAAGAAGTTTACACTGGTGAATGCTAAAAGAGCATGCTGTCCCATCAAACTTTTCACAAAAATCACACTTTTTGTTTTTATTTCACACTGTCTGTGACAACATTCTTATTGAAAATGAACATTTCCAGTAAAGCATTCCAACACGAGAAGCCACCCGGCTCATTCAGGACATTTGAACTGACGACGTTCTACATCACCCTAATTCCCACTTTTACAGAAATGCCACATTTTCCAAACACAGTCTTCATCTTATTGTATTTTTTGCATTTTTCAAGTGATTGAAAGCATCAAAACAGTCCACAATTTTACACTTTACCCATTCACCATTCATTCCACATTTTCCAAGTTATGTATAATTGCCCAATTCCCACATGATCAAAATCAATGATAAAATCAAAATCTAATTTGTGCATACGTTGCGTAACATTTCCAGTTAATGAGTGAATAGAATAGTTGATGAATGAAGAGATGTATTGCGTGTTAATGAATAATGTTGGGAATGTGGCTTGTTCTTGCTGCGTTCATGCTGTGAGGGACATGGTGTGGTGCTACTGTCTGTGAGGTGTTTATTTAGCCACACTAATGGCTAAAAGATCAACTGGCAGCCTGGCATCCATTTTCCCAGCTACATGACCAGATAAGTGCTTGAGAGAGACATGCTGGGATTCAGAAGAGGTTGTAGCAGAGGTTTGGTCACCACATGGGCCGCTGTTCTTGCTGGTTTCACCGGCCAAAGATGATAAAGTTTGTCTGTGTACACAACGTTGTATTTCTCTCAAATATTGTGTCTAAATGTGTGTGAGTGAGCAAGGAGATAATCTATCCACCTCAAAGATGTGGCACGCTAATGACATGGGTGTGCCTGAAGATGGCCACACTAAAAGGCCTCCCAATGATGAGCAGTCACACGGCAATGTCGGGGGAGTGTTTAATAGGCAGGAAATATAGCGAAAAGATGTTCCTCTTCAAATCAGTGTTCATTTCTCTGCCGTAAAGCTGTCTCCAAAGAGAATGACATCCAATCACAGACCACGATGGCATACTGTGAACTAATCATCCTGTGAAAGTCACAGATGAAAATAATTGGACGTTAAAGACATCAGGATTACTTGAAGCATTTGGTTTTATTAGTTTTTCAATTCCAAATTGGAAAGAGTGTCAAACGCAGGAGAAAGAATGTGTGCATTAATGCAAATACAGCAGACTCCCACTTTTTCCATTCTGGACCCACCAGCCAATGTAGTGGAGTGATTGATACGCCCATAAAAATTTGAAACCCTCCTGTTAGCTTGATGACGTTTATTCTAATTCCATTTCAAAATTTCCAATAAAACTGAGTGCTGTAGTGATTAGATTAGATTTAGCTCCAGAACCCTCCTTTTTAATTGCCATTGTTCACTGACCACACAATCACATAAGTATAAAATGTATAGCTACTCACCACTAATTAAATATAATGGAAGATAATCCATCAACATGTGGATTTAGTCATTTGTGGCAGCTTCATAGAATTTTTTTTATAGTGGATTAGTTAAAAGTTTCACTTTCACATGTCAGCCCCCAATAGTGGTGCTTTCAAAGGCTGCCAAAAAAAGAGCAAAATTTTAATGCGTTACAAAAAATGTGATGCAATGTGCGTCTTGGGTACATGTTCATTTGACTCTCCAATCAGAGTCCCGAAAAAGCATTGTCAGTGAAGCAGAGAGATATTGACATGTAATTATTCTGATCTGGTATGTAGTATATGTTACCTGTAATATCACATAGTCATCATTATTTGCCACTTCTAATGAGTGGGATGCATTTTCTGCTGAATAAAGTTTAGTTCAAAACACACACAAAAAATAATTTTCGACCAAACGATCGGCAGATGTAGAATAGTGATTGTGCAGGGATCTACTGCACTCCAAATGACAGCTCACTGGAAAAAGTGCTCTGGATTCACAACACATATACAGTATACAGTAGACTGTACAATACTGTATGTACAATATGATGACAAGGGTGATCAATATGCTCATCAAACAACACAGGCTATTTTGGGAAATCAACATTGATAAAGTTAGACGTGGTGATAAAACTAAACAACGTACACCATTTTTCTAAAAACAGATATTATGCACTCATAACAATCCACAGCCATTAAAAGTCAAATGGAAAGTGAAAAGTGACATTTAGTTCAGTGTTCAATAAATGTGTGCATGTATGCATATACACTTCTCAAAAAAATTAGAGGAACACTTTTTGATCAGAGTATAGTAAGCTATCAGTCAAACTTGTGGGATATTGATGTGGACAGTTAAGTAGCAGAGGGGGTTGTTCATCAGGTTCAGCTGCTTTGTTGTTTTCATAAAATCAACAACAGGGGAGGGGCAACAATGAGACAGACCCCAAAACAGGAATGCTTTTTCAGGTTGATGCCACCGACTCCTCATCTCTTTTGGCTGTTTTTTTACTGACTGACTTTCTACTGCTGTAGTTTTTCATTTGGCTTAGGTCAACATCTCTGTTGATAGCATGGTGCGCTACTTGGACGCTGCTGAGGTTGCACAAGTAGTCCAACTCCTCCAGGATGGGACATCAATACGTACCGTTGCAAGAAGGTTTGCTGTGTCTCCTAGCACAGTCTCAAGAGCATGGAGGAGATTCCAGGGGACAGGTAGTTACTCCAGGAGAGCTGGACAGGGCCGTAGAAGGTCCTTAAACCCTCAGCAGGATCGGTATCTGCTCCTTTGTGCAAGGAAGAACAGGATGAGCACTGCCAGAGCCCTACAAAATGACCTCCAGCAGGCCACTTGTGTGAATGTTTCTGACCAAACAATCAGAAACAGGCTCCATGAGGGTGGCCTGAGGGCCCGACGTCCTGTAGTGGGCCCTGTGCTCACTGCCCAGCACCGTAGAGCTCGATTGGCATTTGCCATAGAATTGGCAACTACGCCACTGGTGCCCTGTGCTCTTCACCGATTAAAACAAGTTCAACCTGAGCACGTGCAACAGACGTGAAAGGGTCTGGAGATGCCGTGGCGAACGTTAGGCTGCCTGCAACATCATTCAGCATGACCGGTTTGGTGGTGGGTCAGTGATGGTCTGGGCCATATCCCTGGAAGGACGCACAGACCTCTACAGGTTAGATAATGGCACCCTGACTGCTAGCAGTATCGGGATGATATCCTTGGACCCATTGTCAGAACCTATGCTGGTGCAGTGGGACCTGGTTTCCTCCTGGTCCACGACAATGCCCGACCTCATGTGGCTTGACTATGCAGGCAGTTCCTGGAGGATGAAGGAATTGATACCCTTGACTGGCCCCCACATTCACCTGATCTAAACCCAATAGAACACCTCTGGGACATTATGTTTAGGTCCATCCGGCGCCGCCAGGTTGCTCCTCAGACTGTCAGGAGTTCAGTGATGCCCTGGTCCAGGTCTGGGAGGAGATCCCCCGGGACACCATCAGACGTTGTCAGGCATGCGTACAAGCACGTGGGGGCCACACAAACTACCGACACTCATTTGGAGTTGCTACAAGGACATTTTGGCTAAATGGACCCGTCTGCTGCATCATTTTTTCACTTTTTAACTTTTTGGGGTGTCTTTGATTTCCCCCCTCAATAGGGTGATCATTTTCATTTCTGTGGCATCATTTTCTTACTCTGATACATCACCTACTTATTATCAGGAAACATATTCAAGATCATT
>QODF01000017.1:2113228-2194087 GCA_024372805.1 Oostethus manadensis | reverse complement strand
CCCCCCCCCCCCCGTTTAGATCTGATGTGTTTTCAAAGTCTTCCTCTCATTTTTTTGAGCAGTGTGTGTATATATATATATACTGTGTATATACATATATATGCAAGTATGCATGTATATGTATGTGTGTGTATATATACAGTATCTACGTGTGTGTACATATGTATATACCTGTATATGTGTGTGTATATACACACACAGTATATACGTATATGTGTGTATATGTACAAGAGTTAAATTTTTTTATGCAACGCCTATACATCTTATTGGACTTTTTGCTACCAAGGATAATTCTCAGCACTATTTTTCTATTTTGACATTGACACCAAAATAAAAACCAACAGAAGCACAGAAAATGTTGATAAAATTGCATCATTTCATTTAATGCTGTAACCATTGACCACCTCTAAAACACCAAAGAAACTCAGAAACATATTTGCAGAATACCAAAATGTTCTACTGGTATTTAGTAATCTTTATTCATACTAAAGATTACTAAAGTCATTACCCGTCCTTTTTTTGTTTGATATGTCTTTGCAGCTACAAGTTCAAGTCATTTCAAATAGCTTTTTTTTTTTTACATTTTTATCCAGACAGCCTTACTATTAAATATACATATTTTAAAAAAATATATAACATAAATATTCATCTGTTAGTTTGCTTACAAGTGCAAACCATAAGATCCCTCTTTTATTGCCTTAAATATTGTCTTTGCACGGTTGGAGCGCAAGGTGACAAGACGGATCCGCTGCACCGGACCGTCGTGGTGACGAGAGAGCTGAGCCGGAAGGCAAAGCTCTCCGTTTACCGATCCACCTATGTTCCCTCCCTCACCTATGCTCAGGAGTTATGCCTCCCTGGCGAGGAAGTGGGGAGGCATTTTTTGCACATTTTTTGGACTTTTCATGTCTGGTTAGACATGAGTTTTGCTGTAAGGGTTTTGGTGTTAGTGGGATCCTCTACCTAAATGACTTAACTCCTACACCACTCACAGTGTACACAAACGGGCATCAAATATACAGTAATAAAACACTAATTACACCAATGCAGAGAGAAATAACAACTGAAATGTTGCTCTCATTTGTCTTTTCACATCAAATTGAAACGTTTTCAATCTGCAGCAAAAATAAGGTACTTGGCCTCGCTGTTCCAAAACTTCTGGAGATGTATGAGAACACAAAGTAGTATGTGACATTGTACATGGATTTTCTTACCACTGTTTTATTTGTGTCTAGTGAAAAACTTCCACAACTTGAAATCTCCTGTGTAAATTGGCTGTGTGAGTATAAAGCGGAGAAAGGATGAAAACGAGTTTATCCTCTTGGACAAAAGCTACTTGGTGTAAAGCAGTGAAAATAGCGCATATTCGACACGTGGGGTCATGTTGGATAAAACATGCTGTCACCATTAAATACTGATAGTCCATTGCAGTCCATGCAAATCAAACAGAAGAAAATGATTTGCTTTGGCGACCCCTGGTGGGATAAGCAGGGATAAGCCGAAAGGAAAAGAAGAAGAAAGTAGATTCCGTCTTCTTCTTTGTCGTTTAACGGCGGATGCAGACTGCACCAGTGCACTACCGCCACCCTCCGGTTGTGCTATGGCTTACAGGCTATGTTCATAATGTGTTTCTACAAAAAAATGTACATCTATAAATTCTATTAAGAATTCAACCGAGAATTCAACCGAGTTCCCGGTGAGTTCTAAAAATGCCTCCACAAGTCAAACTGGCCAATCAGTCTGTCCGAGATTCACCCGGAGGATGTCATGTCAGGAAAGTATACTTCATGGGTCTGTCATACGGAAAGCGTACTTGTTTGAGGTGGGAATGTTTTCATTGTAACACCAAACAATGGACTCGTTCGTTCACATAATACTACGTTATGAAGAGAAAGGAGCAAAGGTGAGACAGGATTCATCACCCCGAAAGGCTGATGTTGGTGAGGTTGTTCAGTCACAATAATACCTATTTGCCCTAATCACCGTGGCTAACGTTAGCTTCGAGCTAGGTGAAGTTTGTGGCGTAAATCGTCTGACTTTATTCTTGGCGAGTACTGGTCTTGGAGCCTTTGCTACCGGGGTGAAGTGAGTTTGACGTTAGACTTTGGATATTCGTCAGCGTCAATGTGAATTTCCCATTGGCAGTTGGATATTCGGCTCCGTAGCTACAGCGGTCGTCGTCCCTCACCCTACCCGGACTCCTCTCTCATGGTCCGGCGAGCTCCCACTGGAAATGCCGCTCTAACTGCTGGCTGTGTTTCTAGGGATCGTCAATAAATTACTATTTTGGGGAAGAACGTTTGTTAAAAAATGGTATGGTAAAATAAACCAGACATTGACCTTTACCATGTTAAATGATTTGTCCTACCATGGAATTATTTTTGCACGCCCTTTTTCCATCTTTTATTGTATTTTATATGAATTTTTAACATCAGAAAATATATACAGATATATTCTACACAACTCCGTTTGTCATAGCTTCCAGGTCATGTGACCTAGGACCCCCAAACCACTTTATGTTAGGAGCCCAATATTTGTCCTGCCAGTAAAAAGCGTGTGAAACTAAAATGGAAAAACAAAAAGGTGTGCCTGGTAGGACAAATATTGGGCTACTGATGACACGGGAGCTATTACAAACGGAACGTGTAGAATATACCTGCATATATTATTTAATATATTGTTAAAAAATTCATATAAAATATTAAAAAGGGCGTGTAAAAATACTTTCGGGTTAGGACTAATCATTTAACATTGTTATAGATCAATTTGTAGTGTAATTTACATTTTATGAGAATTTTTAACAAACATTCAGACTAGACCAAATAGTAATTTATTGACGGTCCCTAGAAACACATCCAGCGCTTAGAGCAGCATTTGCCGTGCAAGCTCGCCGGACCATGAGGGAGGAGTCCGGGCAGTATGAAGGAGGACGACCGCTGTTGCTATGGAACCGAATATCCAACGTCAAACTAACTTTACCACGGTGCGTTTGCTCGTTGACGTTTAACCAGTGAGAGGCTCGTGGTTTGTTCCTAAAGTTGGTTTTGCTGAACTTTTAGCTGACGTTTGCCGCGTTTCGTAGACGGAGTGATGTAGTGATTGTAGTGATGATAACCAGTCATGACGTCATTTCTAATATATGTAGATTGAGCCTCCGGTACCGGGATTCGGGGTAGAAGAACTCCATGTGGAGGTTTGATATTGGTGTCTTGTATCTTCGAGATGTTTCTGGTGTTAAGCTTAAAAATCTAATGGTGAAAGAGATGGATATAGTTTTTTTAACATGAAAAAATGTCCAGCATTTAGTGTGATATTCTGATAAACACAGTAGTCAGACAATATGTTCAAATCATGCCCTAAAATCTTTCTCATCTGAGATTTCAGACTCTTGACATCATTTTGACACTTCAAGAAGAAATAGAAAAAGTAACAATATTTTAGAGAGCTTCCCTGAAGTACAAAACCTCCCTTTTCTCGCTTGTTAGTCCCTGTAGATGTACTTTAAAAACCTAATAAAGCTATTTATTGGCAATGTTCACATGATGACGGCGTTGATAATGATGGGGATGTTGCCTCTGAAGAGCATGATAGGTCAGGAACAACAATTCAGTATCAACAAGAAGTAATAGTCAGGGAAAACAAGCTTCTGCATTTGGGAGTGTGGGGATGATGGAGGGGACGAGTGCATAGATCGATGCTCTTTCACAAAAAGATGAAGAGGAAATGAAACAATGCAACACACACACACACACACACAGAAGGTTTTACTGCTGCACTTGGGCTGGTTGGGTTGTCTGATGGGAGGTGTGGATGTCCAATGGGTTTGCCACACAGGTGACTCCACGTCATGTTACCTCTGCAAAGGTGATGTGATTCTGCAGAAAAAAAACATGCATTCATACTTTGTCATGTGAATTAGAAGCAGGAGCATGTTGAAGTAAATGTGAATGCGAGTGGAAGCAGAGTCAAGTTGTGTTACATTTCCTGTGTGTAACGGACAATACGCCATCGCCACGATTCGATAGGTGTGTCAGTTCAAGGTCATGCTTGGGTTGATTTTAGGTACAATAAGGCAACCAACTGCAAAGCTTAGCTTTGTAATTGGATGGCGATGGGATAGTTCAGGCTGCCTTAGGCTATGTTCACACTGCAGGTCAATTCCCATTTCTTTGCTCGTATGCGACCTGTATGTGATTTTTTTCATGTCAGCGTGTGAACAGCCCAATTCTTATTTTTTCAAATGCGACTCAGATGTCATTCGTATGTGGATATAAATAGGATATGTATGCCATGCGACTGCAGTGTGAAGGCTAAGGCCGCATATATCCAACATATGCGGCATCGGAAGACGTGTATTTAAAGGTAGGCAGTCATGGAAAGACGTAGTTTATCTTGCAAGACTTGGATAATGTACTCGGCGATGTAGGCAAAAGTTCCTTTCATCCGAAAATGATTTTTATAAGGTGTTAGTGAAGCAGCTGTGTGCAATGTCTCACCACTCCACCCACATGCAACTTGGACCAGACGTGGGGCAACAAGTTGTCTACAAACTTTCATACCAAAATTCCTTGCATTCCTTCTTCTTCATCTTTTACAGGGAATCATGGGCGGGCTACCACGGCCATTTTTCCCTATTGCTGCATTTTTTTCCTCTCCCTTAGAACCCTGCGGCTTTAACAACAAAGCGCCTTGTTTATGGATGTATTTTTTGGCTAACAAGCTTCATGTTTTCTTGTAACAAATAAATATGGATGTTTTCATTCGTCGCATTTTCCTTTCTCCACGCCCGGCGTGACGTGATGACATTACTGACTTCACGCGACAACACCCTTAAGTTTTCGTGTGTATCTGCTCGCGCTCGGAATATGTTGTTCAACGCAATGTCAGCCTGAGCGCTCCTCTTCAGTATTGTTCTCAAGAGGAGACCATCAGTAAATGTAAGGATTTTTTAATTTAATTCATGGGCATTTTATTCACTAACCCAAAAGGCACACACTCTAGGCTGGTAAAATAAGTGTAAAATGTAAATAAATGGAATTCTAAAAAATAAAATGGGGGAAAAATTGAATGGGGGCAACTGAATTTGGGAAGACTTAAAACGGACTTCGTACGGCCCCATTTATGCGATGGGGACACACCAACTGCCAGGCCAGTCATTTTTTCGCCTGCTCGGCACCTTCTGTTCCCGCAAGCTGCTTAAACCTGGTAAAGTATTTTTAACAAAAGGTTCTCTTATCTCTGCTTCCAACTCTCACGCTGTGCGTGGAAAAAAATAACACTTTACCAACAATGTCAGCTTGTGTATTGTCTTAGCATGTCTAACTGACCTGTATGTCTTCAAGTTACTTTCATGCCAAAATGATGGCCGAATGCTTCTCCACGGCCAATCAAAGGTTGGAATTGCGATCCTACTAACCTGTGAGGTGATGTATTTCTCCAGAGGACTGTCCATGGCCAGCATTGCTATGTTAGCTTGCCATTCTGCTGCTGTGTCCTCATTCAGTAATAACTTGCCTTTGAATTTATGGACCACACACACCACCTGCAGCAAGCACACAGACACATGGGAGCCATTAAGGACTTTGCTCTGGACCGCATCCCTTTCCATACAGTCAAGTAGAACATAGGTTCCACAGCAAGATCGTGTGTCTGACTACAGGCAAGAGGCAGGGTACCCTTGGATTGCGGGATGAACTGTACAGATGACATTCTCCACATTTATGGGACACGTTTTTTTATTGAACAATAGAGTGGTATGCAAAAGTTTGGGCACCCCTGATTATTTTCAATATTTTCTTTGATAAATCATTAGTTGTTTGGTTCAGCAATTTCAGTTAAATATATCATGTAGCAGACAAGGACAGTCATATTCGAGAAGTGAAATGAATATTTTAGGATTTACAAAAAGTGTGAAATAATTATTGATACAAAATTAGGCAGGTGAATACATTTGGTCGCCCTTGTTGTGTTTTATTTGAATATACCTTTAGCACTAATTATTGGAACACATTTTTTGTTTGGTAAGCTCATTGACTCTTGACATACATACACAGGTCATGCCAGTCACGAGAAAGGGTATTTAAGATGGCCAGAGTGTGGCAACCTGGGAGCCTCGCAACAACTGTCAAAAGACCTGAAGAAAAAGGATGGGTTGGGGGCAAAGATACAAACTGCTAGCTCAGAGATTCCAGCTGTTAATTTCCACTGTCAGGAAAGACCATGGTCACAGTTCTGGTTAAGACCCAGTGTGGCAGGCCAGGAAAACTCTCAGACAAGCAGATGCGAAGGATGGTGAGAACAGTCCAACTCAACCCACAGACCAGCTGCAAAGGCCTACAGCATGATCTTGGTGCAGATGGTGTGACTGTGCATCGGTCAACTATTCAGTGCACTTTGTACAAGGGGATGCTGTATGAGGAAGAAGACGGTTCTGCGCACATGCCACAAACCGAGTCACTTGAGGGATTCTAAAGCACGTTTGCCAAGCAAACGTGCACGTTTACAAGCCAGCTTCATTTTGGAACAAGGTGCTGGGGACTGATCCAAGTCCAATTGAGTTATTTGGACGCAACAAGGGTCGGTGCACGGCGGATGAAGAACACAGCATTCCAAGACAAACACAAATTTGGTGGAGGCTCCGTCATGCTGTGGGGCCAGTACAGGTACTGGTAATCTTGTTCAAATTGAAGGTGGCATGGATTCCAGCCAGTATCAGCTGATTCTTGCCAACAATGTTCAAGAATCAGTGACAAAGTTTAAGTTGCGCCTGGGCTGGATACTTCAAGAAGACAACAACCCTAAACACTGCTCAAGTTCTACCAAGGCATTCATGCAGAGGAACAAGTACAACATTCTGGAATGGAATCTCCGTCCCCAGACCTGAATATTATTGTGATTTAAAGCGGGCTGTCTGTGGTCGGAAGCCATCAAAGCTGGTCAACCATCCAGACCCTCATTGGAAGTGTTTAGAGGCTGTTATTTCTGCAAAAGGAGCATCTACTAAATAATGATGTCACTTTTCTGTTGGGTGCCCAAACTTATGCACCTACATAACTTTGTTTAGATAATTATTGCCCGCTTTCTGTAAATCCTAAACATTTCATTTCACTTCGCAAATACGACAGTATGCTGTATGATATATTTAACTGAAATTACTGATCCAAACAACTCGTATAAGGAAAATCTCGTAAATTATCCGGGGTGCCCAAACATTTGCATACCACTGTACTTGATGATGGATTTGTTTTGCTTGTCATGTTTTTTCACTTTTTGTCTGCCACAGCATCCATAATAATGCAGATTAGACAATAACATCATCTAGACCTTAGGTTTCCAAAGTGGGGTATCTCAATTGTGTACGTAAATAAACATTAAAAAAAACATCAGCGCCTTACACTCACAATTATGAGTGTGCCTTAACGCCTCAGCACAAGGAGAACGGAGCAGAAAGGTTACAAGGCATGAAGTTGTTTATTGCTCTGTGTGCATTTTATGAACAAATACGTAAGTGTGATGATTGTTTTGTGCATTCATACTGTTTTTAATTTTGAATTTTTCATCTATACTGGCGTGCCTCTAAAACACTGAGTTGAGATTCTCCCCAAAATGAGGCTTTATTGTTGCTTCTATTTATATCTTATATTTTAATTTTGTACTTCAGATACTGCTTTATGAAGATTGTTGAACCTTCTTTTTGAGTTTGGTATTAATTAATCTACAGACTTAAACCAAAGCACTGAGTGGACAAAAAGGTGAAGCCCAAATTCAAACAGAACAATTGACCATGTGACTTTTTTTTTTTTTTTACCCAGAATTACTATAAAAAAAACAATTATGTTCAATGTTTCAAGTTCAATAAAATTTAAAAAGTTTGTGTTTAAAGTGTGCAGAAGTAGGGGATACATGACTGGTACACGACTGTAAAACGTTTGGGAACCACTGATCTAGACCCAGCCCACCAGCCCAAGTAGGTGGTGGTTCAATGGGAAAGACTGAACTGACCAGGAAGCTGGCAATGGCAGTGCCAATGATGAAGCCTGCAATCACGTCTGACCAGTGGTTGCGGTATTCAGCAATGCGATTGAGTCCAGTGATGAAGGCCAGACACACCAGCGCCAGGGACAACACCGGTTTGGCAAGGCGAGTTCCTTTTGCCTGAACTGTGCATGTCACGTACATCTGAAAGGACCAAGGAGGAGATGATATTTCATGTGATGTGATATTTCATACTTTCTGCCAAGCCATGACTCCAGGAGCATTAGAACTCACGGCCATGTAGAGTGCAGAGTAGATGCTGAGAGCCGCTTCCTTGGACGGGAAGGTCTTTCTGGCGTGCAGGATGTCTTCTTGGTTTCCTGTGCAGGCCTCCTGGTGGCTGATGTAGCGCAGGGCCTGGTAGCACCCGAGTGCTGTGTAGTTTGGTTTGCAGATGGTCAGAAAATAAGGTGCCAGGTTTCCAGTCACTACCTGGCCGGCGTTGACAAAGATGTCCACCGTGAAGAGGCCGAAGGTGTAAACTCCTGCAAAGGAAAGGAGTAGATGTCATATCTAGAAAAAAAAAATCGTCAGCCTAGTGAATGGCTTCTTCATCCTCATTGGGAATAATCCACGTTCACATTCCGCTTTGCTGATATTCGAGAATCCTGTGTCCCTGGAAACCAATAGAATATACTGTAGCCGCCGTTCTTCTGTTGGCCGGTACACATACAAGACCTGATCAAAATCCTAAGGGCGAGTGAGACAAAAAACATTTGGAACTTGTAATGAAAAAAAAAACCTGAAATAGGCTGTTAATCACTTGATCAAAGTTTAAGACCACAAGCTATAAAAGCCCAAATCTGATTTCTCATTTTCTGTCAGGCATTCATACGGTCATGCCCTCCTTGTCACGTTTTAATTAGCATGTCAGTGTAGTTAGTTTCTATTATCAAGCATGTGGTCTTATTTTCTTATTTTGTATCTACTTCCTGCCTTCCCCTGCTTTTCCTTAATTATTCACCTGTTCCTTGTCCCTCACCTTCTATTTAGGTCAGGTGTGCACTCGTTTTCGTGTTGGGGGATTGTCATTGCCTGTTGCCTCTGAGAGCGTTTTTGCAATCGCTGTCTGGCAGCAAGTATCATTAAAAGCAAGTCTTACCTGCACTTCGAGTCTCACATCTCTACGTCATCGGGGTTGTCGGCACAATGCTGAGACAAAAATGTGACACTCCTGACGGCTAAAGCTAAGACGCTTCCTCTTCTTGATCGTGGTCGAGCTGCATAAGCAAGGCCTTTCGCAGCAAGCCGTTGCTGCTGAGGTTGTTCTGCTTTTGTTGAAAGCTCCTGAGCTTTATGGAACAAAAAATTCAAGCTGTAGACCCCCCAAAAAATCACACTTGCGCTAAGCCGGAAGATCTGATTGGCCGTCCGTCAAGACACAGGGCGGTCCTCCACCCAAATTAAGAGCGGTACTGGTGGCGACTGCAGCGCGATAACCATCAGATGCCATCTGCGGGAAAGGGTTTCAAAAACAAATTCAAAGACCTCAGCTCCTTCAACGCCGCAAAACTGCACGTTTAAACTTTGCCAGGGAGCAACAAACATGGGACATTGAAAGGTTTTTTTTATTCTTTGATGAGAAAAAATGTAACCTTGACGGTCCAGATGGCTTCCAACATTCCTGGCATGACAAGGAGATCCCACCTGAGATGTTTTCCACCCGGCACAGTGGAGGGGGTCCATCATGATCTGGGGTGCTTTTCCATTCAGTGGAACACCGGAGCTTCAGGTGGCGCAGGGTCGTCAGATGGCGACGGGTTACGTGCAGCTGTTGCAGCGGGCATCCCTCACGAGGGCCCACGTCTGTGTGGTACCAGCTGGCTCTTTGTGGCCAAACCTGCCTGTCAAAGGCTGATCCCATCAGATCTCAGAAGCTAAGCAGGGCAGGGCCTGGTCAGTACTTGGATGGGAGACCTCAGAGAAACACCAGATGCCACGGTGGGAGGAAATGAACTTTCCTTGTGCCCTTAGGCAAGGCACTTCACCCACATTGCCTAGTATGAAAGTGGTGTGGTGGTCGGAGGGTTTGATGGCGCACACTGGCAGCCTCACTTTTCGTCAGTCTTCCCAAGGGGCAGCTGTGGCTACATAGTGGCTTACCATCACCAAGTGAGGCGTGAATGAATAATGATGACCTCAGTGTAAGCGCTTTGAGAGGCTTGGATAAAGCGCATAACAAGTGTAATTCATTATTATTATTATTATTTTTCAACAGGACAACACTGCAGCTCACAATGCTCGCTTGATGGAGGACGGCTTCAGGGAAAATAACATCCCTCTTTTGGACCATCCTGCATGTTCCCCTGATTTACATCCCATAGACAGCATTTGGGGGTGGATGGCAAGGGAAGTTTATAAAAATGGCCATCAGTTCCAGACAGTTGATGCCCTTCGTGAAGGCATCTTCACCACAATGTCCCCACTAGCTTCCTGGAAACACTCGCCTCAAGCATGCCCAAAACTAATTTTTGAAGTGATTAACAAGAACGGTGGAGCTACTCATTACTGAGTCCTACTGAGAACATTTTTTGTTGTGGTTTGGAGAGGTTTTTTTTTTTTGGTCATTTTTTGGGCAATGGTCTTAAATTTGTGATCGGCTGATAAACTGAGAAGTGACTTTTTCAAAGTGCTTTTTGTCACACACACCCTTCTTGTTTTTGCAAATTGTAGCTTTACTTAAATGTGCAAAAGGTCAATTCTATCAATTTTTCAACTGGTCTTTAAGATTTTGATCAGGTCTTAGTACAGTATGTATTATTACAACAAAACATCATTTTTTTCAGCAGCTGTATCCTTGCCTGTTAGGATGGTTAGTCCTTTTAAACCCGTCTTTGGGCTCAATGACAAAACTAGCCTAGAGACACACTATCTACACAAAATTGTAAAAAATAAATACATTTCAAAAATCATAATTTTGGTCACATTCAGTAAAGCAAGACATCAGGGAATGTGATAATATAAACTATGGCTGTCAATCCATTAAAATGTTTCAGGGTGATTAACTGCATTTTGTCCATAGTTAATAGTTAATTACTCTTAATCACAGATATGTTTTTGATATGTAGAGATGTAAATCTTTTTGTGATAACTACACCAAATTTTAACTAGAGCAATCTCAATTTTGGAAACATGGGCCACTATTTTATTATTGTTCAGTCCTGATGACCTTATTCAGCGCTAATTTCCATATTTGTGGTATACAACCTCACTGAAAAACAAAGTCCAGGCTTGTACTGGTGGATGACAGATAGTAGCATATTATATTCAAATCCACATACGAATAGTAGCACATCATATCTGATTTATATCCACATATGAAAAAGAGTTGCATTGGAAAAAATGAGTATTGTACTGTTCACACTGACATGAAGTAATCAGATCCAAGTCGCAGACTAAACCAATGGGAATTGATCTGCAATATGAAAGCAGCCTGATGAAAGCACATTTCCCAGCTTGGTTCTGGGAAGTTTTCCTCCACAATAGAATCAGGATAGCGTTGCTCTTCACCGCTTGCCACATCGAGTCCAACAGGTTCTTGTTGGAGCAGCAATACACGGTTTCGGATGTTGACAGCTCATTTTTCTAACAAGCATCAAATTGATTTTGTCAAGCCTTGTGTGACTCACTTTCTGCAAAGGCTCATCCGTCTAATTTTGTCCTACTTTGCCCTGCCCGAGAGTGGCAATGTGGGCGCTTCGTGTTTTACGGATGACTGCTGCTTTCTAGCCAGCCTTCCTTCACCTCCAGAATTGCTTATTAGGGCATAAACAATTCACTTTGTTCCATTGAATAAAGCTACACAAGAGCTGGGCTGCCTTTCCATGTCGCACAAAATACAGGCTGTTGAAAAATTCACCATACATATTCCCCGTGTTTTATGGGAATCTCTAACTGGCTTTGGGACTAGAGGGTCAAAAGTTCTCTAACCCTGCTATGGACAGCAAAATATGAGAAGGAGGCTTTTTTTCCACAAGCAAGGTGCTTGCTCAAGGTGTCCCCTTAATGCCTAAAAATAATGTATCAGTATCAGTCAATAATTATCAATAATCGTACAGCCAATGCTGGGGAATGCTCAACAACCAGCATACTGTGGGCGGATGTTTACTCAGACTAGGAAATGTCTCGTTGCATTCAATGACACGATAAACACGCACTCACGGGTGTATAGAAAACATACCAAGGAAACGAAAGGTCCTGCGCACGAGCGGATTGAGATAACAACAGTCTCCTGTGGCGACCGTCTTCTCTAACTGGTCAAACTCCTGAGACGTGTACTGGACCAGGAACAGCACCGTCTCTGTTAGCGTGATCTGGTAGACAAGACGACATAAAGAAAAGAGGGGGGAAAAAAGGCCAAAGCTTGTCAATACACAGTGGTAGGGGGACCAAACGTCCTTTTTATGTCCTGTTTTTATTTAAGGAAGTCATGAAAATGTTCTGGTTTTTCGTTGATTTTCATAGAATTGAGTACTGTCAGGGCACTCCGTATGACGTCATTCCAAAAAAGGTGAATATCTGGGCAAATATTTCACACAAAAAAAGCAAAACAAATGCATACAATTGGCGAAGTCACCTGAACGGCGGTTCACATTGCCAAGTTAATGCAACCTCAGGGGTTGTATTTTTCCCCAAAACAACAAACGTTTGATCTCAGGTTCTTGTCTCATTCCAGTTTTTGAACTTTCTTCCTTCTGGAGTTTGTGTCTTTGGTTTTAGGTTTTGTTTTGTAAGTAGCAGATGGATATATTTGGTAGGTAGTCTGTTGTATAGTTGTCCATGCATACATAGACAGGCGTATTTTAAATGTATTGAAATGATAAGGCATCCTTAAGTAAACGTCCAGTGTCATTTTTGCGATTGCCCAGATGAGTGTCATGGTTTTCGCTCACCCTATCCACTACGCAGTGGACCCTCACACAGTCATCATTGAACAAACCTGCAATGAGTCCACTGTTCAGTTACGACAAAGATGTTCAGAGCGTTCCAGCCAAATATACCAGGCAGATATCTTGTAAATGAGCTGAATATGAGGGAGTAGATGCGTACACGCTTAAGGAGAAATTTTTTTCTGAAGATTTCAATGCTTTTCCCAAAATCAACATTTACAAAACTATTTGCTGGTCCACAATTCCTTCTACCCTCGCTAGGAATGGAAAAACTACAAAACTATGGAGACACATCATTTGACATATCTTTTAGGGTCCATGAAGTACTTTCCCCGTACTTTCCCTATTAAACGTCACACTTTTTTTCATAGCTTGACTGATACTGAATCTTATCAATGGGAAGAATAATACAAATTCTTCCCATCTTGGTGTGAGTATCTTCAGCATCTTCTCACACAATTGTCTTGGACCAACTCTCCATCACACATGTAGCCCTGCTTCCTCCTTTCTATCCTGCATCTCTGGGCATTCGTTCAGCTTAAGTAAGAGCAGTTGAACAATTGCTAGAATTGAGCTTTTGCACATTTGGATCTTAATGAGGTTTTAAGTAGAAATACAATATGAAAAAGCAAGAAGGGGGAGTCTGACAAAAAGGACATTGAAAAAAGTAATTTATTGATAATAACAAAGTGAAAAAATACAGTACGATGTTTATCAACTGATCAAAAGTTTAAGACCATCGTTCAGAAAATGACAAAAAAAATGTTCTCAGTAGGACTCAGTAATGAGTAGCTCCATCGTTCTTGTTAATCACTTCAAAAATTAGTTTTGGGCTTGCTTGATGCGAGTGTTTCCAGGAAGCTAGTGGGAACATTGCTCCAAGTGGTGAATGTCTGGAACTGATGGCCATTTTTATAAACTTCCCTTGCCATCCATCCCCAAATGCTCTCTATGGGATTTAAATCAGGGGAACATGCAGGATGGTCCAAAAGAGGGATGTTATTCTCCCTGAAGCTGTCCTTCATCAAGCGAACATTGTGAACTGCAGCGTTGTCCTGTTGAACAAGTCAGCTGGTACCACACAGATGAGGGCCCTCAGTCATGAGGGATGCCCGCTGCAACATCTGCAAGTAACCAGCCGCCGTTTACACTTTGCCAGGGAGCATCAAACACGGGACATTGAAAGGCGGAAAAAATGTAACCTTGACGGTCCAAATGGCTTCTAATGTTACTGGCATCACAAGGAGACACACCTGAGATGTTTTCTCCCCAGCACAGTGGAAGGGGGTCCATCATGACCTGGGGTGCCTTTTCATTCAGTGGAACACTGTGGCTTCAGGTGGTGCAGGGTCATGAGACATAAAGGTGTAAAAATGGTGTCCATGTATTAGCACGCATTCCTAAATGATTATAATGTGTGTGTTATAAGATAATTGTATTTATTTGGCCAGCAGCTTTTCTGGTTCATAATAAAATCATTCAAGATGTATAAAGTGATTTGGTTTCCTTGCTGAACCCAAGAAGTAGAAGACTTTGACCTTAAAAGCATGTGGTACCCAAAGCATAATACTGCACACCCATTACATCCCTTTGGCAGTAGATAATGAATTCATAAATGTTTATTGGTTACAGTCAAACCTTTTCTGTACGCCCAGTTTTCGCACGATTCAGTTTAGATGGACAATTTTTGAACAAATTCCTGTAATGTGTTTGTCATGTACTGTATGGTTCCACAAAATACATTAGGGAGGCCAAACAAAGCACAGTGTGGCAGCTAAACAACCCAAAATGGGGTAAAAGACGTGTGCTGTAGATGGTGAGGAACTGCATTCCATCTCACCAGGATGTGCAGGAAGTCCGCACCAACACTAACTTGCAACATTTGTCATTTTTTCACATTGTTTTCTGCATGTAAAACTACAATTGTTTTTTCTACAAAATATATTTTTGTTCAATTTTGTGTGCCTGCAGTCCAATTGAATGTAGACTTGCATTGCTCGGAAAAACTGCCTCGTTTTTTAGTTGTTGTTAAACCTTTAAAGGAAATCAGGATGAAAGGAAGGGAGGTAATTGGGAGGGATGCTTTTCATCTGCTCAAGGCAATGATGTCATGGTTAGACATATGCTATGGTATATTATCATTTCATCATCAACATCATCGTTTGTGTTCAATTCTCATTTCTCTGGAGGTGCTGCGATGTTTGCATTCAAGCCAACATTTCCACATGCATATTCTTTCTGTCTTCCATCCAGGCAACTTTATCTTCACTCACCAGCAACGTTGGCAAGCCGGCGACCACCGAGTAGAGCAGGATGGGTGGGATGGCGCTGTTGTCCTCCGGTCCAAGGTAGGGTTTGGTGTAGGTGGTGTCATAGCAAAAGAATCCCTGCACATGCACACTGAAGGTGTCCGTGTACTCGAAGTAGTAGGCCAGCATGACAGTCCCGGCCATCACCACCAACTGGAAGTACAGCATGATGCACGCTCGGAATGACAAGCATCTCATTGGAAATCATTGTGGACTAGCCAGCGTCATCCTCATCCTCCATGCTCGCTTCATCATGGCGCCACCGGGAGTGACGACCGCTCCTTATTTGCTGCTGTGGGGGTGGGATTGAGAAAGAGAATCAAAGCGACAGAGAGAATGCTGGCTGCCGAAGGAAGGAAGGAGGGAGGGAGGAAGACATAAGCATGTAAATATATGCAAGGAACGCATGCGTGAAGGAAAACATCCCTCCCCCCATGCATGTGTGAGAGGGAGAGAAGGAATACTGAAGCGACATAAATGAATGGCACCTTTTTCAAGAAGGGATGTTTACACGGTTATGTTCCTCTATGTATTTGGAGCATCCACGCCATTAAAATGACATTTGTCATTATTTTATATGTTTAGAAAGATCACATCACTTACACGTGGTTGAAAACGGCCTATTTTTAGAGCAAAAGTACAACTCTACATACCACCCTTTAGCATGAAAATTGTTCATCTAGTTGCTGTGCGGTGTTGCTGGCAATTGTGCTGAAGATCCAGCAGAGATGAAACGATGAGACGATGATAGGGAGCTCAACAGTGACCGCAATTTGGAATCCTCACAAAAAAAAACAGCCTGCACAAGATGTGTCATTAATTCAATAAATGTCCATCAAACGTCCAATGCAGTTCACTAATTATGTTTTTTAATATTCACATACACTTGGACACAGCCATTAACACAACATAAATATACATACTGTCCTTAAAAGGTACATTACAACATAACCAGCAAGTGTAATAATATTTATGCACATTTCCAAAAGAAATTCCCTCAAAACCACTCAACTTGTAAAATATACAAATTCCATTTCATTTTCCCCCGCCTATCCAGTTTCAGTTGGGAAGTCCAGACTTCCCGGTCTCCGGCAACCTCTTCCAGCTCCACCGGGAAGACACAAAGGGGTTCCCAGGCCAACTGTGAGACATAGTCCCTCCAGCGTGTCCTAGGTCTTCCCCGTGGCCTTTTCCCAGCTGGGCATGCCCGAAACACCTCACCAGGGAGGCGCCCGGGAAGCATCCGCACAAGATACCCGAGCCACCTCAACTGGCTCCTCTCGATGAAAAGCAGCAGCGGGTCTACTCTGGCTGAAAGGCCAAAGTCCACCGGAAAAACGTTCGACTTACTGCTGGCAATCCGAAACAGGCTCCTCCTTCGATTGTAAAAGGACCGAAGCACAAAGTAGCGGACTACCAATCCCGTACTGCCGGGACACGGTCGAATGCCTTTTCCAATGTTACAAAGCACATGTAGACCGGTTGGGCAAACTACCACACAACTACTCCAGTACCCTTGCAAGGGTCCAGTGTTCCGCGACCAGGACGAAAACCACATTGCAACTCATGTAATAGAGGTTCGACTAACGGTCATACCCTTCTCTCCAGCACCCTGGAGTAGACTTTCCCAGGGAGGCTGAGGAGTGTGATCCCCCTATAGTTGGAACACACCCACTGGTCACCCTTTTTAAAAATGGGGACCACCAACCCAGTCTGCCAGTCTAGAGGTACTGTTCCTGACTTCCATGTGATGTTGAAGAGGCGTGTCAACCAAGACATTCCCCCAACATCCAGAGCCTTGAGGAAATCAGGGCGAAACTCATCCACCCCTGTAGTCTTGCCATTGGGGAGTGTTTTAACTACCCCAGATACCTCTGCAACGGTGATGGAACTGTCTGCGTACGTGTCCTCAGACTTTGCTTCCTCTACGGAAGGTATGGCAGTGGGATAAAGAAGGGCCTCTAAAGTATTCCTTTCACCGACCGACTATATCCTCAGTTGGTCAGCAAGCTCCCTTCTGCACTGTAAACAGTGTGAACTGGGGGCTGCTTCCCCGTTCTGAGGTGCCGGACGGTTTGCTAGAACCTCTTTGAGGCCAAACGAAAGTCGTGCTCCACAGCCTCACCGACCTCCTCTCACACCCGAGTTTTTGCCTCGACCACCACCGAAGCCGCATGCCACTTGGCCAGCTGGTACCTGTCAGCTGCTCAGGGAGTCACGCAACCCATCCGTGCTTGATAGGACTCCTTCATCAGCTTGACGGCAGCCCTGAACCCTGGTGTCCACCATCGGATTCGGGTCTTGCGGCTGCAACTGCCTCAGCAATGGAGGCCCATTCGGACTCAATATCTCGGTCCTCCCCCGGGATGCCGGACGAAGCTCTGCCGGAAATGAGAGTTGAAGACTCGACAAACAAGACTTGAGAGATTGCCAGATGTTACCAGCACACCCTCACTACGCGTTTAGGTCTACCAGGTCTGTCCGGCATCCTCCCTCCCTCCCTCGCCATCCAACTTATCACCAGGTGGTGATCAGTTGACAGCTCAGCCCCTCTCTCCACCCGCGTGTCCAGAACAGGTCTGATGATACGACCACAAAGTCGATCATAGACCTGCGACCTAGGGTTTCCTGGTGCCAAGTGCACTTATGGACATGCTTATGTTTGAACATGGTGTTTTTTATGGACATGCTTATGTTTGAACATGGTGTTTGTTATGGACAAACTGTGGTATATACACATAGGTTAGGTTATTAGCCCATCCCAACTACTTTCAATTCACTCCCACTGGTTGTTATAACTTATATCAAGAATCACTCTCGACTAGCACAGCACCACATGTTGCTAATAGCTAAGCTAACTGTTTGCCACCGGAGTGTGGAACACGTCTTATTAGCAAGGCAGGGCAGGTCTGTGGCTCTTCCAAGCTCCTCTTTGGACAGCAAAAGCCAAACGAAATGATTAAGATCAGATCTTAGATTACTCGGCACGGTAGCTAATGCAGCTCTCTGGCATCATGGTGTCTATGTCAATCGCCGTTCCAACAACAAGGTGCAGGAAGTACAAAAAACCCGCTTCCCCATTCCTCACTACAGCACACCAGGGCGCAATTCATACATTGTCATCCGGTTGATGAAAGTTTGTTTTGAAGACATTGCAGCTTGAATGAAGGCCCCTCCCTTTGAGTGCTGCACTGTGTTAATGCGTAACTAGGGAACCCCCAAACTGAGTACATTTCTGTCCATTCACCTCGCAAATAAAAGACCATACCTGTTGCCTTCTTTCCTGTTCATTCACTGTATTCTGAATAATTTAGGTTGCTTGAACCTGACATTTATTTTGGTCCTTCGAGCCGGATTTCAAGATACCCGAGGATTCCAGCTGAGGGGGTGACAACTAGTAAGACTGCGGCTACGGCAAAACTAGACCCTTTTTCCGGGACTGGTTTTCGCCCCACTGGTTGCGGTCTGACGGTTGACGAGATACCGAAGGAACGAGACAACTGGGGTAAGTTGAATTTCCTTAGGGGAAAGGGAAAGTGTGACCGGGGGTCACGGGTATGTGGGTCAACGTACTGTTAAAACCTTGTGAGTACTAGTCAATGACAAGTAAAACGGGACGGCGGAGTCCCATGCACATTTAAAGTTAGTAAAAAAAGAGAGAGAAAAAAGGACGGCGGAGTCCTAAGTGCATTTATGGTCCGTAATGTTTGTCTCAATAAGTAATGTCCGTTGAATGTTAAAGGGGGTGTGATTGTGTGTGAGATTGGAGGATGAGTTTCCCTAGAAACTTCTCTCATACCAAAGCGGTGAGAGGAAGTTGTGTCTTGGTGTGGAAGCAAGCAGAGAATTCTCCACCCTTCAACCTGGTTGCAGGGTAGAAGCGAGAGTTGTCACACCAAGCTGTTTGTCACCACCTCACTGGCATTAAAAACCCAGTTATTAGTATTCCCTAGGAATAACCACACTGACTGGGTCCAAACGATATAAAAATGGGGAAGTCAGGAAGCAAAATAAAAAGTAAGGTTACCTTATTAAATAAAGATTGGAGATTTGTCGAGCAACAAAGCCCGGGCAAATTGCGGGTTTTAGACGTCTGGGTAAATAAATGCAATTTCAAAGGTCATTTTTAAATTCACAAAAGCTTTTTGTTTTACAGGACCAAATTATGCAAAAACAAATTAAAAACTAGAGAAATTTGCCCCGAAATGAAGAAGAATTTTGATTAATAAATCATGTTCCACGAGATAAATTATAAATATAATTTTTAATTACAATTATTAGAATATATAATTTATACAAATTATAAATAATTCGTAAGATTTGGGCCCATAGCACAGCACTGACTGACTGACTGAATGAATGGCGAGAAGATTTGACAATCTTCGTATGCACTGTTGTTTTTGCTAAATGAGCTGATGATATAGTACTTTATCTTTATATTTAGTTGTACCTAAATTTGCATTGCATTACCAAAAAGGTGGGATAGGCTTCAGCATAAATGTGACCCAACAACAAACTATTGGGTGTTTTAAGAGAATTTACAAAACACAATTTAACAAAAATTGGGAGCTGTACATTATTTAGACAAAAATAGTTTTCAAATAAATGGAGTAATTTATGATTTATAGAACAAAAGAGTAGAAATACTGTTACTAATAATAATAATACTAATACTATTTTTAAGCGACCACCGTAGTTGACAGAGAACTTCTATTCATTTTTAGATAGATGGACGATAGATACTTTACTAAGCTTCAAGAGAAATTTGCGTTTAAATAGATGCTCAAAGATTAAGATAATGTTTTCCATCTTGATGTAGTGGAAAAAAAGGGGAAGGGGTAATGTGGTAGTAGGGCAAATTAAACAAAAACATTTAAAAAGAAATCTAGTCATACTCTACTCATGCAACGAAGCTCATATTACATTTCTTGTGCAATGATTGGAAACACAGAGGGATGATCGCATCAACAGGCAAACCAGTTACACAGGCCCATTCCTGAAAAATTAGTTAGATGCTGTTCAGCTTAAAAAAAAAAAAAAAAGTTGCTGTTTGCAAACGTGCTGCGCATACAAATGGAACTGATGACGTCACAAAAGCAAACGCATTTGCTGACACGATTGCTAAAGCTGCTGCTGATAGTGAAATGACTGTACTGGCATTTGAACAACAACACCTTGACAATAACGTTCGCAAAGACATGCAGTAAAAAAGTCCATCGACTGAAATTGAGTTTTGGGAAAGAACAAGGGGGCGTCTATCTTAGCCAATTTTACCCATTTTTTTCAATAAATGGGCAGCTATATTGAGCCACTTAACAAACAATTGTATTACCGCTATTTATCTAACTACCATATTTAAACCTGTATCTTGTAGTGACATCTGTTGGTGTGGTGATGGACGCCTTTTTCATTCCTTACCAGGAAATGCTTCTGGAAGTTGTGCATTGATTACGTTGATATTACCTGTATCTGTTTTTCCCCTAAAAGTAACGGAGATAGTATCTTTGGCTTAAGTGAATCTTTGGCCGTTTTTTACAAGGACAAAAAGAGAAACACTAAACATTGACTGGCTAGGAAACAACGATCCGACATACATCATAGTACCAAGCGGCGTGCCAGATGAGTATAAATTGGCTAACCAAATTGCAGCAGGTTTTGAATCTATTTTGCCAGGGATCACTTCCAGCAAAAATGTGGACAGAATAAATTGTAATTGAGGCAGTGGAATACCCTAACCCTAACCCTAACCCTAACCCTAACCCTAACCCTAACCCCTAACCCTAACCCTAACCCTAACCCTAACCAGTTTAAGGTTATCTCCCTCATGGCCTACCAGAACAGGTTGCCTCTGGACATGTTGTTGGCAAAGGAGAATGGGGTGTGTGCTCTCTTTGGAGATCAGTGGTGCACCTTCATCCCCCAACCACAGCTGTTGATGGCAGCCTGACACAAGCCATTCATGAAGGAACATTCAGGGGTTAACACCGACTGGTGGTCAATCTGGCTGGATGTGTTCGGGAAGTACAAGAACCTGCCTCCTCAATTTTGGTGTCCATTGCAGTCTTTGCATCAGTTTTGACATTGTGTGGATGTTTGATTGTTCCTTGTCGACGTGAGGGTTTTAATAAATTACCTAATGTGGCACTAAGACCTATTGAAACTCAGATGGCACAGGTGTATCTCCTCCTGGACCCTACTGGCCTAGACCAAGAGTATGACACAGCAATCGACATAGAAGAAGATCTAGACCTGACCGACCTGTTTGGCGATGAATAACAGTGTAAATGATTGAGTTCGCACTAATGAAGCATACAATTGTAGCATACATGTTACCCAAAGCTAATAATAAGTAGGTAACAATGCGGTTATAATATGTTAAAGTTGGGTTGGGCTAGTTCAGAAGCTCTAGATATCGACTCTAGGAGCGGAGTGAGAATCAAGGACTGAGACAGTTATGGAAAGTTGCTGGTACCATTTATCAAAAAGACATACAAATTCAAAAACAATACAAATGCATACATAGTATGAAAAATGGCTATTCAGGAAAAGTATTTACATTCATAATCCGAGTTCAAGAAAATGTACATTCAACAGACTCCGCCTTAGCAGTTTTAATAATATATATGTAAACAATGGAAAAGGCTCGAGTATTTGTCTGACGTATGACCCGCAAAAGGTTTGTGGCGTGGAGATTGTCCATACAGTGCTGAGGTAGGTTGTGCTAAAGTGCGAGTGCAAGTGTGAATGGGGTCCAGAATGAGTAGCCACGCGCCGTGCGGACAGACGAAAAAGTTCAAAACGGGGAACAAATGTAAAGGGTGGCTACAGGAGCCTCCTACCGGCCCAACCGAGCAGGTAAGGGTCTCAGTTCTGTATCCGGGCTGAGGATATATGNACCCTAACCCTAACCCTAACCCTAACCCTAACCCCAAACCTAACCCTAACCCCTAACCCTAACCCCAAACCTAACCCTAACCGCTAACCACTAACCCTAACCGCTAACCATGACCCCAAACCTAACCCTAACCCTAACCTAACCCTTTAACCCTAACCCTGCGCCTGGTCTACGAAATGAGAGCCCACTGCCTCAATTTGTGCTGTCCTCTCTCTGCTTGTGGCAATTTCAACTAAGTGATCAAGAAGAACGAGGGCAAAGAATTTTGGATATGGCAGTTTGTAGAGAAGTTGCTACACCATCAGAGCCAGGAGTGCTGCGACATTGACTTCAGCCGCTTCACTGAGTAATTTTTGAAATTATTTTTGGATGACAAGTAGAACTTTTGCATACATCAGTTAGGGCCTTTATCCAAGTCTTGCACAGTAAAACTTTTGATGACAGATAGATCGGATGTATGCGACCTCACCATTCAAACTGCAGTAGATCAAATACATATCAGATAGTCTACCTACGAGTGAGTAACATTTGAAAAATTCTCAATTGCACTGTTTGCATTGACATGAAAAAAAATCAGATGCAGGTCACATACAAGCAAAAAAAAAAATTTTGACCTGCAGTATGAATGTAGCGCAAGTGTACAGAAACATTTGGGCAAGGTTTGCAGGGCTAAACATGTCTGATTGGATGACTACTACCACCACACCCACCAACAGACATCATCATATCCGGACTGGTGGAGTAAAACACGAAATGCAAGGCTTGCAGCCCACTAGTGTGTCCTCTATTGTTGATTTGGATCTTCCAGACCATTTCTGTGTGTGTGTGTTTTGGGGTTGTTTTTTTTCCACAAAAGAGACCCCATTGAAGATAGGGAATTCCAAAATTCCATGGAAACTTTCAATGTCAATTTATTTAATCTACTAATTTTGACAGAAAGTTAATAAAAAATCAAAACTTTTGAAAGTGCTGCTGTTTTAAGCAAATTTATAAATGAAATATTCTTTCACCTCTATGCAAGTCTAGTCATTTATTTGGGGTTTATTCGGAATAAGTCGCCTACTTGAGCTGTGTGCACCTTGAAGGGAGGCTTAAATCTTATTCTACTGTGTACAATCACATCATATAGCCAGTAGCCAGGGTGCAGCCAAGAATTCTGGGTCCCATGAAAAAAATGCATTTTCTTTCAAGTGCGCTGACCATTTTTTGTGGCGAATGCACAAATGCCGAAAATGCTCCCATTTTAAAACGTTAAAGATTCCTATTAAACGTTCCTGAAAATTGTGGTGTGAATTTACGACATGAAACAAAAAACACACTAACCGGGTCAGATGCAAACCAAGGCCCAAATATTCAAATATCCTGCTTGATCTCCCAAGCGCGCTTGAAATAGTAAGAATTGAATTAGAGAGCGCGAGAGAGACAGAAAGAGAGGGAGAAAGGGCTCAGCCAGCTTATCTTTGTACCTCATTCATCCCTTCCAATGTCTCGTCCCTTTTCTACTCGCAATGGCGCCACAGTGGTACATCTCCACCAGCTCACAGAAAGTCACTGCAGCTTCACACCCTGCTCCCTACGGTGAGTAAACAGTTTTTTTTTTTAATTTCATGGCAAACAACATTTAATGCTGACATTGTTAAAAGCATCTGTCCCAAAAGGCATGACAAGCCAAATACGCTGAACCCATAATAACCCTTAAAAAACACACAAAAAAAACGTTGGACCACAAATGTTCTTATATGTCACATCAGGCTTTTGACTAAAAGCCTTAGCGATATTTTCCTGGCTTATTTTCTATGAATCCATTGAATAACTATAGTAAGAAAGGGGGAATTGTGATATTTGACACTCTTTTACAGCATTAGGATTGTTAAATGGGTTTAAAATGACCTTTAATGGCAAAATACTGTATAAGCTTTGGGGCATGACTTTGCCACTCTATAAATCAGACACCATCTTTTTTTGTTGTTTCGTTTTATTCATCTGAAATTATTCTGACTTGGAATATTCGGCTCAAACCTGAATTGAATTAGATGCTTGTTTTGGAGTGATATGAATACATGGGAAAAAAATTGTTCAAAGATTTATTTTTAATTGCAAAATAACAAAACTGACAGAATAAAATAAATACAGGGGAACCTTGGTTAGCGTATGCCCGGTAAGCAAGTTTTTTGGTAAGCATAGAAAATGTATCCCCAAATTTTGCCTAAATTATTCATATAGTAGTTGGGTGTCAAACTCGTGCCATGGAGGGCCGAGACCCTGCAGGTTTTCTTTCCAGTCAGACACTAAAGCAGGTGCTTTAATTGATGAGCTCCTTACTCAAATTGAAGGAGGTGTTGATCTTTAAAATCTGCAGGGTCTCGGCCCTCCGTGGCACATGTTTGAGACCCATGATATAATAAATATATTTAAATACATATAAATGATAAATTAACATTTAAAGTTACTTTTACCTTCACAAAAGTGACTCACAAAGCCAACCCTGGATTTGAAAGTCCGTTAGTAGAAGAAAAGGAGCTGGTTTTCTTTTTACGCTCTTGGACTCATTTTCAGGGCAGGAAAAGAAAAACACAACATTTTGTTCGACAAAACACACTGAACGATTCAATATACTACGTTTCTGTATCCGATAATAGCTGAAAGAGTTTTTCAAAAGAGCCAAAACTATTTAGCTGGCTGAAATGTTAGAGCACACTTAAGAAGGGAATTTACGTAGAAATTGTGTGTAAATGCTGAGCTGAAATGTTAAATTACAGGAAAATGGCAATTTTGGAATGTTGAAAATTGTGCTGGTGCTGGAATGTGTTTTGAAATGTAGAAAAATCACTCATTTCTATGGGAATTTGTCTTAAAGAAAACATGGAATTCCAGGAAGACCATGAATTTTTGGAATGTTGAAAATACAGTAGATAGCTTGGATATTTAAAATGAGCTGAATGTTTTGGAATGGTTTGTATTGGTTGACAAACGCGTATACCTGTCAACCTTGCCGATTTTACCAGGAAACTTTTGTATTTTGCCCTTCCTTCCTGGTGCCTTCCTGTTTTCTGAATCTTTAAAAATATTTTAACTTTAATGGCAAAACAATACAATCATCTCTTGTATTGCCGGCTCAGCAAATCTTAATATTATAGTATATTATATTTTTATATTTACTTTTCAGTGGGACTTTCAGTCACTAGATTTTGCTCCTTGTTAAAAGAAAGGGGGCTGAAATATTATAGTAGTCTGTAAATGCCCACCAATACAGTATGATACCAAAATGGTCCCCTTTAGCAAGGCTTTGGGGTCTGGTGAGTTGCATGTCTTTGCCTGGGAAAAAAATTGATGCTCTTATTCTGAGGGGTATTTTTATGCAGTGGTCATCCCTTAATGCTCATACTATAAGGTTGTTCTGTATATTTTGCATATAAATCTCCAGAAAAAACATTGAAAAATGTAAATAATTTGGGTCACCACTTGTCATTACACTGTGATGGTGGGTCTGCACTGACAAACCAGTTGAGAACCATTGCCTTACAGTTCTGTATGACTTGAACTTTAGTATTGTTACTCTTAAGAAATATAATGGTTATCTTGTTGTACTTGAAACTTCAGATCTAATGTGGTCACTATAACTTATCTGATGACAACAATAACAACAATGGTGCTCTGCACCATAGGACCAGCTGGTCTTATCTCCTCAGCACAGGATGAAGATTAACTCTACTTCATTAATCCGCTTAGCTGAACTCAAGTCTGTTTATTTCAACAGCATCACTTACTTTGCATTCTTTGGACATCACCTGGCTGCTTCTAAACCAGCGTTTATATTTTTATCAAATGGAAAACATCATAATAGTTTTCCTCTGTCTCAGGGCAGCCAGTAAAAGGTTGCCCATGTCTTCGACCTTTGGGTCTCATTGGGACATGTGAAAGACAGGAAGTGAACGGGAATATTTTTTCTGTTCCTGTGAACTCAAGTGACTAGTTCCTCAGAAGTCATTGGCAAACCAAGGAAGGGAAGCATTTCGAATGGAGAAAGGATTGTGTTTGGGATTATTATTGTATTCCTGTGAGTGGGAAGAAAGGAGAGTAACTTTGTTTTACTGTTTACTTTATTTTGTCGCATTTATACGATGCTATATATTATTTCCTCTGCAAAGCACATTGTGGAGGTTATGTTGTTTGTGTTCGAAATAACTTGAAAACTTTTGAAATATACTAATAACAGTGATTAATCTGGTTAGTCACATTGGACTGCTATTATTTTGAACACTACTGTATATACTGTATATTGTACATGTTTCTCTACAGCCTCTGTCCATCTTTTTCAACAACCTAGACAGAGAAGCCAGTTGAGTGACATTTCTCCAAAGGTTCTTGGGTCTCTATCTCTAAGGGAGAGCCTAGTCAACCTACAGTGCAAACTCACTTCAGCCTCTTTGCTCCTCCCTGAACTACAACTATATCACAATGGAGGAGTTTGCATGTCTCAATCATTCTTGGCTCTAAATTGCCAGAGGCATTTATGCCCTTAGTAGGTCTACCCAAGACAAAAGGGAACAGACAGAATGTACATGCACAGCCCAAAAAGACAAAGTGGGTCCCTCATCCAATAAGCTCACCACTCCTTAGGGGGGTCCAAAGGGGTCAGGAACAGTGTAAGATGGATGGCAGCTGAAAGTGCGAACCTTGGTGAAGCTGGGTTCGTAGAATATATAGTAAATAATATATTATATATTGTTTGCCCTCCTCCAATGTAAGGTCTCAACTCAAAAGTATCAATGCTGTGCCTGCAGGTGAGTGAATGTTACACACGGACAGCTAAAACAGCTTGGGTTCAAATGAATACCACAGGAACACCAATACGTGCAATAGGGGTTTAGCAGATATCATGATAACTTTATGCTCAGCCAGCTGTAGCCATCAAATTAGGGAAAGTCATGAAATATGAAGCAAAAAATAAAAAGTCAACTACTATTTTTTTGGATCACAAACTTGGAATGGGGTCAAATTGACACAAAGAATTATAGAAGGTTTAAAGCTTATATATGGGTAGAAATTATTATAACGAGAATATAATAATTATTATACTGAGAAACAGTCGGTCAGTTACTAGCCTGGAATATAAAGAAAAAAAGAATATAAAGATAATATAGAGTATAACAATATAGAGTATAAAATCAGAAACCGGCAAAATGACTACATATACTGTATACTTGAGCTTTTTATGAGATGCTGTGGCTGCACGGTGGATGAATCAGGGTTCGAATCTCCGTTGGGCATCTCTGTGTGGAGTTTGCATGTTCTCCCCGTGCGTGTGTGGGTTTCCTCCCACATTCCAAAAACATGCACGTTAGGTTAATCGGCGACTCTAAAGTGTCCATCGGTATGAGTGTGAATGGTTGTATGTCTTTGTTTGTCTTAGGGGGGCGACCAGTCCAGGGTGTACCCCGCCTCCTTCCCAAAGTCAGCTGGGATAGGCTCCAGCATAATGAGGATAAGCGGTAAAGAAAATGAATGAATGAGATGCTGCATATACTTTATTAGACAACACAGAAAAGAAACACATTTTTCTATCTACAATTTTAGACAATATCAGAAGAGTGAAAAATGCACTCAACAGCTTATTAAATGTTGCTGGGTTGCAACCACATGACCGAGAGGCAGTCCACACCATGTATTGTACAGATATTTGTACATGGGCATGTACATGTTTGTATGTTTGTACAACGTTTGACAGATGAATGCAGATAATGGTGCATGCCATTGAAATTATTAGCCCCACTTGTGTGGATATGTGCAAAGGGCGTTGTCTGAGGACATGAAATAGATTAAAACAAGTTGATCAAACAGCCGTGAGTGCTGATCTGCTGTGTCAGGACCTAACGAAGTCAGCAAATCAAAATAATGATTCTAACTTGTTGATCTGCGTTTGTAACAGTCATAGAACTCATTCTTGGATGTGTTCGTTTTTCCATGGGGGTCTAGCGTATGAACACTAATAACAATTAATGTGTTGTGAAGAACGCACGTTGTGAAGTACTCCATTTGGAAGTGCCCCATTTGGTACTAGATTGTATTGCTCTGCCAGAAAAGTACACATATTTGTTTTAAACAAGTGACAGTGTGTGTTGTCATAGTCTCAGGTTAATGACAAGAGCATAGAGGGTGTAACTTTATTACCTATCTTTTACGTAGGATGGCGCAGACTTTTCCCCCTTTTCTATATTTGGTTACTTTTCTTAGTTTCAGGCTTTGTAAGCTTAGTTTTAGACCAGTATCCATTACGAATAATGCATTTTTGTACAGCATAAACAGGCTCGTCATGATGAAGGACAACCGGAGTGTACATCGGGGAGAACCACCTGCCAAAACATGCACATATTAAAAAAGAAAGTTGTTGCTGTTATTTATTCCATTCCATTTCATTTTCTTCCGCTTATCTGGGTCTGAGTCGCATGGGGAGCAGTTTCAGTAGGGAAGTCCCGACTTCCCGGTCTCCGGCGACCTCTTCCAGCTGCAGCGGGAGGACATCAAGGCGTTCCCAGGCCAGCTGTGAGACATAGTCCCTCCAGCGTGTCCTAGGTCTTCTCGGGGGCCTTCTCCCGACTGAGCATGCCCGAAACACCTCACCAGGCAGGCGCCCGGGAGGCTTCCGGACTAGATGCCCGAGCCACCTAAACTGGCTCCTCTCGATGTGAAGGAGCAGCGGCTCTACTCTGAGCTCCTCCCGGATGGCCGAGCTCCTCACCACTCCAGCCACCCTACGGAGGAAACTCATTTCCGCGGCTTGTATCCGTGATCTCGTTCTTTCGGTCATGATCCATAACTCATGACCATAGGTGAGGGTGGGAACGTAGATCGATCGGTAAACAGAGAGCTTTGCCTTCCGGCTCAGCTCTCTCTTCACCACGACGGCCCGGTACAGTGACCGCATTACTGCGGATGCTGCACCGATCCGTCTGTCGACCTCACACTCCAATCTTCCCTCACTCGTGAACAAGACCCCCAGATACTTGAACTCCTCCACCTGAGGCAAGACCTCACTCCCAACCTGGAGGGTACAATCCACCGGTGTCCAACTGAGAACCATGGCCTCGGATTTAGAGGTGCTGAGTCTCATCCCAGAAGCTTCACACTCAGCTGCAAACCGCTCCAGTAAACGCTGAAGGTCACAGCCTGATGAGGCCATAAGGACCACATCGTCTGCAAATAGCAGAGACGAGATCCTAAGGTCACCAAGCTGGACTCCCTCAACGCCTTGACTGCGCCTAGAAATTCTGTCCATGGCCAAGGCTGCCCTCTTATTTATTTATTTATTTATATTTATTTAAGGCTTTTATTTATTTATTTTTTAAATGTGTAAGTGTTAATATGTCAAAGTAGTGCAATGTTGAGCATACTTCTATACTTCTTCATACTTTTACACACATTATTCAGCATTACTTAGCATTATTCTGCCAGTGGTCCAATGTCGTTCTACTAGAGACAACAGTGTTGCTTTTAGCAGTCATAATCTTTTAGGAACTCCTCATAACACAAATATTGGACTTTTCACGCTGGGAGCACTTTGGCGTTCTGTTGGCTGGGTATTGATGTGCTTACATTGGGAGAGTGTAACTCCACCGGGTTAAACTCTTTCCAGCAAAGACTACAATGTCAAAAAATTAAAGGATGCAAGGGCCAAGTTATATTTTCTAAAGATATGCAAAGATATGCTAAGAAGTTATATATATAAGAAAAAAAAGCATCTAAGCTTTATGATATAAGTGAAGAATTGTATGTGCTGTTTTTTTTATTTTACAAAATCAAAAGGAATGATTTTCCAACTCAAAATGTCGCTAACAATAAAGGCACTGTAACGTTTGAAATACTCATTAATGAAATGACCACATACCGAAAAACAATAACAGCAATATTATCTAATGCTACTCTCAACACTGCTGACCATAGACCTTTAGGAGACGTCATCCTTTTAAGACGAGTCCATGTCTGCCACGTTTTGAATGAAGGGGTAAGCAATTTTGATCGCATGTCATAATGTGTTACTTTTTTATCCAATCCAGGAGAGCCACACAAATTTGATCCTTCCTTCAGAGGTCCGGTGCGCAGAAGGTAAATGCTCATTCTTGTATGCATAAATGTTGGACTATATGAATTCTTGTGATACAGCTGATTCTTAACAACCTAGTGATGAAATATATATATTTTTAAGTTGTACTTTTTTTTTTTGGAAACAAAAACTTTTTTCTTTTCTGTTATTGAAGTGTTTGTACGCACAGAATCCAGCCAGGAAACATTTCCGTCCAAACGGAAACACTTCAAACGACCCAAACAACGTACAGAAATGGTTTAATTGGTTTAATTGGTTAATTGGTTCTACACCAGACCATGAACTGAATATTTTGTAGTCAGAGCATAGAAAAACTTCATTACCTTTTGAATATGCTTCTTAGCCTCTGTCTATCTATGTATCGTAATTTTATGAATAACAAAAAAACCACATTGTTATATAAATTAATCATTAACAAATATAAAATATATTTTTTAATTGAAATTGACAACCAAAACAAATTACGTTGGACAACAAAATGTTGAAAAAATTCTGTTGACATTAGGAGTACTCTCTTTGTGGGAAATGATTTATTTGTATATTTCATGGCCCGTAACTGCGTTGAGGGTCACAATGCTTTCTGGTTGGTACAAGATCAAATACTTATTTCACTCAATCAAATACATATTAATTTATAACATTTATGTTACATAATTTTTTCTGGATTTTTAGAAATACTCAATTCACAATTCAGATCAACTTGAACTTTTTTTAATTGTAGTCTTCTCATGACTAGAAGAATGGACTGATATATAAAAATTATATATATTTTTTCTCCTATCTGTCTCACAGAGGCTGCACAGATGTCTTCTGTTGTTTCATCTTCATCCTTGTCGTTTTTTTTTACGTCACCCTTGGGATAGTAGGTAAGTCTTAGGTAAATAGGTATACAAGATTACTCTTCTCGGGGCATTCTAACGATTGCAATTGCAAATTTACTGTTTAGGTTGTCTTAGAGGACGGTTTGCCTCTCATCCTAGCAAGCTTTATCAATTCATGCTCAACAACTGGGTGGGATACACATCAGTCATACTAAAAAGGACAGCTCTAGTCTGAGAGCCTGGTGCAAGATCCAGTCTATTTAACTTCTAAAGTAGAAGCCAGGTCCAGACAGGCATGGTTGGCTCTTTAGTGGTATCAAATTACAATCGTTTAAGATACAGTGGAGTGGGTCCACTGCCCGCCATTGAAGGTTGTGTGGGTGGTATCACCTTCATTAGCATCACATTCAGATGTAATGATGGTCATGCCAGTCTGAAGCCAAGGTGGCTGTAAGGTGTTTATTTCTTAGAGGCTAAATGACTTTTGGAAAGGGATAAATGGTGGTGTCATAGACCGCGCCTCTGTTTAGAGATGGTTACTCAACCTTAACGTAGATGGCTTCCCTCACTCTTCTTTCAAACCATCCTTCTTCTCTGCCCAAAATGTGTGCATTTTTCCCCTAATTGGAAGATGTGTTGGTGGGATTGAAGAGGTTCTCAAAGTATTCCTTCCACTGGTCCATAATCCTATGGTTGCGATGGCGTGCTGCTGACCTCGACTCGAGATCTTGTGGACCGGTGAAAGGAATACTTTGAAGACATGTCTTTCAAACAGGAAACCTAGAGACACTGTGGCGAGTTCTCCTATCTTTGGGGATGAGCTTATTGAGGTGGTCAAAAACCTCCTCAGTGGCAGAGCCCTGGGGGTGGATTAGATCTGCCCGGAGTTCCTTAAGACCCTGGATGTTATGGGTGTGTCTTGGTTGACACAACTCTGCAGCATCACATGGACACCAAGGTAGCTGTCCCCGGATTGGCAGAGGTGATGATCCCGCTTTTCAAGAAGGGGGATTAGAGGGTTTGTTCCAATTATCAGGGGGTCACACTCCTTAGCCTTCCTGCTAGGGTCTAATGTATTCAGGGGTTTTGAAGAGGAGGATCCACCGAATAGTCGAATCACGGATTTGAGAAGAAGTATGGTTTTCATCCTGGTTGTGGAACTGTGGACCATCTCTATACTCTCGGCAGGGTCATTTAGTGTGCATGGGAGTTAGCCCAACCAGTCTACATGTGTTTTGTGGACTTGGAAAAGGCATTCAATTGTGTTCCTTGATGAATACTGTGGGGAGTACTCCAAGAATATGGGGTATCAGACAACCTAGTTCATGCTGTTTGTTCAAAGTGACTGCAGGCGTTTGAGAGATGTAACACTAGCCTGTGACCGAATAGATATACAGTAAGTCATACCAGAGAAGAACATAGTGTGAATGTACATTTTTGCTTCCTGTGTGGACACTTAATGGTGAAAAATGTCAGTTACTGAGAAAGAATTTGATTCATGGCTACTTCATGGCCATTGCTGCTATTGGTCAATGAACTTCTCTGTTGGGAGTTATGCGTTATGAGCAGAAGTCCAAATACCTGTTATTTGTTATTTTAAACTAATTTTGTACTTGTATTGTATATATCCTAGCTACCTTTTGAGTGTTAAGTTGCTGTGTGATGATTTTAGTGTTCAGTTGACACTGAGTCAGACTGTTGCATTGCATGAGCACAAGCTCATTTAATTTAATTAATTTAATTAATCACATTTAATTAATCCCCTCCATGAATCACCACCTTATCATGGTGGAGGGGTTTGAGTGCCTGAATGATCCTAGGAGCTATGTTGTCGGGGGCTTTATGCCCCTGGTAGGGTCTCCCAAGGCAAACAGGTTCTAGGTGACGGGCCAGACTAGGAGTGATTCAGAAAACCCTAATGAAGAAAAGCAAGAGGAGTGACCGCACCTCGCCCGGACGTGGGATACCGGGGTTTCACCCTGGAGCCAGGCCTGGGGGAGGGGCTCGCCTGCGAGCGCCTGGTGGCCAGGCCTTCACCCGTGGGGCCTAGAAGCCACACGGGAACTCCCCCCCGCAGACCCACCACCTGCAGGGGCAAGCATAAGGGTCCGGTGCATTGCGATTTGGGCAGTGGTCGAGGGCGGGTGTCCGAGCGACCTGGTCTTCGGCGGCCAAATCTGGTTCTTGGGACATGGAACGTAACTTCTCTGGTGGGGAAGGAGCCCGAGCTTGTGGAAGAGGCGGAGACATTCCGACTAGATATAGTCGGACTCACCTCAACCCACAGTTTGGGCTCTAGAACCATATTCCCTGAGAGGGGCTGGACCTTGTTCTTCTCTGGAGTTGCCGCAGGGGAGAGGCGGCGAGCTTGTGTGGGCTTATTATTAGCCCTCCGGCTTGGTGCCTCTGTGTTGCAGTCATCCCCAGTGAACGAGAGGGTTATTTCCCTACGCCTTAGGGCTGGGGAAAAGGTCCTGATTGTGGTTTTTGCATTCGCGCCAAACGGCAGTTCAGAGTACCTAGCCTTCTTGGAGTCTATCAGAGGGGTTCTGGAGAGCACCCCAGCTGGTGACTCCATAGTTCTTTAGGGATTCTTCAACGCCCATGTGGGCAATGACAGTGTGACTTGGAGGGGCGTGGTTAGGAGGAACGGCCTCCATGACCTGAACCCGTGTGGTGTGTTGTTGCTGGACTTCTGTGCGAATCACAGTTTGTCCATAACAAACACCATGTTTGAATATAAGGATGTCCATCAGTGCACTTGGCACCAGGACACCCTAGGTCGCAGGTCTATGATCGACTTTGTGGTCGTATCATCAGACCTGCGTCCGCATGTTCTGGATTCGCAGGTGAAGAGAGGGGCGGAGCTGTCAACTGACCACCATATGGTGATGAGTTGGATTAGATGGCAGGGAAGGATGCCGGACAGAACTGGTACACCCAAACGCGTAGTGAGGGTGTGCTGGGAACGTCTGGCAGACTTTCCCGTTCGTCGAGTCTTCAACTCTCATCTCCGGCAGAGCTTCGCCTGCATCTCGAGGGAGAACCGGGATATTGGGTCCGAATGGGCCGTATACCGTGCCTCCATTGCTGAGGAAGCCAGTCGTAGTTGCGGGCGCAAGGTGGTCGGTGCCACTTGTGGTGGCAAGCCCCAAACCCGATGGTGGACACCGGGGGTTAGGGCTGCTGTCAAGCTGAAGAAGGAGTCCTATCAAGCATGGATGGCTTGCGGGACTCCCGAAACAGCTGACAGGTACCGGCAGGCCAAGCGGCTCGCGGCTTCGGCAGTGTTGAGGCAAAAACTCGGGTGTGGGAGGAGTTCGGTGAGGCTATGGAGCAGAACTTTTGGTCGGCCTCGAAGAGGTTCTGGCAAACCGTCCGACACCTCAGAAAGGGGAAGCAGCCCCCAGTTCACACTGTTTACAGTGCGGACAGGGGCTTGCTGACCTCGACTGAGGATATAGTTGGTCGGTGGAAGGAATACTTTGAGGCCCTTTGCAATCCCACTGACATACCTTCCGTAGAGGAAGCAGAGTCTGAGGATACGTACGTGGACAGTTCTATCACCGTGGCTGAGGTAATTGGGGTAGTTAAATCACTCCCCAGTGGCAAGGCTCCGGGGGTAGACGAGTTCCGCTCAGAATTTCTCAAGGCTCTGGATGTTGGAGGACTGTGTTGGTTGACACGCCTCTACAACATTGCATGGAAGTCAGGAACAGTACCTCTGGACTGGCAGACCGGGGTGGTGGTCCCCATTTTTAAAAAGGGTGACCGGAGGGTGTGTTCCAACTATAGGGGGATCACACTCCTCAGCCTTCCTGGGAAAGTCTACTCCAGGGTGCTGGAGAGAAGGGTACGACCGTTAGTCGAACCTCGGTTAGAGGAGCTGCAATGTGGTTTTCGTCCCGGTCGCGGAACACTGGACCAGCTCTACACCCTTGCAAGGGTACTCGAGGGTATGTGGGAGTTTGCCCAACCAGTCTACATGTGCTTTGTGGACCTGGAAAAGGCATTCGACCGTGTCCCTCGTGGTGTCCTGTGGGGGGTGCTCCGGGAGTACGGGATTGATGGTCCGCTTCTACGTGCCATTCGGTCCTTGTACAATCGAAGCAGGAGCCTGGTTCGCATTGCCAGCAGTAAGTCGAGCTTGTTTCCGGTGAACGTTGGCCTCCGCCAAGGCTGCCCTTTGTCACCGATTCTGTTCATAATCTTCATGGACAGAATTTCTAGGCGCAGTCAAGGTGTTGAGGGAGTCCAGCTTGGTGACCTTAGGATCTCGTCTCTGCTATTTGCAGACGATGTGGTCCTTATGGCCTCATCAGGCTGTGACCTTCAGCGTTTACTGGAGCGGTTTGCAGCTGAGTGTGAAGCTTCTGGGATGAGACTCAGCACCTCCAAATCCGAGGCCATGGTTCTCAGTCGGAAACGGGTGGACTGTACCCTCCGGGTTGGGAGTGAGGTCTTGCCTCAGGTGGAGGAGTTCAAGTATCTCGGGTTCTTGTTCACGAGTGAGGGAAGGTTGGAGCGTGAGATCGACAGACGGATCGGTGCAGCATCTGCAGTAATGCGGTCGCTGTACCGGACCGTCGTGGTGAAGAGAGAGCTGAGCCGGAAGGCAAAGCTCTCTGTTTACCGATCGATCTACGTTCCCACCCTCACCTATGGTCATGAGTTATGGATCATGACCGAAATAACGAGATCGTGGATACAAGCGGCAGAAATGAGTTTCCTCCGTATGGTGGTTGGACTCACCCTAAAAGATAGGGTGAGGAGCTCGGCCATCCGGGAGGAGCTCAGAGTAGAGCAGCTGCTCCTTTACATCAAGAGGAGCCAGTTTAGGTGGCTCGGGCATCTAGTCCGGATGCCTCCCGGGCGCCTCCCTGGTGAGGTGTTTCGGGCATGCCCAGTTGGGAGAAGGCTCTACAACAGCCACTCCTGCGTTTCTATGGTGTGGGCCGAGGGTCAATAGGACAAAAAATAGTGCTTCAATCAGTTCATGCTTACAACAGCCTAGACAGATTTTTTTTTTACCAACAGAGCACAAGACTGCAAGTCGGGTGCAGTGGACGATGCTGGTTAAATTACAGTAGTTGGATAAATTAGAATCAAGCAGACAGAAAAAAACAAAAAACACCAGCAGTGACCAACGCAACACGAGCCTTTTTCAACTCTGTCTTGAAATGCACGTTTGTTACAATCCAAAAAAGTTTACCAACTAATTATAAGGATCATACAAACCAAAATAGAGAGAAATAGAGAACGTGAGCTCGAGTCAAGCCAAGCAAGTGGAGAGTCACTGTTTGTATTCTGTCTGTGTGTAAATACTGAAAAGCAGGGCTCCTCTCCTGTAGCAACCCTGTCTAGGGAGGAGCGGTTGCTGTGACTGGCCAATCACAGAGCTGAAGAGTGAATACATAAGTAGTTACCCAGTGAGTATTTTCCTTCATCAGTATTACGCATAATGACGAGCTGTACTTGTTTCATGGTCGTACTCTGCAAAAATGCATTATTTGTAAACAAGTATACGGCTCATCCCTTTTATTCCAGTCTGATGTTGGCATTCTTCCGTTTAAATGGGTTGAATCTGAGCATCATGTTTTTTGTTCAGTCACGATGTTTCCTTTCTTCTCCATTTTTCTTGCGGCTTGAGGCTTTCAGGCGCACTCGCAATTGAGAGTGTTAGATGCTACTTGCTTTTCATTTTTATTTACGTACCCCCTATTACAAATGGCGTACCCCTGGGGGTACACATATCCCACTTATGGAACCTAGGACGTAGGTGGAGGTTTAAGCAGTAATGGAAACTGATTAACATCTTCATTTATGTCAACTAAATGGGTGTGTTTTCCAGCCTGGTTACATGGTGACCCCAGGAAGCTTCTCCATCCAACCAACAGTAATGGGGAGTTTTGCGGTCAAAAGGGGACCTCCAATGCGTGAGTCATTCTTTACTCTTTACACATGCACAGCTTTTATGACATTCCCTAAGCAACATACTAATATAATTTAGTCAAAGAGACAAATACACAAACACTGCAACTACAAACTGAGACAGTAAAAGCTAATAATGATACTAACGGAGACAAACAGAGCAATTCCTTACAGAGATATAATAAGATGGGATACAGTGGGGTGGAAGAGAGGAACTGACATTCCAAGATGGGAAGAGAATGCCACTCTAGCATACAATATCAGGGAGACTCTCCATCTACCAAAGACTTGATGTTACTGGGAGAAAAAAATATACATTCGGCCCTGGTTAGTATTATTAATCTGTAACCAAAAAAAGCGACTTTAACCAAAATATACAAATAATGATTTCCCATTAGAAATAATGTAAACTAGGGATGCACAATATTTTTTTCAAGCGTGCTTGTTTTCAAACTTCCTGTTTCTCAAGACCAACACCGATAACTTTTTACAGTATAATTTAGATCAAACTGTTCTTTGTGTACACCTGGAGGTAAGAACAACTGAAACAAAGTTACATTTGACAGACTGTAGATTTGTAGATTGGTCCTGACCAAATATCATTACTATTAAACAACATAAAACAATAGCGATGACTCAGAAGTGCAGCCCGTGGCTTTGCTGGCAAATGGGGGTCTTCAGTCTTTGGGTCTTTCTTTGCAGCTGGTTTTAGGACAGCTTCTTTGGCAGCACGGGCGTCTTTATGGGCTTTTGGGGCACCGTTGAGGTGTTGTAGGTGTTTCAGGTGGCTGTTGGGGTCTGATGTGCTGGGGGTCAATTTTTTTTTTTTTTTCTCTGACAGCAAAGTCGGCTATTGCATCATAAAATTAAAGGTAATGTACGGCAGGTGCAACCCAATTAAACCCTAGCCAAACCAATTGAATAATTTATGACAGATTGACTACATTTTCTTCCAAACATTGAAAAAGAAGAAATAAACATATACAATACAAAACAAAACTCAGGAACTTACAAAGCAGGACACATGAGTAATGTCAGGAGGCTATTGGTTGCAAAAGATAACGGACATGATTTTTAACTACAAGTCAAACCAGGTCTGACGCACATCTTTTGTGTGTATCGTCTTTTTTTTAGGAAGCGGCCAATTCTCTTCTATTTCAACATCATAAAATGTGCCAGTCCTGCTATTCTCATCAACCTACAGTGCCCAACAACTCAGGTACTAAAAGACCGTTGCAGCTTCCAGGTTGTGTTAAAAGTATAACAGATCCCTGCTTTGTGCGAGATTGGCATTTTGGGACCACCAGCAAATGGCAAAACCCTGGAGTAATTGATACGCACTTAAAAATGACTTTCTGCACACCTCACAAACATTATCAGTGAAGAATCAATATTAAACATGTGAAAACTCTGGACTTTTATCACAGAGGTACATCTATGCCGTTATCTGCATCTTAGCTTTGTGATTTATGCGTGAAAAAGCCTTTTAGATAAATAAAGTATCTATCTATCTAGCTATCTAAATTTATATCTTCTTCCCCAAACAAATTTTCTAAAAATTGCAGCTTTATTTTATTTGTTTGTGTTTTATTAAATTAAGACTTTAAAGAAATAATATTAGTAGAAATAGAAATAACATAATAAAATTATGTTTTTTGTTAAAATATGATTTTTTTCTCTTAATATTTTGACTTTATTTATGTTTTTGTTTTCCTTTCTGTTGTTATTTCTTTAAATTGAAGTATTTCAACTTTTTTCTTATCAATTTTTTCTCATTGTAACTACTTTATTACCATAATGTTTTGACTTTTACCCTGTAACATTATAACGTTTTCCACATGTGTTCTTAAACTTCCCATTTTATTTGTAATATTACGATATTTGCATATTATTTACTATTTATTATTTCAACTTTATGCTCCTAAAATGACATTACTTTTTCCTATAATATTTTATAACAATATAATGATGTTATTCTCATTTTGCTCTTAGTATTTTGAATTTACCCAAGCAAACATTCTGTGCCACCTTGCTGTTTTATAGAATACATTCTCACCTTAATTTTGATCACAAGTGTAAATTCAAATGTAAGTACGTAATTATCCTAGTTTGTATGTTCAGTATACATACTGTATAATTCCATGTTACACTGGACCATTGAGAGCTTAGTATAACTTTATTTCCCGTATGAAAATGGCAAATATACTGTCTTTGTTTCAGATATGTGTGTCCAAGTGCCCTGACAAATTTGCCACTTTTACTGCGATGCAGCTGCAGCACAAACTTGGCAACAGTTCTTGGGAGTATTACAGCCAGTTCTGCAAACCTGGATTTGATAACCCGGAAAAGGTATGGTGATAGTACACGATGAAGTGCAAACACTGTAGGAGTTGCTGTTGTCAAAAAACATGTTAAACTTAGTTTAGAAACTTCTCATAAAGAATGCAGCATTCACTGCTGTAAGTATATCTTAATTTTGATAAGGGTTTCTATTGCTATATATTAATAATACACCTTTAGATTTAGCTGAACTTTTTCAGTCCACTCACTTCTCACTTCTTGACACAAACACTGTTCCTCCAGTAATGGTAACTTTTCTACAATGTCAAGTTTTTTTTCAACAGCATTCTGGCTTTATAGTCAGATGTCATTCATTCATTCATTTTCTATGCCGCTTATCCTCATTAGGGTCGCGGATACGCTGGAGCCTATCCCTGGCTTTGAGCGGGAGGCGGGGTACACCCTGGACTGGTCGCCAGTCAATCGCAGGGCAGACACTCAAACATTCACACTCTACTGGACAATTTAGAGTCGCCAGTTACCTTAACATGCATGTTTTTGGAATGTGGGAGGAAACCGGAGTACCCGGTGAAAACCCACATACGCACGGGGAGAACATGCAAACTCCACACAGAGATGCCCAACGGAGATTCGAACCCTGAACCTCCTGACTGTGAGGCCAACATGCTACCCACTCATCCACCGTGCAGCCCTATCAGAGGTCGGGTGACATCTAGTTAACATCTAATGCGTTACTCTAAAAGATGTCTACAGATAGATATCAAATAGATATCAAATATAGACATCCAACATTCATCTATGTATAAAAAAGGTTTATAAATAGATCCAGATTTGTTTGCTTTATTAAAATTGTATTAGATGTCCCTTGTATTCCTTGTAAATAAAGCAAAAAACACATTTTTGTACAAGTTTTTTTTAATGTAGGCTTGTAAAAAAAAATCCGGTCATACACTCAGCACAACCAACTTCAAGCAGCAACACTGACAGCATACGACTGACAAAAATTATTTTCAAAAGCACATGGCCCAGAGGCCAACAAAATCAGGCAGCAAAGTCCAAATTGTCAAAGTCACTAACCTTTCAAGTTTGTAATCCAAGTAACACACCACGCACATTATTCTCCACCACACAATCTAAGTGCTGTTAACATTAGTTTGTTTGTTCAATGCATCGTTTTTAAATTGCTGTCTCTTGTGAGAATAAAATTGAAAAATGCACACAATATTTAAAATACCCTTATTTCTGTCTTGTCCCTCCCCTCCGTTTGCATGAACTCTGAAGAGAAGCCAGAAGGGATGTAATTTGCTTAATGTGGTAGGTGGAGACCTCTGGCTCCTCCCAATCCGCTGAACCTCGTCAAGTATATTGAACGTGATATCAAAAATCTTCTACAATACTAAAATTAAAAAAATGAAAACATTAACCATTAAAATGTGTTTTTCTCAAAGACTTTGTTACACACACTTACTTGCTGCGGGTAGAAGGAAGTGCACATTTGGTGATCTAACTTCCTGAAAAACAAAAAAGTAAAGATCTTTGTTATTTGAAGCTGTCACAAACATCTGTGGGCTGTTTTGATTAAATTCACCTAAAATGTTTTTGTAAAAAAAAAAAAACAACACCCAATTTTGACATTTTTGAAATTTGCTAGAGATCTGTGAGCACAAACAAATGACATAAAAACAAGATACAATTGTTAAGAAAACACAACATATACAAAATATTTACAGAAATGCCCAGAAGAAAATGAATTTACTATGGTCCTTTATCGAGTAAAGGTAATGAAGAGTCCAGGTAAAAACATTCCTATTATTGCAATGAGGATCTGGTGTTCAGACGGCCATCAGATGGTACCCACGAGGCCAAATACCCGTCTGGAATTTTAGTGAGAGCAGGATTGGTGATCAAGCAGCCACTTTTTAGTGGTCCGTGAAAAGCTCGGAAAATCAGCCATGCTCTTTAGATGGTCTGAAAGCCCATTCCATTCCTTGATGGCTTTGTAGGAGAAGGCTGACTGAGAGAGGGCAGACTTTCTTTTAGGGGTGTTGCAGTCGCCCCTAGAAACTGAACTCAGCACTCTACTGGTTAGTTGAGAGCATGGCTTTACAAAGGCCTTTAGCAGAGGTGGTACTGCATCATGCAATATTTTATGTGCCAGACGGATATCTGACAAATCCTATCCAAGGTCACATACTTTCAAATGTCATTGATGAATCCAAGTCTTGTGTAATCTTGGTCTTCATCTTCCTAGGAGATCTTGCACTTCCATTCTGGATGTCACTGGTGGGGTGGATGAGCAAGACACCTTAACTTTGCATAGTAGTATTGCTAATGTAGAACAAAAATAACAACAATAATAGAACAAAAACATAACAATTAGCATCCTTACTTTTGGTCACTGCTGAGGAGCTTTCATCTTCAGAAAAACAAAGCCTGTGAAATACAAAACGCAAAAAGGTGAACATTGTGATAATTGTGGAGTAACAATAATTGTTACTTAATAATTAATTAATAATTGCTACTTAATTGTTACAATAATTGTGGGTAGTGGCTTTTCTGGTCGATAAGAAAGACTAGATGTCACACATTTTCATGAAATATTTTGGACAGCCTGTTAAACATCAGTATGTGCAGTACATGTGTGATAGAACGTATACAGTATTATCGGTGGTGCAATGAGGAAACTCCAATGTCTTGTGTGAAGCCACCAACCAACCACAGAAAATCATCCATCCATTTTCCTCCGCTTATCCGGGTCGCGGGGGCAGCAGCTTCAGTAGAGAAGTCCAGACTTCCCGGTCCCCAGCGACCTCTTCCAGCTCCATCGGGAGGACACCAAGGCGTTCCCAGGCCAGCTGTGACAAATAGTCCCTCCAGCGTGTCCTAGGTCTTCCCAGGGGCCTTCTCCCAACTGGGCATGCCCGAAACACCTCACCAGGGAGGCGCCCGGGAGGCATCCGGACTAGTTGCCCGAGCCACCTCAACTGGCTCCTTTCGATGTGAAGGAGCAGCGGCTCTACTCTGAGCTCCTCCCGGATGGCCGAGCTCCTCACCCTATCTCTTAGGGTGACTCCAGCCACCCTACGGAGGAAACTCATTTCCGCCGCTTGTATCTGCGATCTCATTCTTTCGGTCATGATCCATAACTCATGACCATAGGTGATGGTGGGAACGTAGATCGATCGGTAAACAGAGAGCTTTGCCTTCCGGCTTAGCTCTCTCTTCACCACGACGGCCCCGTACAGCGCCCGCATTACTGCAGATGCTGGACCGATCCGTCTGTCAATCTCATGCTCCAACCTTCCCTCACTCGTGAACAAGAACCCGAGATACTTGAACTCCTCCACCTGAGGCAAGACCTCACTCCCAACCTGGAGGGTACAGTCCACCCGTTTCCGACTGAGAACCTTGGCCTCGGATTTGGAGGTGCTGAGTCTCATCCCAGAAGCTTCACACTCAGCTGCAAACCGCTCCAGTAAACGCTGAAGGTTACAGCCGAATGAGGCCATAAGGACCACATCGTCTGCAAATAGCAGAGATGAGATCCTAAGGTCACCAAGCTGGACTCCCTCAACACCTTGTCTGCGCCTAGAAATTCTGTCCATAAAGATTATGAACAGAATCGGTGACAAAGGGCAGCCTTGGCGGAGGCCAACTTTCACCGGAAACAAGCTCGACTTACTGCTGGCAATGCGAACCAGGCTCCTGCTTCGATTGTACAAGGACCGAATGGCACGTAGTAGCGGGCCACCAATCCCGTACTCCCGGAGCACCCCCCACAGGACACCACGAGGGACACGGTCGAATGCCTTTTCCATGTCTACAAAGCACATGTAGACCGGTTGGGCAAACTCCCACATACCCTTAAGTACCCTTGCAAGGGTGTAGAGCTGGTCCAGTGTTCCGCGACCGGGACGAAAACCACATTGCAGCTCCAGTAACCGAGGTTCGACTAACGGTCGTGCCCTATATATAAATTCATTTGAACAAAACTCTTCATGGCAGGTAATAACTACTAAGTATTTTTAAAAGTTTGTGGCAATAGATTTTCATGTGTGGTATCTTTTAGCTTGAGTTGTATTTCGAGTAGTAACCGATAATACATACAAATATATATAATTATGTCCTATCATTTATGCTTTTGTCCATAAAATACAGTACAAATGGCCATATACTGTAGTACACCTAATTACAAATGGTGATGAATCATGATGAGTTAACTTGACAACTGATTAATTTGATTAAAATATTTAATTTTAATTTTGTACATATTCTCATAAAAATTCTACGGATATTCCCATAGCATTTTTAATTCATTGTTGCTTGAAAATGCACCTAAGTCACATGTCCATTGACATCTTGTGGCCTCGCAACACGCACACACACACAAATCAACAATAACAGCAATGGTATTTGTGTGTGTTCATTCAGTGCAGCGCGGACGTTATCAGTATCAACGTGTATCCATCACTTATTCATCCACAATCCAGTTCCAAATGCAAAACTGAATAGTTTTTTTCATCAATCCTTTCCATCATTTGATCTGTACATCCTAAGTTAGCAGGTAATAGATGTCATAATAATGAAGGTTGTTGATGATGTCACCAACAATTGTTTTAGCCATTTTCTTTACAGGTTTCACAATGTGTATGTCATAAACAGACAGATGTTTTCATTGGTCTACTTGTATGTCGGTTACTTACTGCAGTTCTTCTTCAGGACATTCCAAATGGTTATACTGGCTATGACCAATGTTTGTGCCCATCTCTCTGGTTTTCATGTTGTTTTCACCTCTAAATGCAGTCGACACAGGCAAAACCTGTCCTACCCAGTCTGAATCAGACATTCAGTGATATTTACTGACTGATAGAGTTTCAAATATTGGAATATTATAGTACTGTACAATTACAAAGATAGCAAAAAGCATAAATGTTCATTTGTCTGTTGTTTCCGTTTCTCTTTGGTATCTTCCAGCCGGTATCTCAGGTCCTACGAGACGAGGATTGTCCCTCAATGATTGTGCCAAGTAGACCATGTAAGGATGATGCTTGAATTTTTGTACTATTAAACCGATTCTTTATATATAAAAACATTTTCGCGTTACTTCTTATGGAGTTATGTAACTACTTTTTACATGCATTGCATTTACGATTCTTGATTGTAACTGTGTAACTGTAACTGTGTGTGTGTGTGCGCGCGCCAGATCTTCAGAGGTGTCTACCAGATGTCCTCACCCTTAATGAGACTGTGACTGTGGCAAATGAGACAAAGTCCAAAGAAGCTCTTGAAACAGCACATAGTGTGACTGAACTCCAAGTTGTTGCCAGGTATGTCTACTACTGCATTTCATGTGATCTGTTTTTTTTTTCCAAATTACTTTCAGCAAAATACTGTAAGTAATTGACACGCACATCAAATTTCAATTTTCGACACACAACTCGCTCCTCCGCCTCTGAACCCTCTGCTGGCTTGATGTTGACATCCTCCGACTTTGAATCAACATTTGTAATAAAAGCGACAAAGAAGGAGCGGAGGAAGAGAGAGAAGAGCAATGCCGAGAGTCTAGGACTAAGAGTAGGGACTTTGAATGTTGGGACTATGATAGGAAAAGGTAGAGAGTTAGTTGACATGATGCAGAGGAGGAAGGTAGACATATTGTGGTAGAAAGGTAGCAACGCTAGAAGCCTAGGAGCAGGGTTCAAGCTGTTCTATCATGGTGTAGATCAGTGGTCTGTAGTTTTCTGCGTTTTGCCCTGTCATCCACATGTTCCCGAAGGTCTCTACAAGCTCTGTGTAAAGTGGAGATTGGCGGATTTCTCCGGATCCACGTCATCACTCTACACTCATCGCTCACACACATACCACAAGCAGCTCTCACTTTTGTTTGACAGCGGGTGTACTGCTCACCTGCTCGGCGTCTAACGCATAATCACACGGCTCCATGTTGGACGAGATGGAAGGCATTGTGTTTTTGTAGATCTGGAGAAAGCTTATGACAGGGTGCCCAGAGAGGAACTGTGGTATTGTATGAGGAGGTCTGGAGTGGCAGAGAAGTATTTTAGAGCAGTGCAGGACATGTACGAGGACTGTAAGACACTAGTGAGGTGTGCTGCAGGTGTGACAGAGGAGTTCCGCGTGAAGGTGGGACTCCATCAGGAATCAGCATTCCCTTCTCTCTCCATTTCCAATAGTTCACTCGTGACACAATCCCGGTTGAGGCCCTAAATATGTTTCATACACTTAAACACATTTAAAGTATAAAATGTATAGGTATTCATCACTAATGAATGCTACTGTAAGATGTTCCATGAACACATGGAATGGGAGTCATGGTGAAGCCAATCAAAGCAGACAGCTATGGTCCATTCAGGGGCTGCAAAACAAGTAAGGTCACACCCAATACATTTAAACAGAAAAATGATTTGTACAGTACATATACATTTATATATACACATAAATACATATATACATCACTGTAGAAGCTGCAAGGTTCAAAGTATTGATTAACCATGAAAAATGAAGGATTATATCCTTTATTTATTTATTGTTTGCCATTTTTGCTTCTACTCCAATTTCACCTGTTTCTCATCCTTGCAGGGGAATAAGAGGACTGGTGGATACTCAGCAGATCGGGCAGAAGATAGTGGAAGATTTTTCCAAGTCGTGGCCATGGATTATTGTGTAACTACAATCGGAAATGCACACAAACTCAAACACAGCCAATGAAAGAAAACCAGAGTCCCAAAAGAATCTTTTGTACTGTTCGATGTCACTACCCTCTAGTTACACATGACCCGTATTATTTCAGATTCGTTTGAAATGTAGTCCTCACAGTTATATTTCAGTTTCTGTTCACTTTTTGTCTGGCAGTGGTCTACTGCTGTCCCTGGTTTTCAGTCTCATCTTCATCGTGTTGCTGAGGTTCACCGCTCGGCTACTTTTGGGGACTACCGTTATAACCGTCTTGCTACTTCTGTCATATGGTACGTTTTTGAACCATTGACTTCCTCCTCTGAATGTAATGATTGATAAAACCTGCCAGTCTAATGACTGTGCTTGAATACGTGGGATAAAGTATTCATGTTTTCATCTCCGATTGGCTTCCAGCAACTCGTTCATTGTGTTTTCCCACGTTTAGGGTTGTGGTTCTGTTCTGTGGCGTTAACCAAACTGGGACAAAGTGAAGGTTCTGATGTGTCCATCGTGGAAGTGGGTCTGCAAACAGATATCAAAGTCTATCTGCAGCTGAAACAAACATGGATCATTTTATGCAAGTTTACCTTTCTTCTGTTTTACATTAAAACATGATCGATGGTGATGTTTTTAACATACAAAAGCAATGCTATGAAAACTCATTTTAAATCCATTTTCCATTTGGAATGTACAGAGCCCATAAGGGGGTAAGGGGACGGTTTGCCCCCGCCTCAATAGTATTTCAAATATTATCATACTGAGAACCTGATCATATTTATTTCTTTATCTGTACTGTACAAACTGAACTCGAAACTGAAACTAGTGAAATGCAGAAGCAGTGAGGCATACAAGCGTATTCAAGTCAAATTGAAGGGTGAGCACCGCAAATTCATACATGTTGGCAGGTCTGCACTAATACTGGAAGTCCTCCCTGCCTTTCATGCACCCCCCGATAGTTTACCCCTAACTACAGTGCTGTGAGAAGGTGCCTGCCTCCTTCCTGGTGTCTTATTTTTTGGCATGTTTGTCACACTTAAATGTTTCAGATCATCAAACAACTTTACATTTTAGTCAATGACAACATAACTGAACACAAAATGCACTGTTTAAATGAAACTTTTATTGTTAAGGGAGAAAAAAATCCAAACCTACATGGCCCTGTGTGAAAAAGTGATTGCACCATCTGCTTCAGTCAAGGTCAGACTCCACCATATGAAATACACTGTGCAAAAAAGGCCTGAGTTTTTTAAGACTTTCAAAGGTCCTCTACCATTACTTGTTGCAATCAACAACATGTGCAGCAGTGGACCTCAAAATGCCGGAAGTCAACAAAGGCTTGAAAAACTTGGCTCTCATGAAGGAGAGGATTTCTCAAAAGTTTCTCAGGGTCTCACAAAAGTTTCTCAGTCTCTGACAAGGTTGTGGAAGTGGTTGTGTTAAGTGTTGGTTGTGGAACTGGTTTGCTTTGTAGTTGGCACTTAGCATATTCTAAAACTGAAATGACCTCATTATTAATGAGATATCTTATTAGATATTGCATAAATGGTCTTTGTCTTTGTAACAATAAGCGCAGATGTTGTTGTTTGGTTCACATAGCTTAGCATAGACAGTCGTCCCTCGTTGGTTGGTTCCAGACCTGACCACAATAGGTGAATGTCGGTAAAGTTGGATTCAATATTAATGAATTGAATATTTCTGTAGTTAGAGCATATAAAACTTGTTTATACCCCCTAAAAATGTTTTTGTTAACATTATGAGAGCTCTGTAGACCTTAATTAATATTCCTATAGTCACCTTTATACTCGTTTTACCTAATATAGTAGACATGAGAAGCAATAATAAGACATAATAACTCACCATTGCCCATTGCATTGGAAACGTCTCTTTTTGTGGTAGTATCTCGAATTGTAACTAGAACACACTGAATATTTTTTCACTAATAGTAGTCCAACCATGAAACAGTGACCATTTATTAATTCATTCATTTTTGAAAAATTGCAAAGGAGTGATATTCAAAAGTAGCAAGGAACAACTGTATAGTATTGACCTACGATGGATAGGTTAACCCCTGCCTTAGTAATGCTTTAATACGGTGTCAAATATTCCAGCTATATGGGAAAATTCTAGGGGCAGACAGCCTCACCACTGTCCCCTGGTGGTCTTTCCTTTCCACTGCATGTGAATACTGAATAGTAAAAAAAAAACGTTATGATTACATTAAATTGTTTAATTTTAGCTCAATGGTCCGTGCTTTACATTGATTTTTTTTTTCAATCAAATAATTTCATCAGTAAAATAGCTGTATTTTCACATTTTCTGTTGAAATGCACAGGAAGCACAGCTACGAGAGTCACGGGAGTCATTGCTCTCATGGTGCTTCAAGCGACCACCCACACATCCATTCAGGCAGGCTGTGATTGGTCCGTGTCTTCACACAAGCGACATTGGTGTTTCCTCCTTACATTGCCAATAATATACGTGTTTTCACTCATGTACGGCACATACTGACGTTTAACAGACTGTCTAATATATTTCACGAAAGTGTGTGACATTTAGTCGTTCTTATCGACCACAAAACCCACTTAAAGTGCACAGGGGAGTCTGGTATGTACAGTGCTGCACAGGCATGTGGCAGTGTTGTGTTGAGCATCATGGAGCTCCAGACGTCATGTGACTGATCTCCGTGCATACACTGCCATGCCGGCAGGATAGCAGTAATGCGTAGAAGAAGACGCTCTTTAAAAAAAAAAAAAACATGTAACATTAGCTTATTTCCCTCATGGAAAAGTACTCTGTAACAGAAAAAACCTGCATTGTATTTCCATTTCATTCCCAACAAAATGGAGGATTGCATCTCAAAACTGGCATATGGACTTCATTTATGAGTAAAGGTAAGACCAAATGCAATTTATTAAAAAAAAAAAAAAAAAACGTCAGGGGAAGAAAATATGAATTTCACTTTACAATAAATATTTAAATAATCTATAAATAAATATAAATATAAATATATAAATACACTTACATTTAAAATGAATGTTTGCAACAGTTTGCACCAGTTGAGAATGAATGGCTTTTGCAATGGAAAAAGTGTTAAAGAATAAAATAAAAATATGTATGAATACAAAATCATTTAAATAAAAATGTTGACTTTTATATGAAGATTGAATTTTTGATGCACTTTAGTGTTGACAAGTCAACATTTTTAAATGAGCACGGATTCAAGAAATGTGTTTGTTGTGCTTTGCCATTGCCAGTGATGTCCCTTGGAATGACAGAAGTTTCAATTTTCTTCATACTGGTCATCACGAGGAAGAGAGTGGAGCTGGCCATTGCCCTCCTGAAAGAGGCCAGCAGGTACATGGCAGGACAGCGTAACATAAATTGCTCTAAAAAGTCAATCCTTCTAGTCACTAGTTCCTTTCCCCAAAACATAATACAATTAGTAACATAATTACTCTGTCAAAAAAGTAATGAGTCAGCACTGAAAGTGGTCATTATGAATCTTTTGATCAACTCCATAGATTAAAAATGAGTAGCAATTCACATTTGCATGTACAGTAATACCTCATTTATGGTGGTTAATAAGTTGTAGAGTGGACAAGTGAGTTTGCATGTTCTCCCTGTGCGTGCGTGGGTTTTCTCCGGGTACCCCTGCATGCAGAACGTCACTGCCCTCTCTAGCCACACGCAAAACAGCTCCAGCACGGAAGTACACAATATCATTGCTACAGTAACATTTCTCACACCTAGTTACCAGTTTAGAATACTACTGTACATATCGCTTGTTTGTCTTCTGCATGCCTGATATTTCTATTTTTGTTTAACCATTTTTATGCTTGAAAATGCTTAGTTTAGGACAAGAATACATACAATTTACTATATATATATATAATAGGTGGTATTCAATCACAAAACAACAACTGTAATAGAGTGAAGCTGCGAAATATGAACCGCAGAGTTGCAATTTATTATGTCTTATATTCTTATAACTGCGAATCGGTTTTCATCTTTCACGTAAAAGACGTTCAAATGCCTCGCCTGGTTTGCCAACGACACATTTCTATGAACGAGATGGCAAGCGGGTAACAGCTACTGTCGGAGACCACAATTCCCACTGTTAATGGTGTTATGTTTGAAAAGGTAATCAATTAGCATTGGTGTGCAGTCAGGGCCAGCAAGGCCTTCTCTGCTGGCCTAAACACTACCAGTGATTTTAGTATTTCTTCCATCAACTACAGTAGTACATTCTATTATTTCATTTCATTTATTAACACTGTTGCTCCAAACACTGGTGTTTTCAAAGTTTTCACTGCTATGGGATTCATGGCTTGTGTCACCGGTTTGGCTTGTCTTCTGTTGCAGAGCCATTGGTCACATCATGTCGACTCTCTTCAACCCAGTGATCACATTTCTCTCTCTTGCTTTGTGTGCTTCCTACTTCACTGTTACTGCCTTGTATCCTCCAGAAAGGTAAAGGATGAATACCTAAAGTACTTCTACAGTACTTTCCATACAAAGTGTGTGCAATTTCGGGTGGGACAACACAAACACGACGCACTGACATCTTTGCTTGTATAATGATTTGCTCAAATCAATATTTTTCATGTGCCAGTATTCTGTTCTGTGCAGCTTTAACTCTGTACACCAGTAACTTAGCATCCTCGGGTGAAGCCATCTATAAAGTCGTGTCTTCTGATGTGAGATGTCCTCATTCCAATGACACTTGCAACCCCGAGGTACAGTATGTTCTTCTAAATTTGTATCTTTTGAACAAATCAGACATACAATGGGAGAAATGCTTCCCTGCTGTTTTGGTAGAGTGGCCTCCAGAAGCATTGAAACAGATCTGTACACCGAGTAATTTATTCCTTCTTCAGTTCTTTCCAAATCGTTGCAGAGGATGTCAATGTTTCCACAAAGGTTCTGATGGAGTTTCCATAGTTTTCATGTTGTTTTGTTTTATAAGTGCAGTCTGCACAGGTGTGCAGCACATTCTAAAAATATAATTTAACAGAAAAACTACAATAACAGCAAAAATGGAAAACCATCTAAGAAGAATAAAGTAAAAAGAAAAAAAACGGTGTAATTTAACAGGAAAAAAATCTTAATTTTACAAAAATACCATCATAATATTTTTAAGAAAATAACATAATTTTAGTAGGATATACTTAAAATGTTTAAAAAAAAATAAAAACATTATTTTTTGTTGTAATATTATGAGAAACAAAGAAAACAACAAAGCTGTAACTTTTAAAAAAAATAGGTTGAAGAAAAAGTTATCATGTTATGAGGAAAAACTCTAAATAATATGGTAATCAAGTCATGCTCAGGAGAAGAACACCAAAAAAAGTTTATATAGTAACAAAAATGCAATAAACAGCTGTAATATTATGACTATAAAGTCAAAATATTAAGAGAGAGAAGTTACAATGTTACAAAAATAAACTCATAATACGATGAAGTGTCATATTATTATATTTTTCAGCATCCCTGTTGTACGCTGTGCATCATACCTTGATGTCCATACCTGGAAATAGAAGCTGAAATGTTGCTCTCTGGTCTCATATTCATCTTTGGATGCCAAACCCAAATGTTTTCGGTCAACAGAAAAAAATTAAAAAAATCACAAAACAACAAAAAAGAACAAAAAAACTCAACCAAAGCATTACTTGCCTTTTGGGCAAGCACTGTGGTCAAACATTTCTTTAGGTTGCTCACATCTCAGGAGGGATTCTGCTCTGAGAAAGAGCACCAACACAGAATGTTTCCACCTGCATGTTTGCTAGTAGGGATGCTGTTGTTGGACGTGTATTGACCATTTCTCTGCCTGTAATGCTGTTCTTGCTGACTGTGCTCCCAACTCCCTTGACATCATGACCAGCTCCTCCCTTGTCATTCTGGGCTGCTATATATTTGGTCTAAAAAAGGAAAGTTTGTATCTTTGTGAGAGGGTCAAGAAAAGAATTTTCCCTGGCTGTATTTAGAGGTAAATAGTAACAGGAACAGTATGCCTATACCTGCATATTTACAGTATCAAATGTTCTACTACATTTCTTATTATAAATTGCAACAATGAAGAGGAGTACAACAGTCCGTGTTTGAACAGTAAAAATTATGATTTTAATTTAAGTAAATGAAAGTTCTGCAGTGTCCCGAGTTGAATATTCCAAAAAATCAGATTACAAATGCAAACCACCAAATGTGAGACCACGATTCTCAGCTGGAAAAGGGTGGATTGTACCTTTCGTGTTGGTTGTGAGGTCTTGCCCCAGGTGGAAGAGTTCCAGCATCTGAGGGTCTTGATCATGGGTGATGAAGGTTTGGAGCGTGAGATCATCTGCAGCATTGCGGTCGCTATATCGGACCGTCTCGGTGATGCGAGAGCTGAGCCGAAAGGCAAAACCTTCAATTTACCTGTCAATCTATGTTCCTATTCTCATCGATGATCATGAGCTTTGGTGGAACTGGAAGAGGTGGCCGGAGACCAACAGTCTGCTGCCCTCACGACCCAGATAAACTGGAGAAAAAGAATGGATGTACCGTTACACCCCTAATATATGTACAGACAAGTTTTTCATTACTCATGTGTCCATCGTAACACTGTTCTGTTTTCATTCCCTCACTTTTCAGACATTCAACAGAAGCGGCATCACCAAAGAAACATGGTGTCTGGGGTCTCGGTGTCTGTTTGCGTTGTATGGAGGGGAGACTCTGTACCACCGCTATCTCTTCCTGCTCCAGCTCTCCAACCTGCTCATCTTTCTCTGGTTGGGTAACTTCTTCTTGGCTTTGGAACAGTGCACTCTTGCCGGAACATTTTCCAGCTACTACTGGGCCAGGAGGAAGCCTCAGGATGTACCTCCTTGGCCGCTGTTTTCAGCCTTCAGCATGGCTGTCAGGTCAGAACTAAATATTGTGACATCAGATTTGTAATTTTGTCTCAAACTGATTCAAATTGATTTGATTTCAGTTACACCAATGCACAATTTGATTGTTATCCAAAATCAACGTGATGGCTGATGATTGTCTTGCTAAAGCTGCATTTTGGTGACATATTGGCACTTATAGGTATATGGTCTGTGACTGTCATAGATTCACACAAATTAAATTCTAATTAACTGTATTTAGCAAGTTAATGGGGCAGCATGACTCAGGTGGTAAAGTGATCATCTCCCAACCTGAAGGTTTCTGGTTTGATCCTCTGTCCTCCAGTGATCACGTGGAAGTATCCTTGGGCAAGATACAGTACGGAACCCCCAGTTGCTCCTGATGCTGTGTCATCAGGAGGTAAATGTAGCAAGTGTCAAAATGCTTTGAGTACATTGACATCAGAAAGGCGCTATATATTTAGAGTTATACAGTGGTGTGAAAAACTATTTGCCCCCTTCCTGATTTTTTATTCTATTGCATGTTTGTCACACAAAATGTTTCTGATCATCAAACACATTTTAATTATAGTCAAAGATAACACAAGTAAACACAAAATTCAGTTTTTAAATGAATGTTTTTGTTATTTAGGGAGAAAAAAATCCAAACCCATATAGCCCTGTGTGAAAAAAGTAATTGCCCCTGCACCTAATAACTGGTTGGGCCACCCTTAGCAGCAATAACTGCAATCAAACGTTTGCCATAACTTACAACAAGTCTTTTACAGCGCTCTGGAGGAATTTTGGCCCACTCACCTTTGCAGAATTGTTGTAATTCAGCTTTATTTGAGGGTTTTCTAGCATGAGGCGCCTTCTTAAGGTCATGCCACAGCATCTCAATGGGATTCAGGTCAGGGCTTTGACTAGGCCATTCCAAAGTCTTCATTTTGTTTTTCTTCAGCCATTCAGAGGTAGATTTACGGGTGTGTTTTGGGTAATTGTCCTGCTGCAGCACCCAAGATGGCTTTAGCTTGAGTTGACCAACAGATGGCCGGACATTCTCCTTCAGGATTTTTTGGTAGACAGTAGAATTCATGCTCCCATCTATCAAAGCAAGCCTTTCAGGTCCTGAAGCGGCAAAACAACCCCAGATCATCACACTACCACCACCATATTTTACGGTTGCTATGAAATGCTGTGTTACTTTTACGCCAGATGTAACGGGACACGCACCTTCCAAAAAGTTCAACTTTTGTCTCGTCAGTCCACAAGATATTTTCCCAAAAGTCTTGGCAGTCATCAGTTTGTGTTCAATTATGTTATCTTTGACTAATAGTTAACTATTTTTTATGAGCAGAAACATTTAATTGTGACAAACATGCAAAAGAATAAAAAGTCAGGAAGGGGGAAAATATTTTTTCACACCACCGTATACATATATATAGTATATAATATTTATTACATATTTATTTAAATTTAAATTGAGGAATGTAATGATATAGTAATTAAATGTTATGCATCGTTGCAATAACATTTCAGAGCCAAAGGGATAGTTTCTATGAAAAATAGTAATAAATAAATAATTATAACTTATTTCAAGATGTGTTGTAATATTGTTAACTTCATCAGTTGCGTGTTTTTGGAAAATGTATGCTCGTCAAAAATGAATACAAACGAATGGAGATTAATAGGTGCAACAGGAAAGGAACCGCCACTTACCTTCAACGCTTAGACATTCAACCAAAGACGCTTTTTCTTTCATGTTAGACTCCTCAGACGATGCTCGACAAATTGAGTTTCATTGACTCACGGCTGCTCAACGAAGATTCCAATTTCACTGACTGGCGTATGCTCGACAAAGACTCTAGTTTTTACCAACTTACTGGTTCTGGACAAAGACTCCAGTTCCACCGATTCACGGGTGCTTGAGGAAGATTCAGCATCTTGCGGAAGCTCAAAGGAGACTCAAGTTTCACCAACTTGTGGGTGCTCATCAAAGACTTGGATTTTGTTGACTTGCGGTACTCTACGAAGACTTGAGTTATGTCACAGATGTTTGACAAAGACTAGAGTTTTATTGACTTGCTAGTGATCCACCACGAAGACTCAATTTTTAATGGCTTGGGGGTGCTCAACAAGGAAACAGGTTTTGTTGACTCGCACATGTAACATACTCTCCTGAACAAAGAGGGATTTATTTTTGTCACTACATGTTTCATATAAGCAAAACAACTTCTCACGGTCTTTTTCCCAATATTTGCTTTATCACATAATCACTGTATCACAATATCATTGAAACATATCCTGAGTTATGATATATTCATAGCAATACATATTTGCTTTTTAAATCCCCAAATGGGATTTTGGTCTCTTGTACAAACCAAAAAGGAAAAGTGTCATTTTAGATTTGTAGTGATAACGGACATCTTTTCTTCAGGTATCACACAGGGTCTTTGGCCTTTGGGGCTCTGATTCTCTCTGTTGTCCAGCTTTTCCGGATCATGCTAGAATACCTGCAGCACAAACTAAAAGGTTTACGTATCACATTGTACGCGCCAGGGGTGTAACTGTATGCCATAATGTCAGCACAAACCGTTTTTTTTTCATTTTAGCTTTTGAACAAGCATCCCTAATGATATTTAAAAGGAAACTTGTCTAAAGTCAGCTTGGATAAATAAATAACTAAAACCAAATTAGTGTCATATCTCGTTTCAGTTGAATCAGTCGCGACTGGGCTTTTCAGGTTGTTGGGTGGACTAGGTAGGACAGCTCTAATCTGAGAAGATGGTGCCGTTCCGATAAATTCCTCATGTGACACACACTTCCTGTTTACTGTGTGGGAACTTGGTACGTCTCTGGTACTGCCCAAAAAGTTTCATCCCAAAATATCAGATTAGAAATACATGTTCCACCCCTGGTACAAAAATTTTCTTCTCCTTCTGGTTGGCCTCCAGTGACCTTGTGTGTATCTTTGCAGGTCTTGACAACAGGCTGTCCAGGTTTCTATTATGCTGTCTTCAATGCTGTTTTTGGTGTTTGGAAAAATTCCTTTGCTATATGAACCGAAACGCTTACATCATGGTGAGTCGTTGGGAAGCATAAGCGTCGGAAGACTGTAAACATTACGAACATGCAATAGTTGTGATGTCTCTTGTCTACCAGATGGCAATCTATGGCAAGAATTTCTGTACTTCGGCCAGAGAGGCTTTCTTTCTTCTCATGAGGAATATGGTCAGGTATATGGTATTGGTTTTTTGGTTTGTTTAGATTATAAAACAAGAGTACTCGGAAATATACTGCACAGTACAGGCCAAAAGTTTGGTATACATATGTGGTATACATTACACATTCACAGATATGGCCTTGCATTGTGCGTTTTACAATGGCGCCCTCTGCTGTACACAAGCGGTACTGACTTAGTAATACTACTGCGAGCCTATTGGGGATAACCCAATAAAATTTTAACCCGGATTGTGTCGTGCGTGAACAATGGGAATTGAAAAGAGGTTTCTAGAGGTGAATTTAATCTAGCAATTACATCTAGTAAAAACACTTTTATTGCAAGTGTTAATCAGACATTGGAGGAGATCGTCAACGTCAAGCTAGCAAAGCTAGTAAAAAAAATGGGCATTTTTAAGCCTCAATGACTTGTGAATTTTTGTTGGTGGTCCCAGAAAGTAAACCCTGAGAAAAGCTGAGCTCTGCTGAATTTGTTCCTATGATAAGTACATGTCTGCTTTGACAGTCACTACCATTCAAGAAATACGACCATTTAGAGCACATTCCTCCATGGGTTGGGGTACGGTCCAGTCATTGTGTAAGGATGTAAGATATTCTTGCCATCTGTTCATTGTAGGGTTGCTGTTCTGGACAGAGTCACAGATTTTCTCTTATTTCTGGGCAAAGTCATGATAGCCGGAGGAATCGGTAAGTCGTGACTTGCAAAAGTCCATTCTGACAGTTTCCTTATGGAGCGGAATACACCCAGTGCATCTTCACATCTGTGTTTCAGGTGTGGCAGCATTTCTTTTCTTCACACGGAAAATGTCCCTTCTTCAGGAACAAGCGCCCAATCTCAATTACTATGAGCTTTCAATAATGGTTAGTTACACACCAGACACTTGCACCAGAATGTATATATCAGTCGGTTGTTAGCTCATAGTCATTACAATCATTAGTATTTCTTTTTCCAAATCAGGTGATAGTGGTGGGTGCCTACCTGATTGCTCATGGTTTCTTCAGTGTTTATACCACATGTGTGGACACCTTTTTCCTCTGCTTCTGTAAGTACAGCAATGCTCTAAATATTCCATTCATTCATCTTTTTTCGATACCATTATCTTGCATTAATTTAGGGCATTCACGCCCAGCTGAATGATGTTTACACACATTGCTTTCCCCATACAGCTCAACCACTCAATCCCGGTTTCCCTTTCTGTTCTCTGGTTAATGTCCCAATTTCAACCTAATAAACGACGACAGACCCAGGGTGTCTAGGTTCAGTTGGAGGTTTTTTCCCTAGCCAGAGTTTGTCCTTGCCTTTCTCACCAAGTGCTTGCTCATTTGGGGCTCAGATGAGTGTGATACAACTGGCTGTGGTAACTGACACTACATAAATGCAGGCCCATAGAAAAAAAAGAAAAGAAATGGCCCCTGGGTCGCACATTGCACCCCAGTCCTAAGATGTGTCTCATTTGGTGTGGATGGACACCATTGTCAGTAGGAAGTGTATATCTCAATGTACTTTATGACTTTAAAGAAAGACAGAATGTCGAAAATGAATTCAAAAAATGAGCAAAAGTTATGAATTCATTTGTGTTTTGATGAAGAGAGATCCCCTGCAAACCTACAAACCAGTTATTTGGGCAAAAAGAGACCACTTTTGGAGAGAGAAATTCTAATAAATTAAAATTACCCCACCTAAGTGAAGACTTGCTTGAGGATGTCAAGGGAGTTGGTGAGCACAGTCAGCAAGAAAAGCATTAGTCAGACACTTAGCTGAAGTAGATTGAGATCCTGCAGTGCCCACCTGTTTGAACGTTTGACAGAAAAACCTTGGATTTTCTGGGGTTGGTGTTCTGTCTGCTACTGCTAAGATAAACCTACAAAAATAATAATAATTAGACTGTTTGATCTACGTTCCTACCCTCACCTACGGTCATGAGCTTTGCCTAGGGACCAAAATGACACGAGATCACGGGTACAAGCGCCCAAAATTAGTATTCGCTGGCTGTGTGAAGCACTGTCATCCGGGAGAAATTCAGAGTAGAACCGCTGCTCCTCCGCATTGAGAGGAGCCAGATGAGGTGGCTCGGGCATCTGGTTAGGATGCCTTCCAGACACCTCCGTGGGGAGGTGTTCAGTGCATGTCCGACTGGTAGGAGGCCTCGGGGAAGACCCAGGACATGTTGAAGAGACAGTCTCTCAACTGGCCTGGGAAAACCTCTGGATCCAGAGAGAGGAGCTGAAAAAAAACAGCCGGGGATAGGTGAAGTCTGGGTTTCTCGTCTTAGGCTGCTGCCCCCACCCTACACAATTATACATTTACAAAATCAGCATGGGATCACTTCAGTGTGTGAATACATACGTAGCCAACATGGCGACTGCCCATCCACACCAAATGAGAGACATCTAAGGAAAGGGACACAAAGTGGTGCCTGGGGACCATTTGCAGCCTGTGGCTATTTTTTATGGGCCTGCAGGACATTCTAAAAATGTCATTTAACAAGAAAATAAAAAATAAACATCAACAGCAAAAAGAGAACAAGTTATACTCTAACAAGAAAAACTCCTAATTTTAGAAGAAAACCACCAGAGAAAACATCAGAGAAACAATGTCATTTTAAAAGTTTCAAAATTCAAGAAATTTTTTTATTTTTTTTAAACCCATAATATGAGAAACTACAACAGAGTATAAGGGCCGGTAATAAAAGTTGTAATATTACGTGTCATTGTGTCACAGGAAAATGGAGCGTAGTTCTTCATGTAATGAAGGAAACATTCCTCTTGCTTCAGGCAAGCTTTTATTTATTACGGAACAGCAAAACAGAGCAGGTGGGCACAAACAGATTAGCATGGGTTAGCATCATCTCACCACTACTCTCTAGTACCCCAACCCCTCCGCATAAGGCCGTCCGTTTCATAGCTGTCTCAGGCAATACCTGTAAAGTGAAGTTACAACTTTTATTCTTGTAAAGTTATGGCTTTACTCTTGTAATATTACAAGCTTTTTCTTGTAAAAGTACACTATGTTATTGTTGCAAATTTACGACTTTATTCTACAAATCTTAGGTGATTTTAACACTCCGTCGAGCCGTCAGGACAACTATAAACACAGGGGACTGATGTCAGCTTTGGCCTGGGTAAAAATAATATGACTTTTATTCTCAAAGAAATTACAACTATTTTTTGTTCGACTTCAAAAACATTTTTTTAATTTGGTCCTAGTACTCCGTTGTAAAAAACGAATCAAACAACAAATAAAGTTGTAATTTTGGTGAAATTAAGTTGTGGAAACAATTATAACTAAGAATGCTCCAGTCAGTGTTTTATTTTGCATGTTGCTATACCGATCATCCAGAACTGAAATCGTCCGATATCAATCACATGGATTAATTATACACTTTTCAATTCATTTATAATGAGTGCTATGCCAATAGGAACAAAAAAATAGGTGATTATCAATCTTCTTCTTCTTTTCCTTTCCGCTTATCCCGTTAGGGGTCGCCACAGCGAATCAATTGCCTCCATCTAACTCTGTCTTCTGTATCCTCTTCTCTTGCACCAACTACCTTGATGTCCTCTTTCACTACATCCATAAACCTCCTCTTTGGTCTTTCTCTAGGCCTCCTGCCTGGCAATTCAAAACTCAGCATCCTTCTACCAACATATTCACTATCTCTCCTCTGGACATGTCCGAACCATCTCAGTCTGGCCTCTCTGACTTTATCTCCAAAACCTCTAACATGTGCTGTCCCTCTGATGTGCTCATTCCTGATCCTGTCCATCCTGGTCACACCCAAAGAGAACCTCAGCATCTTCATCTCTGCTACCTCCAGCTCTGCCTCCTGTCTTTTCCTCAGCGGCACTGTCTCTAAACCAAACAACATCGCTGGTCTCACCACAGTTTTGTACACCTTTCCTTTCATTTTAGCTGAAACTCTTCTATCACACATCACACCCGACACTTTTCTCCACCCATTCCAGCCTGCCTGCACACGCTTCTTCACCTCTTTTCCACACTCTCCATTGCTCTGGACTGTTGACCCTAAGTACTTAAAATCCTCCACCTTCTTTATCTCTTCTCCCTGTAACCTCACTCTTCCACTTGGGTCCCTCTCATTTACACACATGTACTCCGTCTTGCTGCGGCTGACCTTCATTCCTCTCCTTTCCAGGGCAAACCTCCACCCCTCAAGCTTCTCCTCCACCTGTTCCCTGCTCTCACTACATATCACAATGTCATCTGCAAACATCATAGTCCATGGAGATTCCTGTCTAACCTCGTCCGTCAGCCTGTCCATCACCATAGCAAACAAGAAGGGGCTCAGAGCTGATCCCTGATGGAGTCCCACCTTCACTCGGAACTCCTCTGTCACACCTGCAGCACACCTCACTACTGTCTTACAGTCCTCGTACATGTCCTGCACCGCTCTAACATACTTCTCTGCCACTCCAGACTTCCTCATACAATACCACAGTTCCTCTCTGGGCACCCTGTCATAAGCCTTCTCCAGATCTACAAAAACACAATGCAGCTCCCTCTGACCTTCCCTGTACTTCTCCATCAACATCCTCAAAGCAAATACTGCATCTGTTGTACTCTTTTTTGGCATAAAACCGTACTGCTGCTCACAAATGCTCACGTTTGCCCTTAGTCTAGCTTCAACTACTCTTTCCCATAACTTCATTGTATGGCTCATCAGCTTTATTCCTCTGTAGTTGCCACAACTCTGCACATCTCCCTTGTTCTTAAAAATGGGCACCAGCACACTTCTCCTCCATTCCTTAGGCATCTACTCATTATCTAAGATCTTGTTAAACAACCCGGTCAGGAAGGTGATTATCAATAAAATTAGTAATTAATTAATTAGGTGAGGTGCGGGCTGGGCCAAGGTGACTTTTTTAATGGTTCCCAGAATTTCTGGTTGCACCCCTGCAACTGGCTATATAATATGAAAAAAGGAACCAAAAGATCACCTTAATTTAGACAAAAACATTTGATTCATGTTTTAAAAAGAACATGAAACTTCCAGAGGATGACATGTCTTCATTTTTCACTATGTGTCCCTCTCTGGAAAAAGTTTGGACAGCCCTGGGCTAAGACCTTTTGTCAAAACTGGTACTGAGAAATGTTTACTGGACGTTTGCTTTGTGGATTAATGCAACATTCGTGTCAATGAAACGCTAAAAGATTGTACTGTCCACCTTCTCCTTTGTCCAGGTGATGACCTGGAGAGAAATGACGGGAGCTCAGAAAAACCTTTCCTCGTGTCCCCGGAGTTGCACAGGATTCTGGGAAAATCCTCATGGCCACGTTGAGATGCATCAGTCTTACAGCGACTCTGCAAACAAGAGGGTCACGCCTCAAAGTGTGAGGGACCAAGTCCAGTTTGGAGACAGCCCCTCCACCACCTGAGCCATGCCACTATGCACAGTATAAGCAGAATATCCCATGCGATGTCAAATGTAAAATGGATTTCCACCAACAGAAGTCAAATTGAAATTGTCTTTTCATTTACAATGAGAAAATTGTCACATAAAATATAGAATTATATAAAATGTGGACATTTAGAGAAAAGACAGCCAACATGTCTTGAATGAGCTGACTAAAAATGGTGGAATTTGAAATGTATGGAAAGGAAAAATGCAGATTGCCTGTTAATGTGTATACCATAGTTCAATGGTTCACAATTATTTTCTATCATGCCAACCACTGGGGGACAGAAACGTTTCTGCGCCCCTCCCAATTTGAAATACTGTGAGGAAACTTTTCTCCTTATGTATTTGTACTGTATCTGTACCTCTAGTATCTGTACCTTTTGCTTTTCAGACTTACTTACGTTACCTCCAGTTTTGTACCGTAATGTTGACATTTTTTAAGGGACTGAAGTGAGAAAGAATCTGGGGACATGAAGGCCCACGAAGCATAGTCAAGATTTGTTCGACCCAAATATAGCCTACATCCTAATTAACAAAATAGAAAGGTATGAAATTAGAGGGTTAGTTCTGAACTGGGTAAAAAGCTACTTTGCTAACAGAAAGCGAATATGTGAAGCTAGGAATATATACATCAGCTTGGTTAAATATATCACACGGCATACCCCAGGGGTCAATGCTAGCACCACAACTGTTCAACCCATATACTGTATTAATGAAATCTGTTATTTCACAAAATACCTAAAGGTATTTTTGCTAAATTTGCTGCCAATATTCCTCTATTATGTTCTGAAGAAAACTCACAAGTACTAATAAATTTAAGTCTCAGATGACTACTGTATATTAATGAGATGGTTTGATAATAATTATAATTATATAAATAATTACACCAGTGGATCCTTTCATGTATTCTTTCTCCTCCTCAACATTCCAAATGGTTGTGCTGGCAATGCCCAATCTGTGTGCAATGCCAGCATGTGCACAGATTGACCCCTACGGGTGCTCAAGCACTTGCCCTTCTGACCTGCATGAGAAAAGTGCCCTTTCTGCTGCATCGCTTATTTCATTCATTTAACAATAATAATTAATCCAGCCATCCATTTTCTACCACAGTCTTTCACTGTCTTTCCTTGTCCTTCCCAGTAGTGAGTCAGACACCAAAACGTAATTATCGCTGAATAATGCGGTACCTTACTTGAGTCATTTAGAGGCCAAGAAGGAAGTTAGGACACTTTTGTTATTACCGCTATTAGAGTATGTCCCTCATACAAAGGGTTGTGTCAGGAAGGGCATCCGATGTAAAACTTTTGGCAGAAGAATTAATAATATTTTTCCTAAATGTAAGTAAAACTACAATAATGTTAGCTGAACTGGTAAATGTTCAAACAGCAAAAATTATGCAAAAAGCAAACACTGCTGCCCAACAAGAGAGGAGAAATTGTTACGGTATCGCTGTGGCATGGTGAAATGATCCCGGGGATGAAGCGAGCAGGATGTCAGGCAGGTAAGGTTTGCTAGAATCTTTTAATAATAATGCTGCGAAGCAGCGGCAGGAAGAGTGAGTGAAGAAATTAGGAAACGGCCCAGAAACACATGAAAACCAAAACTGTCACAATGACAAACACACAGATCGTGACAGTACCCCCCCCCCCCCAGGACGGATCCCAGACGTCCTAAAAGTCCGACCGTCACAAGAAGATGGGAAGGGTGGCGGGAGATCAGGTGGTGGGTCACAGAGACCCAAGTGAAGCCGGCAAGACCCCTACGGGGGTCGGCCGGGGCGACGACGCAGGCGAGGCCGGCGAAACCCCTCCGGGGTTCAGCCGGGGCTACGACGCAGGCGAGGCCGGCGAGACCCCTCCGGGGGTCGGCCGAGGCGACGACGCAGGCAAGGCATAAGCAGGTCTGGAACCTTGGGCGTTGCTGTAGGCGTGGGAGGCGCCACAGGAGGCGCTGGAGCCGACGCCCTGGGAGGCGCCACAGGAGGCGCTGGAGCCGATGCCCTGGGAGGCGCCACAGGAGGCCGACGGAGGCACAGGATACAGCCCATTCTGACTTGATATCCCTGTCCTTTCCTGTTAAGAGTAGGTAGGTAAGCTGTGAAGGCTCGCCTATCAGGAGACTTTGCCAGAAGCTCCCAGAACACCCTTATTACACATTTGGGTCTCCCCGGTCTGTCTGGCATCCTCCCTGGCCATCTAATCCAAATTATCACCAGGTGGTGATCAGCTGACAGCCCAGCCCCTCTTCACCCGTGGGGGGAGTCCCCTTGCGCGGCGCGGCATCTGCCAGCGGCCGCGCGTCCTCCGCTACCCAGCTGGACACCCTAGCCCCCCCTCCAGAAGGCGGATCCCAGACGGCGTCCTTGACCGCCACAGGAACCAGGGAAGGGTGGAGGGAGGCTTGGAGGAGGGCATGCGACTCACCCGGAGAGACCCGGCAGTGCTGACCCGGAGACGTCGACGGGCCGGCGCGTATGTGGGAAGTCCAGGCCACACCGACGCCATGGGGACCAGCTTGCCACCTGGGCCCCACATCATGCCCTCCAGCTCTCCCGGCGAGTACTGAGCCGTCTCCTCCTCCATGGCCTTAAAAAACTGGCGGGCCCAGTCGCTGTCCGGGGTGTAAAATTCTGGTCCACTCATTCTGTTACGGTATCGCTTTGGCATGGTGAAACAACCCCGGGGATGAAGCGAGCGGGACGTCAGGCAGGTAAGGTTTGCTGGAATCTTTTAATAATAATGCTGCAAAGCAGCGGCAGGAACAAAACAATGATACGACAGGATGGTAAAAGTAACACAAGACAATGAGCCAACGCCCGACTGGTGCACGCACCTGAACATTAATAGCAGGGAAAACAGGTGCACGTAATTAACTGAGTGAAGAAATTCGGAAACGGCCCAGAAACACATGAAAACCAAAACTGTCATGTCACGATGACAAACACACAGATCGTGACAGAAATAGGACCATAGGGAAATATTGAAAACTGAAAACACTTGTATGCAAAAACAACACTAAAAACCTTCATTACATCAATATGTGGAATCCCATTATGGAACGGATTAAATAAAGAACGGAACGAATAAAGAAGATAACATTAAAAATAATTGTATCTCCAAAAGGGGGGCGCTGCAAAAAAAGTTTAGGAACCACTGTATCAGCTGATTAAGAGTTTAAGACCACTGCTCAAAAAATGTCAGAAAATTCTCCAAACCAGAACAAAAAATGTTCTCAGTAGGACTCAGTAACGATTCTTAGCCCAGTAACCGTTCTTGTTAATCACTTCAAAAATTGTTTAGGGCATGCTTGATGCGGGTGTTTCCAGGAAGCTGGTGGGAACATTGCTCCAAGTGGGGAAGATGGCTTCACAAAGGGCATCAACTCTCTGGAACTGATGCCCATTCTTAGAAACTTCCCTTGCCATCCATCTACATTGTATTTCTACTTAAAACCTCATTAAGGTCCAAACGTGCAAAACGTAAATTCTAGCAATTTTTCAACTGGTCTTGAGATTTTGATCAGGAGTGTATAGTAAGAAGAGTTTAATGGATTTATGCAGTATGACACACTATTAAAGCATTACAACTTTCATAATAAACAATAATATTTAGCTTAGCTGACAGGCTGCCATTTTGGGGAGGGCCTGTCCTGTCACATGACAACCACTGCTAAATGTTTCTTGGAGACTTATTGACTTCAAGTCAAGCACAAAGCAGAATAGGACACTTTTCAACAGTTTTAAAATGTTGGTAACCCGCAGTTTTTAGTAACTGCAATCCATACAAACGTCAGCCTGTGTCGTTCCGTGTGATAAAGTACGAAAAAAGTAAAAAAAATCTAGTGTCTAGACTTGTCCGCTAGGGGTCAGTGTTTGACCGTGCTGAAATTTAGACCACAGTATTGTTCTTGTTTATAACGTTATTAACATTCCTCACATTGCGAATCCCAAAGGCCCCTAGGACCAAGAAACTATGTCATCGAAATATGCTGAGGAAATATATGCCGAGCCCCCCATGTTAACATGTCCATCCATCCATTTTCTATGCTGCTTATCCCTCCTGTTAAATTGTATTGTGGTTGTGTATTATATTGTATGTTTCAATCAAGTTATATTTTTAAAAAACCCTTTATTGGATAACTTGAGGTTTTAAGGAAGTTGATCAATCAACGTTGAATTCCTGAGGTTATCTATGCAGGTGGTGGCGCGAACCTTTTGGGAGGACCAATCAACAGCAAAGATTCTGAATGTGGGTGGGTCCACACCGGTGTGACAGTAAAACGGTTCGGGAGTCACATGTCAAGCCATATCGGGAAATAACATAGCGAAGCTTGGATATCACGGACCACAAGGAAGGTGTTGTAATTATGCCGGTGAGAAGGGGCCATGTGGCGCCCCAGAATACGTTCCTGGACACCATTATTCGGAAGTTCGAGGGTCAGAGTAAGTAAAAGGAACTCCTTCAAAAGACTCAGCTGTTTTGATAGCGGTGGTGTGTAGCAACGTATGGAATCACAGGAGTGCCAAAACTAAGGGAATACTTGTGGAAATGTAAAAAATAATCAACAACAAATGGAAATATAAAAATAATCAATAATAAAATTAAACAAAGTTTACAGTATACCCGGCCTGCATCGCGCTGCCCGCACCGGGGCTTGAACAGGAGACCTTTGTAATTGGAGGCGCGGGCGCTGACCACTCGGCCAAAAATGGGGGTCTGCCCCAGGGGGTAAAATGGAAAAAGAAGAGAGAGGGAAAAGGGAAAGAGAAAAGGGGGAAAAAATGATGAAAATATACACCATATAAAAAAAAAATTATACTCTGATAGTTTCTTTAAAATGTTTACACTTTAGCACTTATTGCAAGGTGAATCATCACTTTAGTTTTTTTAATTTTTCTTTCTTATTTTTTTTGTTGCTTTTCCTGTTTTTGTCTTTTTTTGTCTTGTTTTTTGTCTTGTTTGTCCCAAACAAGCTGGTGACTAGAAGCAAAGAGGCAGTTTCCTTGTTGATTACTCAGCATGCAATGTGCTGGTTTCAGTTTCAAGTTCAGTCTGTACATGGAGCTAAATAGATAAATATCAGTTTCTCAAAAGTACTGCAAGTCCTGGTGGGGGTGGGGGACATGTCATTCATTCTCTATACTGCTTATCCTCATTAGGGTCACGGGTAGGCTGGAGCCTATCCCAGCTGGGCACATATAGACAAACAAAGACATACAACCATTCACACCTATGGACAATTTAGAGTCGCCAATTAAGCTAACATGCATGTTTTTGGAATGTGGGAGGAAACCGGAGTACCCAGAGAAAACCCACGCACGCACGGGGAGAACATGCAAACTCCACACAGAGATGCCCAATGGAGAATCGAACCCTGAACCTCCTGACTGTGAGGCCAACGTGCTACCCATTCATCCACCAGGTGGCCTGTCACGGTGTTTCCGGCCTGCCATGTCATGACAGAAAATTAAGAACCATTGACCTAAGACCCCTGCTGCCAACTCCTCAGTAAGAAAAGTAGCTAGGGTCTGTCCCAGAAATCACTAGATGACGCCATCGGCTCATTTGCACATTATGTTGTAACAGATACTGTAGGTTAGAGCGTGAGATTGACAGACGGATCGGTGCAGCATCTGCAGTAATGCGGTCGCTGTACCGGACCGTCGTGGTAAGGAGAGAGCTGAGCCGGAAGGCAAAGCTTTCTGTTTACCGATCGATTTACGTTCCCACCCTCACCTATGGTCATGAGTTATGGGTCATGACCGAAAGAATGAGATTGCGGATACAAGCGGCGGAAATGAGTTTCCTTCGTAGGGTGGCTGGACTCACCCTAAGATATAGGGTGAGGAGCTCGGCCATCCGGGAGGAGCTCAGAGTAGAGCCGCTGCTCCTTCACATCAAGAGTAGCCAGTTGTGGTGGCTCGGGCATTTAGTCCAAATGCCTCCCGGGCGCCTCCCTGGTGAGGTGTTTCGGGCATGCCCAGCCGGGAGAAGGCCCCTGGGAAGACCTCGGACACGCTGGAGGGACTATGTCTCACAGCTGGCCTGGGAACGCCTTGGTGTCCTCCCGGTGGAGCTGGAAAAGGTCGCCGGAGACCGGGAAGTCTGGACTTCCCTACTGAAACTGCTGCCCCCGCGACCCAGAAGAAAATGGAATGGAGATACTGTAGGAAAAATGCAGAACATCATAGGAGAGACAAAAAAGTGACAAAAACACCTTAATTATGTCTACAACTACAAATAAATTGGATCACTTCATGAAAACAAAATAATTTTAATACTTTATTTTTGCCAACGCCTCTCTAGATAGCTTTTTGGAAAGGCTTTTAGGCTGAAATCCAGTTCCACCTCTCATCTCCCTCATCTTATCCCGGACCCCTACGTTTTACATGTTCACAAGCAACAAGTGGTGTCCCAATTCTCCTGTAATCGAGGTGTAAGTGCTAAGGGTTCTACAGCAGTCAAAACCTAGGCTGAATTCTATCCCTTAGCCCTTCTACTTCATCTTACCCCTTGTCTTATGCCTTCCCCTACCCCCATACGCCTTAAAACCTATGGCCAAGGGGACGAAGACACCAAGAAATGGGACAACACTTGATTCTCGTTACATCATCACCCGTCGCTGCTTGCTGGCTGTGACATAAGCATTTGAGATAATTAAATGGTTGATAATATAATGTTTACATAAAGTAAGGTGCATAAGTAAGGTGCATACATTGCTACATTATTTCCGTGATATGTAGCCTACCTCAGAACACCTAATAATAAATATTTTGCAAAACAACAAACAACTGTAATAAATAGCAACTTACAAGCAGCATTGTAACAACAGTAATAAAAATTGAAAATATATAAAATATACATATGAAATAGAAATAACAATATAACAAACTTCATGAACAAATGTATAAACCTTATCTAGCATCATTTCAAGGTTTAAAAACCTCCCTGTTTTTGGCCCTGTTTGAATGTTCTCGCTCAGATTCTCTGTAAGAATAGAATAGAGTAGCATTTTGTTGCATTTGACTTTTCTATACGGGGATTGTAGCTTTTGAATGATACTGGAATGCTGTGTGGTGTAGCAGAGGACTGACTTCAGTTGGATGAGCATTTCCTGCAGGAATAATGCATATGCCTAACGGGTGGGCTACAGCTATGAACTCATTAGAAATACTATAGTAGTTAGTAATAGTGTGCTGAAAACAAATATAGAATATTGGTTAAAAAAGGATGACACAATATTAGATTCCAACCGCGGATTAAAGTATGATAATGTGGTGTTCTGTTCACATTTGGCATGTTGTTTACATGTTTGATGTAGCTCATTTCCTGACCATCCATACTGTATGCTGATGAATACAATAAACATCTCACCATGAGAGTTGTTAGTGGACTAGGGTGGCTTTAATTCACAGCAAACAGACTTCACTCCCTTGTGTGTTTCATAAATAATTATATAGCTAATATAAAACGCCAACATCACTGTGCACTCCATATCTGTGCACTCAGAGTATGGACCGGGGAGAGCTACATACTGTTGCCCCGAGACTTGCATTGTAGACGGACACATGCTGCCATGGAGCTCGCCATGGAGTGTAGAGGTCGCTAGCGAGCGATTTAAAATACAACTTACAATTAACATGCTGATGTGGTTGCTCTCTAATCATTGTCTAAACATTTGTGAAATGCAGGGGATTTAGATTTACAGTAGGTGCTAACCAGCGAAAACCAACCATTTCATTTTCTTCCGCTTATCCGGGTCCGGGTTGCAGGGGCAGCAGTTTCAGTAGGGAAGTCCAGACTTCCCGGTCTCCGGCGAATTTTTCCAGCTCCACCGGGAGGACACCAAAGCGTTCCCAGGCCAGTTGTGAGATATAGTCCCTCCAGCGTGTCCTAGGTCTTCCCCGGGGCTATGTTCCATCTATAGGTGAGGGTGGGAACATACAGGCGATCGATCTGTAAACAAGGGACATGGTCGAATCCCTTTTCCAAGTCTACAAAGCACATGTAGACCGGTTGGGCAAACTCCCACATACCCTCCAGTACTCTTGCAAGTGTGTAGAACTAGTCCAGTGTTCCGCGACAGGGACAAAAACCACATTGCAACTCCTGCAACTGAGGTTCGACTAATGGTCGTAGAGCCTTGCCATTGGGGAGTGTTTTAGCTACCCCATATACCTCAGCCACGGTGATAGAACTGTCCACGTACGTGTCCTCAAATTCTGCTTTTTCTACCACAGGGTATGTCAGTGGGATTGAAAGGAGCCTCAAAGTATTCCTTCCACCGACCGACTATGTTCTCAGTCGAGGTCAGCAAGGAACAACGAAAACCAACAATTCAGAACATATTTACGTGGAGTAGCAAGTAATTGGATATGTAATAAAACATGAGTGACGTTACTGTGAACTCAGTATTTATGCATTTTATATTTATTTCGGCCTCCACGCTTCTGTCTTCTCAGCTGGTCGTGTTAACTCCACCTTCCAGTTCATTTCAAGTGTGGTTGCCTACCACGCTGGTTTTCAAGGGCTGTATACACCTTACCACTTCTTTAAGGAGAACTGGGACATCACTTGATTCTTGACCAGCGCCACCAGATGGCGCTGTTGAGCACTATGCGGGCTCAAAACAATTGTGAATAGAATTGGTCTTCTTTATGGATAATTTATAAAACATTGTGTCAAGAATAATAACAACACCAATTATGTTACTAAGGCAATTTTGTTATAATTATTTATGCGTGATACAAAGGCAAGTTTAATGATCTAACTTGTGTGCATGTCCAAAACTGCTCAGTAGACGCCCATGGGGCCACATTTACTGGGCCCTTCATCCACTGAAAATATCGTAATGAAATATGTCACGTGACGTATTTCAAGACCCAATCAACACACGCTCAGATTTGGCAATATAGAGTAGTAAGTTAGCTTGGTTTTCATCGGGATTCCCAATCAATGAATTCAATTCAGTTCATTCATGAATTATTGGACTTTGACAGATGGGTTATTGACGAGTTTGCCGAGATGACAGATCCTTTCTATTCAAGAAATGAACAACACTGGTGAGCATTTTGATTTTGAATCATTCAAAGGTTTTACTCACAGCCTTAGTTTGTAATGCTAGGAATAAAAATGGATAGAGGTCTTGAATTTAAATAAGAAGTTATTGAGTAGGCTTTGCAGCTTGTGGATGTAAAGGGCCAGAGACTCCACTGATGCCACAGTTGCTTTTTTTTTGTCATAAATGTTGCAATAATCTTGCTTGAAGCTATTTTCTACACTTTTTGCTTATTTTGAGGTGATTTTTTGGACCTTATTTTTTCTGTCAAACTTTTCACTGCAACCAACAAACAATAGTAAGTCAAATTAGCTGAATTTGCACATTTCCTGATCAAAAACAGGGCAATTACTTAAAATGAGGCTGCTGCAAGTGTCTTGTCTCGACTGTGCAAGCCTCACTTAGCGTCGGACTTGGATCATGGCACTTTCTAGTTTGTGTTTGTCAATGATATAAACAGAAATAGAAATGTCACAGAAACATTTGTTTTTTATAGCCTGAGACTGGCTACCTCAGCAACGGAGGCACAGGATACAGCCCATTCTGACTTGATATCCCTGTCCTCTCCTGGTAAGAGTAGGTAGGTAAGCGTTGAAGGCTCGCCTATCAGGAGACTTTGCCACAAGCTCCCAGAACACCCTTATTACACATTTGGGTCTCCCCGGTCTGTCTGGCATCCTCCCTGGCCATCTAATCCAAATTATCACCAGGTGGTGATCAGCTGACAGCCCAGCCCCTCTTCACCCGTGTGCCCAGATTATATGTGGACCCAGGTCTGATGATACCAGCCCAAAGGCGTACTTGTCATTCACCGGAAATGACTCCAACACACAGTCAAACTGGGGGGCTATTAATAAGCCCACACGAGCTTGCTACCTCTCCCTTGCAGCAACTCCAAATTAGAACAAGGTCCAGCCCCTTTTGAAGAATTTGGTTCCAGAACCCAAACTGTGGGTCACGGTGCCACCCAAATTGCCTAGCACAGAGCCTTGAATTCTTCAGGCTAGGCCTGCCTGGGCCCCACAGGTAAAGGCCCGACCACCAGGCATTTGCCCGCGAGCCCATCTCCCCAAAGCTTGGTTCCAAGGTGAAGCATCGTTATCCCACATCCGGGCGTCTTATTCCTCTTCATATAGGGTCTTCTGAATCACTCTTTGTCTAGCCCGTTACCTAGGACCTGTTTGGCTTGGGAGACCCTACCAGGAGCATGCAGCTCCTAACAACATAGCTCCGAGGATCACTCGGCCACTCAAACCCCACTACAACGATAAGGTAGTGATTTACGGAAGTCATTTCATAGTCAATGTGTGGCAGTAGATAGCGGAGCCAAGCTGCAATGGCTGACGACACTTGCAGGGGAACGTGGTGAGCAAAGATTAAGTGTCGTCTGTTCTTCCCAGGACATCCCCTGGTGTAGCAAAATTTAAGGGAAGCTGAGCTACTAAAGGACCACTGAATTTATTCTAGAATTGTAGAACTACAGAATGTAAAAGCTGTTTTTTTATTCATCTTTACCCCTCCCCTTTCCCCTCCAGATCGTAAGTTCATCATCGCCAACGCCAGGGTGGAGAACTGTGCCATCATCTTCTGCAGTGATGCCTTCTGTGGACTCTCCGGATATAGCCGGGCAGAGGTGATGCAGAAGCCCTGCACCTGTAGTTTCTTGTATGGACCCCTCACCAAAAGACCAGCAGTGGCTCAGATGACGAAAGCACTTCTAGGAGCTGAAGAGAGGAAGGTGGAGATTACACTCTATACCAAAGAAGGTATATGTCATTTGTTAATCCGCCATTAATTGCATCAGTGCGCTCATTATGTTTGAAATGAATGTAAGATTTCTGATCATTCCAAGGGTAGCCCAGTGGAGGTATGGTTAGCATATCTGCCTCCCGGTCCACAGGTTTTGGGTTTGAGTCTTGAGCCTGACCTCAAACATGCATGTTAGCTAGAGATGGCAAGTGTGCTTTGGAACTTCTAGTTTGCTATCTCTAGTCTGGATCAGTTGAGGAGTTATTTAATTTTTGAACAGACGATGAAGGCATATATATATAAAACTACATGTCATCTTTGTCCTATAGGTGGAACAGATTATTAGTATGAGCTTTGATCTTTTTTCCACCATTTATGTTGGGGTTTTGCTCAAATATTTTCTGAATATTATGACTTTATTCCCATATTAAAACTTTTTCTCTAGCCTATATTTTAAACTTTATTTTGCTTGTTTCTTGCTTAAAATATTATGGCTTAAAAAATATATGTATACTTTTTTCTTTAATATTTCAACTCTCTAGTGCTAAATTGACAATTTGTTTTCATAACATTACAGAACAGTGAGACGTTTTTCATTTTTTATTCTGATAAAATTACAGCAGTCTTTTTCCATTTCTGCTGGAGGGTTCAACTCTTTCAACTGTCGTCTTGTAAATTTTCTTCTTGTAATATTCTGATTTTATTACAATAATATGTAGACTTTATTCCCATAATATTACAACTTTTCTCCCAACCAAATATTTTGTTTTTTTGTTCCTTATAATATTACAACCTATTTTTTTATGCCACTAACTTTATGCCACTAAAACAACATATTTCTACAAGTCATAATATTACTAAAACTGATTTTTCTATGTTTTCTGTTTTTTTGTTATTTTAGTTTTTTTGGTTAAAATAATTTTTTAGAATGTACCGCAAACCATTAACAAAAGAGCTGCAAGCCACAATTTGGATACCTGATTTAGAAACAACTCTTCCGTTTCACAGTTTTGCGGTGGAATATTGAACTCACTATTAACATTTAATATCCTGTCGTCCAATTTTTCTTATTGCTGTTTGTATTTTTTCGACACGTTTATTGCTTTTGCCTGAAGTCTAGGGAAAAGGCGCAATGACCTGAACAGACAATATGACTGATATATTGCATTTCACATTCAGGGGAAAGGGCTGGTAAGTTGACACAGCAGTTTTCATTCAACAGTAAGTGTTGAGAAAAAATTTTTGGGTGCACAGGCTCACCAAATTCCCTAGCGTGTTTCAAATTAAACCTCTACTACGGGGTTAACCAAATTGCAGCCCAGGGGCCATTTGAGGCCCGTAAATTTTTTTTATTGGCCTGTGGCACATTATAAGTATAATTAAGCAAAAAATACAGCAAATGTGAAAAATGTGCAGTAAATTTACAAGAAGAAGTCACAATATTAAGAGAAAAAAGTTGAACAATTGTGCCTTCTTTGTAGAGGTTAATTGGTCCTAGACCTGACCACGGTAAATCAATTTCCACGATTCTGTATTAATAAATGGAATATTTTCATAATGAGAGCATAGAAAATGACTTTCAAAATACTGTTTTTAACATTATTTAGAGCCCTGTAGACATGAAATAACAGGCCCATAGTCTCCTTTACACTTCTATTATTCATTGTTACATTGCACAATATCGTGCTGCAGGGACTTAAGATGGCCAATAACTAGTGAGATAGTGAGCTAACAAGCTAGTGAATTAACCTGTTGGTCTCAAATTTATTTCTTCTAAACTTAAAAAGCCAAATATTTCCACACACAATGGAAGGGGAATTGTTCTTCACTCTATCATGTCGGACATGCCATGGCTGGTAAAATTACATTTATTTTTCATGGTGGTAGCCTTGAACCATAACCTGCTCAGAAAAGGGGCGTTTCCTTAATGACGTCGACGCAGTGGTCATCACACGTAGTCAAACATGGCGCCATACAGGCATAGGATGTTTACTAGGGATGACGAGTATCATTACGGATAATTCATTTTTGCCCAGTAATGTGTGTGTGTGTCCTGACTTTTGGAACAATGAAGAGACCAGTGCCGCAGGATTTCAGGATTTGTGAGGGTTCATATGATAACAGTAAATGTGTAGGATAAGATGGCCCAACACACAAAGACTTTTATAAATCATATTAAGAACCTTGAAATTGACCCTGAAACACACAGGAAGAAAATGTAGTGATTTTGAAACCAATGGAAAGTGGGCCCACCTTCTGGTCTTTGTCAGGACACATGCTGCTGAATTTTGCAGTAATTGTAAAGATGACATTTTTTTTTAGGGAGGCCAGAAATCAAAGCATTGCAATAATCTAAACGACTAATGATAAAAGCATGCATTATGCTGTGCATGCATAATGTGCTGCTCTGAGCTGCTCTGACAGCACACAGAGCAGACTCTGGCTGTATTTTTAAGATGATAAAAAAATTGTTATATTAAATGTAATTAAATTTATGTAATTTAATTGATGTAATTTAATTTATGTAACTTAATATGTAAAATAAATTTTAGGGCTGGTACATGTTGGCCTCACAGTCAGGAGGTTCAGGGTTCGAATCATCGTTGGGCATCTCTGTGTGGACTTTGCATGTTCTCATAATTTATTGAGCAGCACTTATACTTTAGGTAGGTTTTTAGGCATTTTAGTAACAAAAAAATCACAAATCCCAGAATTGGAATAGTTAAATACTTTTATCTATGCAACATATGGCACCGCACACCTCCAAACTGGTAACATCATTTCTGAATGAGCTTTGATGAAAAAAAAAGCAAGTGACCTGAAACATTTTGAAAGCATGTGTGTTTTTATGAGAGTGAGACTGTGTGAAAAGAAAGAGATTATCTTCTTAGTCTGTTCATTAATCTCGAATCCTGTGGGATGTGTTTTTTCGCTGGATATGGCATTGATGCACTAATGAAAGCTATGATCCTTTTGTCCTACCAGGGAGGCAGTCACCTTTATGTTGACCTCACCCATAGACAGTGAAAAATTAAAGGGGATAGAAACGCAACTAAGCTAAGACTTGACAAGACTGCAATTGTTTAAGAATTTATTCCATAAAAAATATAAACGCTATGGACACATCAGCAAAAATGCACATATTGTACAATTATGTCAAACTGAGGATAAGCGGCATAGAAAATAAATAAATGATTGAATGAATATATTTCAGGACCGCACAGTGGCCTAATTGTTATCATGTTGATCACACAGTCAGGAGATCTGTGTTAGACCCCCCACTGGGCATCTCAGTGTGGAGTTTGCATGTTTTCCCCGTGTGTGTGTTTGGGTTTTCTCCGGGTACACAGGTTTCCTCTCAAATTTAAATAATATGCATGCTAGGTTAATTGGCGACACTAAATTGTCCATAGGTACGTATGTGAGTGTGAATGATTGTTTGTCTGCCCTCCAATTGACTGGCAATCACTTTAGGGTGTACCCCGCCTCTCACCCGAAGTCAGTTGGGATAGGCTACAGCATAATGAGGATAAGCGGCATAGAAAATAGATGGATAGATGAATAGATTTCAAATTTGAATTCACTACAGTAATCCCTCGCCACTTCATGCGTCACATTTCACGTCTTCAAAGTATCATGTTTTTTCAAAAGTATATTAATACAGTATATCATTACTGTTTTGTGGTTGAATGGGCCTTTGTCCAAAAAATTGCATACAAGCAAATATTACATAATTTTTGCACAAATAAAGCATTTTCACTCAAAAAAATGGCTAAATGAATTAAAAATATAAGGCATTCATAAGATGCAATTAAAGACGTTGTGATCATATGTAGTATTCTACACTGGTCCCTAGGTGTCAATATTGTTACTGCAATGTTCGTTGAGACACACCACCGACCATTGCAGCACCGTATTTGATAGCCGGAAATTTTATTTTCGGCTGCTGTAATTTCCAAAGTATAACATGCACCAAATGCAATTTCCTACATCCAAAACGTGTAGTTTGATCAAACTCTGACAAAATGTTACACCTCGTTAAACAGCATAGTCAACACACAATGTAATTAAAATTGAATCGAGGAAGACTACATGCAAATGAGCTGACCTCGAGGGCTAAGATCACTGTAGTTATAAATTTAATGACAAAATAAAATATAACCGAAACGGTACGCAAGTGGCCTGAACCAAACATGCAAAACCGAAACGGTTCAATACATCCATGTGAACTGTTACACCCCTAGTTGCAGATCATCAAACAACTTTAAATTTTAGTCAATTACAACACAAATGAACACAATATTCAAATTTTAAATAAATACAAACTTTGTTTTTTTAATAAGAGAGAAAAAGACATCTCCCTGTTAGAAATGTAACTTAACTGAAATTAATTGTGATCATCAGTCTGGAAGAGGTTATAATGCCCTTTCTGAAGCTTTCGGACACCAGCAAAACACAGTGAGAGTCATTATTCACAGATTCTGAAAACATGGTGAACCATGAGTGGCCAGTCAACCAAAGTAACGCCTAGAGTGCAGTGACAACTCATCAAGAGGTCACAAAAGACCCCACAACTACATCCAAAAAATGACAGGCCTTACTGGCCTCAGTTAAGGTCAGTGTTCATGACTCCACCATAAGAAATATACTGGAAAAAACCTGCCTACATGGCAGAGTTCCAAAAAGAAAACCACTGATGAACAAAAAGAACATTAATGCTCATCTCAAGTTTGCCAGAAAACATCTTGAGGATCCCTATGACCTTTGGGAAGATACTCTATAGTCTGACGAGACAAAAGTTCAACATTTTGGAAGGTGTGTGTTTCATCTGGCGTAAAAATAGTGGCGCATTTCAGAAAAAAAACATTATTCCTCCATTTTCTATGCTGCTTGTTGTCACTAGAGTGGCGGTCATACCAACAGTAAAATATGGTGGTGGGAGTGTAATGGTCTGGGGCTGTTTTGCTGCTTCAAGACCTGGAGGACATGCTGTGATAAATGGAACCATGAATTTTGCTGTCTACCAGAAAATACTGATAATTTCCTGCCATCTGTTTGTGACCTCAAGCTAAAGCGAACTTGGGTTCTGTAACAGGACAATTATCCAAAACACACCAGCAAGTCCACCTGTGAATGGTGGAAGAAAAGCAAGAAGATGCGGTGGCCTAGTCAAAGTCCCTACCTGAATCCAATTGAGATGCTGTGGCATGACAATTCTGCAAAGATGAGTGGGCCAAAATTCTTCCACAGCGCTGTAAAAGGAAATTTATCGTAAACACTTGATTGCAGTTCTTGCTACTAAGGTTGGCCCAACCACGTTTTTGGTTTTGGGCTGCAATCACTTAGGCAGGACCATGTAGGTTTGGATTTTGTCGACCTTAATAATACAAATTTCATTTAAAAACTGCTTTTTGTTTTCTGTTGTGTTGTCATTGGCTTGTATTTCAATTTGATGATGTGAAACATTTAAATATGACAGACATGCAGAAACACCAATTAAGCCACCTATTGAGCCAATGACTGTCGTGTCATCAGTAAAATTCATGACGTCGGCGTCACCCTCAGTGGAAATGAAACCACAGTAAAAATGACAAAGGAAAAAGAAAGGGACATTAGCTCAAGCATCTCCAAAGTATCCAGGTAGTCTATCCGTGAGCAAAACGGCATAATCAGAAGAGCAGGTTACGAAAGTGCAATCAGCAAGGATGAGGGACGGGTCGACATCTATGCCGACTCCGCCACCACGGCCGACTGGGGAGCACTTACGTACAGAGTTTGAAGCGCCAACTGTACAAGCATGCAGGATCACTAAAAGAGGCACTAACAAGCGATGTCAACAATGGCGGATCATTTGGTTGAAAGGCTGCTACAGAAAATTATGCAAAGTATTGAGCAGAAAATGTGATACAATGTAAGGAAAACTGAACAAATACTACAAAAGCTACAGAGGCTGGATAACCTGGAACAATACACTGGAAAAATAATACAGGAAGTTCTATACCTGAGAGATGAAATTAAAAACCTGTGGAGTGAGACAATTTCTTTCTGTCTAATCACAACGACACTTACTACACTTCACTCTGTTGCGAGTACAATGTCTGTAATAACCCTGTATTTAACAATGTCGTGTTCTGTCTGTTTTATGACTGTCATTTAACTTACTTAGGGTGACAATTTAAAGTACTACTTTAGTACATTGTCACATTACCTTATCATTTTCCTATGTATTTTAAAATACTTTTGGAAAACAGGAAGTGAAGAAATGTATTGCAATCGATGTACAATGGATTAAAGAACCATTAAGATTAAAAAAACCTTGCTTCTCTTTTTGGACATGTGGAACTGGGAGTTTTAATATGGGATGTATCCCATTGTAACATGTGTTAAATTTTCTTCTCTTACTTTGTATGTAACATAATTTTTGACTAGGGCATCAGTCAATTAAAATATTTAATCGTGATTAATCACATTTTGTACATAGTTAAGTAATAATTATTCACATTTAATTAGAGATCAAAATAAGTTTTTATCTATAAGTAGGAATGTAAATCTCTTTGTGGTAAACAATTTGATATGCAACTACCTCAAATTTGATGGAAATAGATATCAATTTTGGAAATATGAGGCATTATTTTATTTAAATAAATACATTTAGAAATCCCATAGTTTTTGAATGTTTCATGCAAGCAACTCTTTTTGTTATGAGCCCGTCGTCGCGGCATGGTGAAACGACCCCGGGGATGAAGAGAGCTGGACGTCCGGCAGGTCAGATTGCAGGAATCTTTAATAATGGTGCTTCGAAGCAGCGGTAGGTACATAGAACCGACACGTTACTAACCAAAACACCTTCACTGTCACGCCTACAAAACACACAGATCGTGACAATACCCCCCCTTAAGGACGGATTCCAGATGTTCTAAAAAGTCCAAGCGTCACAAGGAGACAGGAAGGGCGGTGGGAGGACTGGTGGTGGGTCGCCGGCGAGAACCCTCCGGGGGTCGGCCGGGGCGATGACGCAGGCGAGGCCGGCGAGACCCCTATGGGGGTTGGCCGGGGCGGCGAGGCCGGCGAGACCCCACCGGGGGTTGGCCGGAGCGGTGCCTATGCAGGACTGGAACCTTGGGCGCCGCTGGAAGCCCTGGAGCACACTGCGCCGTGGGAGGCGCCAAAGGAGGGACTGGGACCGACGCCCTGGGAGGCGCCACAGGAGGGACTGGGACTGACGCCCTGGGAGGCACCACAGGAGGGACTGGGACCGACGCCCTGGGAGGCGCCACAAGAATGGCTGCCGCCGGCGGAAACTGCCGCGAGCGGGCGATCGGCGGAGTCCTGCAGCGAGGTGCGGCAATCGGCAGCGTCTGAGCTGCCGAAGCCGGCGGAAACTGCCGAGAACGTGGGATCGGTGGAGTCTTGCTGCGCAGCGCGGCTATTGGCAGCAGCTTCCACCGTCGGACAGGACGCACTAGCTCCCCCTCCAGCAGGCGGATCCCAGACGCCGTCCTCGTCCGCCCCAGGAACCCGGGAAGGGTCCCCGTGCCAGCACCGCCGGGTCTTTCTGTCGCCGGCAGGCCGGCGCGTGTTTGGCAGATCCAGGCCACATCGACGCTATGGGGACCAGCGTGCTGCCTGGACCCCACATCATGCCCTCCAGCTCTTCCGGCGAGTACCTTGCCGTCTCTCCCCCTCCATCGCCTTGAAAAACTGGATGGCCCAGTCGCTATCCGGGGTGTAGTGGTCTGGTCGGCTCATTCTGTTATGATCACGTTGTCGCGGCATGGTGAAACGACCCCGGGGATGGAGAGAGCTGGACGTCCTGCAGGTCAGGTTGCAGGAATCTTTAATAATGGTGCTTCGAAGCAGCGGCAGGTACGTGGAACCGACACGTTACGTGGGAAAATCAACAATGACAATGAGCCGACAACACTGGCACGCACACTTGAACATGAATAGCACGGAACAAAACGAGAAACAGGTGCACGTAATTAACCAAGTGACCAAACTAGAAAACGGCACAGAAACAAATGAAACCATGAAAATAACAACACAAGGAAACTAACCAAAACACCAAACTGTCACGCCTACAAAACACACAGATCGTGACACTTTTTTTCCCACTGTTTGAGGGTCCTTGAAGGCACCTTCAAGCACAACCTGCCCAGACTACAATGCTGTATTTTTTCTGTTTATCTTTCACCTCATATTTAGTCACAAATGCTGATACTATGTGGGAATGCATAAAAGTAAGATTTGATGACAATGTTATTGAGTGTTAATGTCAATTTGTGGTATAAATCCAGGCTCGAACTGGTGCATGATGGATCTGTATTTTTTTTCTGCTTTTAATTTGATGTCGTTCCTGTCAGAGTTTTACACAATACAAATCGTTCCCGGTCAGTAACTAGTCCTAATCTGCTACTGCTAGGATGCTTATACTATTTACATACATTCTCAACATTCGAGATATATATATAATATATATATATATATATATAATGTATTTATATGTATATATATATATGTATTTATATGTATATGTATATATATATATATAT
>QODF01000017.1:2069811-2103122 GCA_024372805.1 Oostethus manadensis | reverse complement strand
AGGAAAAGACAGGAGGCAGAGCTGGAGGTAGCAGAGATGAAGATGCTGAGGTTCTCTTTGGGTGTGACCAGGATGGACAGGATCAGGAATGAGCACATCAGAGGGACAGCACATGTTAGAGGTTTTGGAGATAAAGCCAGAGAGGCCAGACTGAGATAGTTCGGACATGTCCAGAGGAGAGATAGCGAATATATTGGTAGAAGGATGCTGAGTTTTGAATTGCCAAGCAGGAGGCCTCGAGGAAGACCAAAGAGGAGGTTTATGGATGTAGTGAAAGAGGACATGAAGGTAGTTGGCGCAAGAGAAGAGGATACAGAAGACAGAGTTAGATGGAGGCAATTGATTCACTGTGGCGACCCCTAACGGGATAAGCCGAAAGGAAAAGAAGAAGAAGAAGGTTAGTATATGTATGAGTGCTTGCAATACCACACACCCTTAACACATGTACAACTGCATATGTGAAAATCTTCTTTCATAACATTTTCAAAGGTGAACATATGCCGCACTATGTCATGCAGGTTGTCCATTATGGATGTCCGCTGAGCCAACATCCTACTGTCATCTGCCTCTTCTGTTGTGTAAAGTGTATGGACCAGGACAGCGATAGCTCTCCTAATTTGTTTATTAAGTATTTTCTCTGTCTGTGCTTCCTTATTTATAAATAATAATAATTTCATAGAGTATAGAATACTTTTTTATGACCATCTAAATACAGTTTTTAACATTATTAGAGCCCTTAGACATTAAATAATGCTATAGTCGCCTTTACATTCCTATTGCCTAAATTAGTAGACATAAAATAACAATATAAGAAATAAATAAGACATAATATAGACTCACACAAGTTAGCATTGGGAGAGTTCCATGTTTCTTTTTTACTTCCCGTTTTTTGTACTTATCAGTGGAAGATTATTGACACCTTGTCATCACATTTTTGAATGTGCTTTCTAAATGCCTCCAACTGTATCATTAATGCTAAAAACTTTATAGGTGGATTCAAAGTGGAAAAATACTAAACAGCATTGGAAATATTTTAACCGCACTCTGATTGCATTCTTGGTGACTGTAGCTGACAGTGTGGGTGCCTGTTAAAAATGTGTGCCTTTTGGTCACTCACTTGACGACCCCTGCTCAAAATAATGGCTGTATTTCCATCTACAAAATCTATTTTCGTAAATATAAAACATTGTCGTCTGTTACGTGTGGCCTTGAACTGGACCCCAAATGCGGAGTGAGGCGGCAGGTCAGCAGATTCAAACTTGTTTCATCGAGTTTGTGTGGTTTAAACAAGGGGGATGGTGCATCTAAACGAGAAACCAAAAATGGAACCATGAACAACCAAAAGCACAGGGGCAGCGGTGTTGCCAAGCTGGAGTACTGGGAGCACTCGACGCACCGACTGGGAGACACTGGAGTAAGAGTTAGCCCTCGGGAGGAGCGATTCTGATTGAGTGCCTGGAAGAGCAGGAACAATCGGAATTAAGGGGTTCCAAAATAGTGTGAGTACCGTCCACGCGTGGTTCAACTGAAGAGAAAGAATAATCCAGCGTCTCCCAGGCGCAGACCATCTGCTTAAGAGTGGTAGACGCTCATCAGGTGCAGGTGCGTCCGGTGGTCCCGCCTCCAGCTGACAGGGGGCTCCTGCAACACAAGGAACACGCCCAGGAGAAGGCAGGGAAAACAAAGGGCAAAGCAGGAGGAGCTAAGCGGTGAAGCGTGACAGTCGTCAATTTACGACTTAATTCTCAAAATGTTGATGATTTTAATGCTTCCTTTCAACAGGCATTGCCCCTGACAGCTATAAACACACGGGGCTTGTGTGACTCTTGACCTAGGTCAAAGGTTAAGTTACGACTTTTTTCTCGTAAAAACACTGAAAAAGATGACTTCAGTAGTTTCAGTGAAAGAGACGAGGATAAATAAAAACAATGACTTTTCTGTTAAGTTTGAGCCGTTGTACTGTCGTGTTACAGACACTGTTTGGACACAGGGTATATAAACAAACATTCAAACAACGGTGTCTCCTTTTCCTTTCTGTTTAAAGTCCACAACGTACCGGTATATATCCGTGTTATATAGTTCGGTGCGGCTAATATATGTAAGCTCTGTAGTCCAAAAAATACAGTATATATTTTGACTTAGGATAATGACAAAAATAGTAGCGCACAGTGACTTGGTTAAGGAACTTGAATCTGATTACTGGTTTGGAAATAGTAACACGTTTGATTACTAAAAAAGTGGTCATATCAGAGTAACACGTTACTGAGTAAAGCATTACCAGCATCATTAGTAATAAACACAAGTATTCAACGACGAACCAGCATGATTTAATGATTCATATATTTTACTTTTTTTTGCTTATGTCTACTGTGTTTTGTTTTGGTTGCTGTCACTGCAGAAAAATTTGGTTCACACAGATAGGATGTCGGAAATGGCAACAAGATTTTCAGTGCTTTGGTGGCTATCTCAGGGTATTCTCTCATGACTTTAATCCAGAACACCTCCAGAGTTGGTGTCTCGAACATAGTTTTAAGGCCTCCCTCATTTGCGATCTCCAGCAGTTGATGTTCTTCTTGCACAGACATGCTCAATTCACCTAGTTGGTTGACAATGGGTCACATATCCATTCCTTGGCATTTCATGGTTCCTTTGCAGTGGTTCTCGCAATTCAAAACTCTGGTCAGAGATTTCCCTTGAGATAGATATCTTACTTCTATATACATGCGTCCGAGCTGCTCAAACAGGCGCCAGTTAAGGCCGTGGGCTTTGACATGGTTAATACCTTTGACGACGTCATTCAATACGCTGTTAGTTTGCGGTGGCATTTTTAGTGTTGTCAGCATTTCCCTGTGAATGATACAATGCACATATTCACATTCAGGGGCAACCTTTTTAATTTAAACCAGACAGTCGTGTGGTCATGGCAGCAGCTGTGCATATCCCGTCACAAAAGGACCATTTCATTTGCTGATATATAATCAACCAGCGAATTAAACAGTTCTGCAGCTGTGGCGTTGGTTGTCAATGATAGAATACCATCATGCACATTCTCCTGATAAACATATCTCACATAAACAAGTAATAAATCCTTGTTGTCAACATCTATATAACCTGGAGGGCGTACCACGGTGATGTAGCTATCCTCTTCAACAATTGTGCCTCAATGTCTTCAGTAGGGCTGGGTACCGTTAAACGGTGGTACCGTGCAAAAAACTTAGGTACCTACTGGTACCGAAAAATAAACTTTCTATCTGTTCCAAGTTTACTTTTGATGGTAGGTCCGTGTGCGGCTCATTAGATACACAGGTTCTATCCTGTGCCTTCTGCAGCGCTCACTTTCTGCACGTGAAGGAAGTCACGTGACCGAGGCCTGCAAGGGCATGCTGCTCTGTCCCCCAGACACGCCCACTCCTCCTGTTGGTTACTCTCATTAACACTTCATGCGTCTTTCTCGACGTGTGAAAATGCCAAAGAAATCCAAGTTTTGCCTCCATTCCAGTAAAACAAATGACTCCAAGGCAAGATGAAACATTTGTTATGGGCTTGTGTGTTGCAAGAGACGGCAACACAAGTCATTTATTGAAGCATCATATTGTCCACGGCATTAATTAACGTGCCGAAGCGTGCGCCGTCTTCAACGTGAAAAAACAACCAGAGCGACGGAGTCCACTACCCAACCCCTTCAGGAGAGACGGAAATGTGTGCTGAGAAGAGCGACACTGCCGGCTTCAAGAAGGATTAGTGAAACGTGTGCAAATTAGTTATAAGTATGCTTTTGAAAAATTCATATGTGCAAAATATAAGTCAACAAAATGGGGAAAGGTACCAAATAAAGTATTGTTTAGGTACCGGTACCGAAAACGAAGTAATTTTAAAGTACTGGTACGGTACCCAGCCCAAGTCTTTGGCTATTTTCTTAATGCGCCGAGTTACGGTGCTAGCCGACAAAGGCACCTGTGCTATATTTTTTAATGTCTGCCATTTCCAAGAACTTTCTGGGAAGTTCACGGCAAATGTCTTCAGTGGAGGGCAAGATCAATTCTTCCCCAATGGTGCAATACGGTGTGCCACCAAGTACGATGCTGTTAGTCAATTTGCATATACCAATGTGGTGGCCATCAGTAATTTATTCTGTCCTCCGTGTTCCTGTTTTTTTTCTTTCAAAATACTCCAGGGGCTTTCATTACCTCATTAGAGAGCCGTTGTCCACATATAATGCAGAGCGGGCTTAGTATGTGGGAATCACCTCTGTGATTAATCCATATTTCAAGTGGGACTCCTGGTATTGTCTGTTAAAAGCTCTTCCCCTGTTTTTTCATTGAGCTTTTTCTCCTTTGCGAGGAAACTTTCCAAAGATGGCTGTTTCTTACTCATTTTGCTATCTTATGTGGACAGGTTCACGTGACCAAGACATAACCAAGAGAATCCGGTCATTTTCCAAAATAAAAGCTCGTTCAGACTCAGATAATACTTAGACAGAAATAGTTAATTATTTCTCGTGCGGCCCGGTATCAAGTGGTCCGCGGCCCAGTACTAGTCTGCGGACCAGTGGTTGGGGACCACTGTAGTACACAACACAAAATACCTTGAAGACTTCTGACTGAGGTCTAAGACCATTGGTTTGTAACTATTATTCCTAAGTTACAAACTGTGTTTTAATAAGTAGTAATAAGATGCTATTCCGCTTTTATTTAAAGGTTATTAACATAACCTGTAAATAGTTGAAGTGTGGAATAAAAGTCAAGAAAATCGACTGGAGTCTAATTGATTTTTGCAGCCTGTTCAAGTTCAGGCTGGTGAAAGTCCTAAAGAACTAAACATGTATACAATATGGAAAAAATGCTCAAATTAATTTTCATGTGCTTATCCAGCTTGCCGGCAGCGCCTCCGTTTCCTGCTTCAGTCCATCAGACAGGGGCTGGGTGTAACATCACAAGACACTGAGCTTGGTGGCCGACATACTGGCATCCCTCCCCTGGGACATGAGTCGGTGGCCCTGGAAAACCTGCTGTCCTTCCCTGAGAGACAGCAGCTGGACGATGCAGGACCCGGATTACTCCTCTGGGAAAATGAAGACTTGGAGGAGGAAGGAAGATGGTTCAGAAGACAAGGTGGAGAGAGGGAAGCGTTTGTGCCTGCTCGACGTCAAAGTGAGGAAGAACGAAAAAGAGATTGTAATGTGTTTGGCTTGCTGTGCGAAACAAGAGCATACCCCCGTGCTCCAGCCTCAGCACCAACGACACTAACAGACCTGCCCCTGGCCTCCTCATGTGCTTGTTCCAGGTAATTTCACTTGGCTTTGTCTATTTTTATTGACTTATCATTTGCATCGCCTCTAAAGTCACACACCAAGTTCAACTCAAACTCTAATCAAGAAAAAAACAAAACAAACTTGGACTGCACGCACGGGTACCAAAGCTATTGCTCGTATAATTACAGAGGGCCTTGTTATACGTGCATACTTTAAAGTTATTAGAATTGTAATTTACATGTATAATTTAATGCACTTCATTATTTATTTATATTTATATTATATAAATAATAAAATAAAAAAAACACTATGGGACAGAGTTGTTTTTTTGGTGAAAATGCAAATCTCACAAGCATGTTTATCCTGGCAAAAACCTACATACATTTTTGTGGTCCCAGACATGTCCAAAACCCGGTCAATAACCCCCGCTGGAGAGTGAAAAAATCTCACCAGGACAAAAAAAATCCAACACCAGCTCCTTAGTCTAGACTGGTTTAGTGTTTTGTGGTTACATACACACTACTATAAATTAATTTATTAATGAATAAAATATTTAATTTCGGTCAATGAACACCACCCTCGCTTGAGAACTTGTGTGTGGCTCAAATGCGTCCACGCTGGATTTAACACTGAACTGTTATAAGCATCCTAATAGTAAAAATGGTATTATAACATCTACCTGGATGTTGTAAGGATGACGAAGCGGTGATCGATCAACAATCTCTTTATGGCAAAAATAAAGCTGGCTACTGTCAGCCTCAGCCAAACCATGCCAAAACAACACCGGCAAGCTAAACTGTCCTCTCTGCACGGACCCACACACACACACAGTCAGCAGGTCATAGTTGAAGCTCTTGATCTGCCTGCGCAATGCGACACATCTGTTCTGGAACCGCCTCTTTGTGTATAAGCAAGACGGTATCCATCCAAAGCATCTAGGAAGCTACAAACTGTTAGTTTGCTATACACCACTAAAAAACGGCGGTTTATTGGTAAACAATGACAGCCCAGCTTCCTCATTCACTTCACTACTAGAGGCAACCGGGTTCTCCCAGGTAGTGGATGGAGCTACCCACTGTCATAATCACACACTTGATCCCGTCCTAACATATGGCATTGATGTTAAACACTAAACTATATTTCCTCAAAATCCTCAGGCACCAGTGTACAGTATCTCCCCTAACCCTATCAACCCAGTAGAACACTGTGCTCACAGAATTTACAATTAGAAGTAGAATGGGAAGTAGATCCTTTAGTTACCAGGCTCCTTTGTTATGGAACCATCTCTTCGACACGATCCAGGGGGCAGACACCCTTAATCAGCTTGAAACCCACCTCCTTGCTAAAGCATAGAGTTAGAACTGACACTTGATACGCAAGATTTCTCTGTTCCTCGGTCTAAGACTAGGACTTCTGGCTTGATCTACCATGTATCCCCCTATTTTTTTTATACCTCAAACCAACTGGTCAAGACAGACGGCCGCCCCACAGAGCCTGGGTTCTCTTCAAGGTTTCTTCCCTAGAGGGAGTTTTTCCTTGCCCCCGTCGCTAAATGCTTGCTCATGTGGGGTTTCACTTGGCTCTCTGTGACGTTTATGTGTAAAGTGCCATGAGATGACTGCTCTTGTGATTTGGTGCTAAGCAAATGACTTGAATTGAGTTATTATTGCATGGATTTGATTTATTTATTTCCTTTGTATTTTGTCCTTTTTTTCATGTAATTGTTTTGGCCAGCAGGTTATACAGCACATGTGGAAATTTAAAACTTTCCTCGTCAGTGGATGACATAAAGAGTAGTCAACATTGCTGGGAAAAGAGGCTACAGTGTCGACACAGCTGTACTGGTGAGAAAAATACCTTTTTCATGATTTTTACTTATACTTTTTAACCCATATCAACCCATAATGACACGTGTGTCACCAACACTGGTGTTCCTGATTTAGCTTTGAGCTTGACTTGAACTCGTTATGTTCCAAAGCGAGTTCAGAAAACTGAGGGTGTTGTCTATTTGCATAAATTCAAGAACAGTGGTGTCCAAACTGTGGCCCGCGGGCCATTTGCGGCCCACAGCATATTAAAAAAATAAAAATAAAACATTTTTTTAAATTCAGCAGTAGTATGAGATTAAAGTCTAAATATTAAGGAAAGAAAAAATAATGGAACAAGAAAGTTGTCGAAGAAGTAGAATAACATTGTAAAAATGTTATAATAAGGGGGAAATAATGTCATTTTAGTAGCAAGAAGTTGTAATCTTAAACAAAAAAAATACTTTTTTAAAGTTGAATGTTCTGAGAAACAAACAAATGTAATTTCTGGAAAATTATGTTGGAGAAAAATACGAGAATAAAATCAAAATTTTATGAGGATTAAGTCCATCCATCCATCCATCCATTTTCCTCCGCTTATCCGGGTCCGGGGTTGCGGGGGCAGCAGCTTCAGTAGGGAAGTCCAGACTTCCCGGTCCCCAGCGACCTCTTCCAGCTCCACCGGGAGGACACCAAGGTGTTCCCAGGCCAGCTGTGAGGCATAGTCCCTCCAGCGTGTCCTAGGTCTTCCCGGGGGCCTTCTCCCGACTGGGCATGCCCGAAACACCTCACCAGGGAAGCGCCCGGGAGGCATCAGGACTAGATGCCCTAGCCACCTTAACTGGCTCCTCTCGATGTGAAGGAGCAGCGGCTCTACTCTGAGCTCCTCCCGGATGGCCAAGCTCCTCACCCTATCTCTTAGGGTGAGTCCCGCCACCCTACGGAGGAAACTCATTTCCGCCGCTTGTATCTCATTCTTTCGGTCATGACCCATAACTCTCGACCATAGGTGAGGGTGGGAACGTAGAACGATTGGTAAACAGAGAGCTTTGCCTTCCGGCTCAGCTCTCTCTTCACCACGACGGTCCGGTACAGCGCCCGCATTACTGCAGATGCTGCACCGATCCGTCTGTCGATCTCACGCTCCAACCTTCCCTCAATGGTGAACAAGAACCCGAAATACTTGAACTCCTCCACCTGAGGCAAGACCTCATTCCCAACCCGGAGGGTACATTCCACCCGTTTCCGACTGAGAACCATGGCCTCGGATTTGGAGGTGCTGAGTCTCATCCCAGAAGCTTCACACTCAGCTGCAAACCGCTCCAGTAAACGCTGAAGGTCACAGCTTGATGAGGCCATAAGGACCACATCGTCTGCAAATAGCAGAGACGAGATCCTAAGGTCTCCAATCTGGACTCCCTCAACACCTTGACTGCGCCTAGAAATTCTGTCCATGAAGATTATGAACAGAATCGGTGACAATGGGCAGCTTTGGCGGAGGCCAACGTTCACCGGAAACAATCTTGACTTACTGCTGGCAATGCGAACCAGGCTCCTGATACGATTGTACAAGGACCGAATGGCACGTAGTAGCGCGCCACCAATCCAGTACTCCCAAAGCGCCCCCCACAGGAGACCACGAGGGACACGGTCGAATGCCTTTTCCAGGTCTACAAAGCACATGTAGACCGGTTGGGCAAACTCCCACATACCCTTCAGTACCCTTGCAAGGGTTTAGAGCTGGTCCAGTGTTCCGCGACTGGGACAAAAACCACATTGCAGCTCCTGTAACCGAGGTTCGATTAACGGTCGTACCCTTCTCTCCAGCACCCTGGAGTAGACTTTCCCAGGGAGGCTGAGGCGTGTGATCCCCCTATAATTGGAACACACCCTCCGGTCACCCTTTTTAAAAATGGGGACCACCACCCCGGTCTGCCAGTCCAGAGGTACTGTTCCTGACTTCCATGCAATGTTGTAGAGGCGTGGCAACCAACACAGTCCCCCAAGATCCAGAGCCTTGAGGAATTCTGAGGGGAACTCGTCTACCCCGGAGCCTTGCCACTGGGGAGTGATTTAACTACCCCAATTACCTCAGCCACGGTGATAGAACTGTCCACGTTCGTATCCTCAAACTCTGCTTCTTCTACGGAAGGCATGTCAGTGGGATTAAGAAGGGCCTCGAAGTATTCCTTCCACCGACCAACTATCTCCACAGTCGAGGTCAGCAAGCCCCTGTGTGAACTGTGTGAACTGGGGCCTGCTTCCCCTTTCTGAGGTGTCGGACAGTTTTCCAGAACCTCTTCGAGGCCGACCGAAAGTCATGATATCGTCGTGATTAAGTCGTGATTAAGTCGTTTTGCAAAAATAAAATGTACCAAAAAGTTGCAATAGTTGAAAAAAAAAACAACAGCGGTAAAACTGCTGTAATTTTACAAGAATAAAGTAAAAATATTAAAAATAAATCTTATTCTAATGAAAAAAGTTACAAGAAAAAAAATTACAATAATTTATTTATCATAAGTGGAAAATAATTTTAGTAGCATAGAGTCGAAATGTTAAGAAAAATAAATATATACAGCATTACAGCATCTTGATGCTTTACTAAATATAAAAATGGCCCTTGCATTCTGTGGAAAATGTATGGACATCGCTGGCCAAAAGCATCTTTATGTAGCGCAGGGGTTCTCAGTTATTTTCTTCTGTCACGCCCCCCCCTAGGGGCCAGAAATGTCCCCTAGATGGAGAGCTGTGAAGAGTATTCAAGAGTCAAATGGCATGTTGAGTATAATACATTTGGACATGCTGGCATGTTTACACTAATAATTTAAGTAATCCCTGCTTGTCGTTCCTCCCGGGGGTCCTGCCCCACTAGAAGCACTGATGTAGAGTAACCAATCTTTTTTTTTCACATCCTCATGAGGTTCTTTGCATTGAGGTGCCATGTTTAACTTTAATTGACCAATATGAGGGAACAATGACACCACACTGAAACCTGAGACCTTGGAAAACGCTAGAGTCTTATGACACTGGGGAGCAAATGGCACTTTGGGGGTGTACTCACATTGGTTGCCAGCAGTTTAGACACTAATGGCTATGGTTGACTTACTTTGAAGGAACAGTAAATTTAAACTGTTACCCAAGTTGCATGCTGATTACTGTACATTGTATCAAATTTCACCAATGAAAAGATGTTTCATCAATCAGGGGTGTCCAGACTTTTTCCAGTGAAAGCCACATAGTAAAAAATGAAATGATGCAAGGGCCACATTGATATTTTGTAAAGCAACACGTGTAAATGCTCAGAAGATACAGTGCTATGCAAAGGTTTGGGCCCCCAATTATAATTTTCAAGATTTTCCTTTATAAATCATTGGTTGTTTGGGTCAATCATTTCAGTTAAATATATCATATGGCAGACGAACACAGTAATATTTGAGAAGTAAAATTAAGTTTTTAGGATTTACAGAATGTGTGTTCCTCCCTGAGTCACCACCTTATCGTGGTGGAGGAGTTTGCGTGCCCCAATGATCCTAGGAGCTAAGTTGTCGGGGGCTGTCATGCCCCTGGTAGGGTCACCCATGACAAACAGGTCCTAGGGGAGGGACCAGACAGAGAGTGGCTCAAAAGACCCTGATGATGAATAACACAATTGGACTTCGTTTTCCCTCGCCCAAGCGCGGGTCAACGGGGCCCCCCTCTGTAGCCAGGCCCGGAGCCGAGGCACGATGGCGAGCGTCTGGTGGCCGGGCCTGCACAGCGACCGCATTACTGCAGATGCTGCACCGATCCGTCTGTCGATCTCACGCTCCAACCTTCCCTCACTCGTGAACAAGAACCCGAGATACTTGAACTCCTCCACCTGAGGCAAGACCTCACTCCCAACCCGGAGGGTACAGTCCACCCGTTTCCGACTGAGAACCTTGGCCTCGGATTTGGAGGTGCTGAGTCTCATCCCAGAAGCTTCACACTCAGCTGCAAACCGCTCCAGTAAACGCTGAAGGTCACAGCCTGATGAGGCCATAAGGACCACATCGTCTGCAAATAGCAGAGACGAGATCCTAAGGTCGCCAAACTGGACTCCCTCAACACCTTGACTGCGCCTAGAAATTCTGTCCATGAAGATTATGAACAGAATCGGTGACAAAGGGCAGCCTTGGCGGAGGCCAACGTTCACCGGAAACAAGCTCGACTTACTGCTGGCAATGCGAACCAGGCTCCTGCTTCGATTGTACAAGGACCGAATGGCACGTAGAAGCGGACCATCAATCCCGTACTCCCGGAGAACCCCCACAGGACACCACGAGGGACACGGTCGAATGCCTTTTCCAGGTCTACAAAGCACATGTAGACTGGTTGGGCAAACTCCCACATACCCTCGAGTACCCTTGCAAGGGTGTAGAGCTGGTCCAGTGTTCCGCGACCAGGACGAAAATATTTTGACCTCATTGTTGTAATATTATGATTTTTTTTCTAATTTACATTTATTGCAACTTTATTCAATGTTTTGTTTGTTTCTTATAATATTACAACTATTTAAAAAAGAACACATCTTTTATTTCTTCTCTGTGCTACTAAAATTGTGTTAATTGTTTATCATAACATCTTAATATTTGATTTACTTTTGTAAAACTGCTTGTTTCTGTTAGTTTTTACTGTGGTCTTTGAAAATTTCTGCTCTTTTTTTTATTTTTTATTTATTTCCTAAACAGTTCAACAGTTGTAGTTAGTTTTGTCTTTTTTCTTATTGTAAAATTGTGACTTTATAAACAAAATGTTGATTTTACTGTCATAATATTATCTTCTTTGTAACATATTATTCCCTAAATGAATTTAATCAGTCATTAGTTTTTTTGTTTTTCATAATATTATGGCATTTCTTTTTATTTCTTTCTATTTGTTTTTTTGTTTTTTTTGTCTTGTCCAGCATCATAACAGCTGAATGGGAGTCTCCCTTGACATTTGACTGCTTTTATTTAGAATTTTGTTGCACCACATTTCGATGCCGGACTTGACCTGAAAAGGGACGGGTGGGGAATATAAGAAATGGTGCAGAAGAACTTCACAAACATATTTGAACCATATTATAAACAACCATGATAATCACAATTTGAGCAACAACCAGAACAGTCACAGAGCAAGTTGAGCAAAAATACAGGAAAGAAAAAAATAAATAATAAATAATAAAAATAAATTTATATATATATATATATACACACACATATATATACATACATGCACACATACACATATACATATTATGGCATTTCTAAAAAAATGTGCTTTTGCTACTAAAATTACATTATTACCCCTCATAACAATATGTGAAATTATAAATTTTTTCAACAACTTTTTTTTCTTAATATTTTTCTTATTGTTGCTGTGTCCCAGGCCAATAAAAATAAGTCCCGGGGTTGCACTTTGGACACCCCTGTCTTTAACCTTGGGCCATTTTACTCAAAAAATATCTATCCAAAATAAATGACGTATGGGATGTTAGTAAGTAAAAGAGCAAAATTTAAGGGAAATGTGGATGCGAATATTTAATTAATTAATAGTCACGTTTTGTGTGTTTTGTTGAAATTAATCATGGCATATATTGATTTCAGACTCTTTTCTTGTTTTTGACATTTGTCCATTTAAATGCTTGTGGTTAAAATTGTGTCATGTTTTGTAAACAGTACAAGTAAAATCACAGCCAAGCAGCCCCGCTCCTTTAAACTACAGCACTCATGGCACTTACTGTCAACACTAGTCTGTTTTATTTCTCCTTTTTATAGCTGGAATAGCACCCAGTAGAAAAAGCAGTGCACCAGCTGGGACATCACACACTGACATCTGGAGGACCAACAGTCAGGTAGTGAATGAAGACGCACAAAAATAATGCAGTTCTTTATCAATAGAATGTGTCCTTTGTAGAAAACCTGTTTATTAACTGTTTAAACATGAAATAACACCCCATATTCACCTTTACACTCCTATTATCCAATACAGTAGACAAACTATAAGTAAATAAGTCAATAAAGATTGTGTACATGAAATTCACGCTGGTGGTTGTTATTATAAATCTGTTCCTTACTACTACTACTCATTTTTATGCTAGAAAGTGCTTAATTTAGGCAAAAATGTGTAATATTTGCTTTTATACAAATAATAATAGTTTGGATTCAACCACAAAACAGCATGCTTTATTAATTAATTTTTTTTTTTTAATGCGTGATAGAGTGAAACAGCACAATTCGAAGCCTGACATGGCGAGGGATGACTAAAAATATTTTTGTATTTCAATGCAGCTACTTTATTACTTTAGTAATGCTATTATTTAATTTAAAAAAAATTTGCTCCACATTTTCTATTATGAATGAATAATGCCCAAAAGCTTAAGATACAGTAAGATTTGTTCTTGTTTCTTGTTTTTCTGTTACATTTTGTATACTGTACATGTAGCAGATCACCCGCAGTTTACCGGACAAAAAGGCCGATGCTTTTGTGGCGCTTCCCCCGGGTGAAATTAGACCGCCGTGCAAATTGATGGGCAGAACCCACCATGTCACTGAGAAAGTAACCCAGGTAAGTCGAGAAACGTTTCACTCTGCTCTTCAAAGTGTGGGTAGTGAACCATGCACGCTATTTTATTTTTTACATCGACCCACAGCACATTTAATATGGTTAAATTCTGATTAAATAGGCCTCCAACATTATGTCTCTTGATAGAAAATAGTTGTGACACCCATTCCTTACATAGATGCTGTTTTGACTTGTTTCTATCTGGGAGGCTTTTTGACACATTATGACTCTGCAGAAACAGACAGCAGACCAAGACGTCTAGCAAAGTAATACCTTGTTTATGGCAATTGATTCCACACCAGACCGTGATAAGTGAATTTCCAGACAGTAGGATTTCTTATCTATGAATTGAATATTATAGTTGTAGCAGTGGTTGTTATGATGGTGGGTGTCTGTTCTGGATAGTAAAAGGAAGACATGTCGTTGTTAGTTGTGTTCTTATTGTATTCAGTGACCACAACAGTGGTATCCAAAAGTTTTGAGAGAAAAGAAAGAAAAGTACTACGATGCAGTATTTGCTTTGAGAATGTTGATGGAGAAGTACAGGGAAGGCCAGAGGGAGCTGCATTGTGTTTTTGTAGATCTGGAGAAAGCTTATGACAGGGTGCTCAGAGACTGAGGTATTGTGGTATTGTATGAGGAAGTCTGGAGTGGCAGACAAGTATGTTAGAGCGGTGCAGGACATGTACGAGGAATGTAAGACAGTAGTGAGGTGGGCTGCAGGTGTGACAGAGGAGTTCCGAGTGAAGGTAGGACTACATCAGGGATCAGCTATGAGCCCCTTCTTGTTTGCTATGGTGATGGACAGGCTGACGGACGAGTTTAGACAGGAATCTCCATGGACTATGATGTTTGCAGATGACATTGTGATATGTAGTGAAAGCAGGGACCAGGTGAAGGAGAAGCTTGAGGGGTGGAGGTTTGCCCTGGAAAGGAGAGGAATGAACGTCAGCTGCAGCAAGACGGAGTACATGTGTGTAAATGAGAGGGACTCAAGTGGAAGAGTGAGGTTACTGGGAGAAGAGATAAAGAAGGTGGAGGATTTTAAGTATTTAAGGTCAACAGTCCAGAGCAATGGAGAATGTGAAAAAGAGGTGAAAAAGCGTGTGCAGGCAGGCTGGAATAGTTGGAGAAAATTGTCGGGTGTGATGTGTGATAGAAGAGTTTCAGCTAAAATGAAAGGAAAGGTGTACAGAACTGTGGTGAGACCAGCGATGTTGTTTGGTTTAGAGAAAGTGCCGCTGAGGAAAAGACAAGAGGCAGAGCTGCAGGTAGCAGAGATGAAGATGCTGAGGTTCTCTTTGGGTGTGACCAGGATGGACAGGATCAGGAATGAGCACATCAGAGGGCCAGCACTTGTTAGAGGTTTTGGAGATAAAGCCAGAGAGGCCAGACTGAGATGGTTGGGACATGTCTAGAGGAGAGATAGTTAATATATTGGTAGAAGGATGCTGAGATTTGAATTGCCAGGCAGGAGGCCTAGAGGAAGACCAAATAGGAGGTTTATGGATGTAGTGAAAGAGGACATGAAGGTAGTTGGCGCAAGAGAAGAGGATACAGAAGACAGAGTTAGATGGAGGCAATTGATTTGCTGTGGCGACCCCTGAAGGGATAAGCCGAAAGGAAAAGAAGAAGAAGAAGAAATTAAGTATTTAGGATTTACAGAAAGTGTTAAATAATTATTTAAACAAAATCAGGCAAGGAACCTTTGTTTGATTGATTTGAATACCTTTAGCACTAATTATTGGAACACAAAAAATGTTTGGCAAGCTCATTGACCCTTGACCTACATACACAGGTCATGCCAGTGATGAGATGAGGTATTTAAGGTGGCCAATTGCAAGTTGTTTTCCTCTTTGCACCTTTTCTTAAGTGTGGCAAAATGGGAGCCTGACAAATGACCAACTGACAAATGGCCTGAAAACAAACATTGTTCTACATCATGATTTGGGGGAAGGATACAAAAAGCTAGCTCATAAAGATTCCAGCTGTCACTTTCTACTATGAAGCCATAGTGAGGTAACGAAAGACCACAAGCATAGTTCTTGTTAAGGCCTGGAGTGGCAGGCCAAGAAAAATCTCAGACAATCAGAGGTAAAGGATGGTGAGAACAGTCAAACTCAACCCACAGACCAGCTCCAAAAACCTATAAGTTGATCTTGCTGCAGACGGTGTCACTGTACATCAGTCATTACTATTGAGCACACTTTGCACAAAGAGATGCTGTATGAGGAAGAAGTCGTTTCTGCGCACATGCCACAAACGGAGTCGCTTAAGGTATGCTAAAGTACATTTGGACAAGCCAGCTTCATTTTGGAACAAGGTGCTGTGGACTGGTGAAACTATTAAGAGTTATTTGGATGTAACAAGGGGCGGTGCATGGCGGATGAACAACACAGCATTCCAAGACAAACACAACGCTATCCACAGTAAAATTTGGTGGTGGCTCCATCATGCTGTGGGGCTGTGTGGCCAGTACATGTACTGGCAATCTTGTTAAAATTGAAGGCCGCATGATTCCAGTGAGTATCAGCAGATTCTTGCAAGCAATGTTAAACAATCAGTGACAAAGTTGAAGTTGCAAAAATTCTACAAAGGCATTCATGCAGAGAAACAAGTACTGTTTTGTAAAGAAGAATGGTCAACCAGACTCCAGACCCTCATTGGAAGCGTTTAGAGGCTGTTATTTCTGCAAAACAAGGATCTACTAAATACTGATGTTCACTGACGCCATCAACTAAGAAACAAAGTCTACAGCACTCTGCAGGCTTTGGACAGAATGGAGAAGAAAAAGCCCTTCAGCCGAGTTAAGATTCTGAAATTTCTTCTGGTACACTTCTTTCCTACACATTCTATTTTCATTTGTTATTATGGGAGTTGCGGGAGGAGGGAAAACAAGGACACACTTCTTCAAGAACAACCTCCCACACATGGCCAAGTAAAAAGGGCAGTGTGCTATCCCTTTATCCACATACTGCACAGATTTGTGTGTTTGTATATTTCATTGCAGAAATTTCTAAGTAGGAAAGTTTTGTTTGTTGTTTGAATCTTGTGCATCAGAAATAAATCTTAGCAAGAAATAGAGGCGTGTGATGTCTGAGAAAGGGTATTATAGTGTGACTGACATCTCAAAAGTACTATAATACACCCCATGTAGTCATCCCATTCAATGGCTCCGGCCTTTTCTCGCTGCAGTTTTTTGGCCATTTTCTGTTCTTAAGTCAGGTGGCTATAATGTCAGCAGGTCGGTCACACTACTCTTCCACACAACACCCTGTGGCCTGTATGATGGCAGTTCTGTTCTGGTCAGCTGCTGTTTAGGGCAGATATTAAGTGATTTTCTTATTTTTGTAACATTCTGAGATTTATTCATGCTGGCTTGCTGTTCCAAAGAAATGTATTATTTATTTATTTTTGATATAAACAAACAAACAATTATGTGAAGAATTTAGACAACACATTCAAATATGTTGTGATGATATATAGTATTCTATTGATCACCAGGTGTCAGTAATGTTACTGTAATGTTGAGTGACAAGCACCGGATTTGATTGCCACAACAAAAGGCTTTTATTGTAGGTTTAAATGATCTCGTAACAGGCACTAATAAAAACCCTACTTTTGCAGCTGTTACTCGCGCTAACCTGAAACTCAACTCTAAACCCCCGACTTTACTTCCTGTCCATCTCTTATGTCTACTATATTGGTTAATAGCGGTGTAAAAGTGACAACGGGTTTGTTATTTTATGTCTAGAGGACAATAATATTATTAAAATACCTATTTAGATGGTCGTAAACAGATGTTTCGTCAGCTCTAATATTTCATGTATGAATAAGGAAGCCTACTTTGCAAAAATTCCTTTACCATGCTCAGGTCTGGAAGCAATTAACTGCAGTAAATGAGGGGATACAATCTTCAGAGATAACAGGGAAAGAAAAAACAATGTATTGGTTCAGAGTAGATTGTGTACAACAATAAAACTATCCCAGAGTTACATGCTGGTATAGATATTTGTAGATATAGTAGCTGACATGAGAGAAATACATTTCATTTGTCCGTCTTGAAAATGCATGACTGCCTCAGCAATCCCAGAGAGAGAGAGAAGGGAAAAACATGAGGATACAGTTAAGGAGCGCCTCAGCTCACGCAGTCCTTTAAAAGGTGCAGGAAGCTCTGCCATCTGCTGCCACTGGAAAGAGATTTACTTTCACAACAAACTTTGAATGATAAAGAGCAACAATTTTGTTGGATTTTGGAACTGAAGGATTTTCCATTCCTAAAATGCAGTGACTGAAAAAAGGAACGAGGTAGTGAAACTAAATAAATACTATAGAAGACAATGAAGAATGTTCTTGACACCTTTGGAAAACAATTGTGAAGAATAATAGCGCCAATATTTCACTGCTGAGACAAAGAAGAGGACGGATAGATTAGGGAGTTCTGCAGCGTGCACCATGTCGTTGCTCAGTGTCAGAGAGGAAAATGTGTCTCAGGACTGCATGTCAAGTTTGGGAACTGAGCGCAGAAACACCAGAGTAAACAGAGCTGTCCGAATATCCTCGATTGTCGCTCATGAGGTAAGGGCATCAGCAGTATCTATGTCATTGGGAAAGATTATCATTTTGGGGTGATTTTGTACTAATATGTGATTGGCAACACAATAATCGAGAATGTGTAATAGCTGTTTACATCAATTAGTAGGGTCTTATAGGACTAAATGACAACGCTTCCAGCTGAAAAACCTCCTCAGGTGTCATTCATACCCTTGCATTTATAATTAATGTGTGTGTAGCGTTTTTGAAATCTTTATTTGTCCTTGACTGCATGGTTCAGGTGTCAGAGATGTAAAGTACTCTTGCCAGGGACCCTTATGTCAGATCCCAGCTGAATTAGAAGCTGCAAATGATTAATTACACCATCCATTGCTCCTGCCCCAAGGTCCACTTACATGTGTATGGATATTTATGTTTGAATCCCAGTATAGCGCATGGCCCAGTTTTCCTAGTGTGAAGATGTGTGTATATATTCATTTATAATAACTAATGAATACCCCAATTTTGTTGTGTCAAGAGTTCACACCTATAATAAAATTCCCAAAAAGGGCCGCATTTGTCAGGCCACATGTGCCCTTAATAAGTACAAACTTTTGATATACAGTAACAGTGGCGGTGAACAGTGAGTAATTGAGAAGCACATAAAAATGTCTATTTTAACACAACCAAACAGGAACCAAACTCATCCCTCACTTACAGCGCAACCAAAAATTGTACAAGTAACACAAATTCTAATTACACCCATCCATCCATTTTCTTCCGCTTATCCGAGGTCAGGTTGCGGGGGCAGCAGCCTAAGCAAGGAAGCCCAGACGTCCCTCTCCCCGGCCACTTTGTCCAGCTCTTCCCGGTGGATGACGAGGCGTTCCCAGGCCAGCTGAGAGACATAGTCTCTCCAGCATGTCCTGGGTCTTCCCCGAGGCCTCCTACCGGTTTGGCGTGCCCTGAACACCTCCCCAGGAAGGCGTTCGGGAGGCATCCTAACCAGATGCCCATGCCACCTCATCTGGCTCCTCTCAATGCGGAGGAGCAGCGGTTCTACTCCGAGTCTCTCCCGGATGACAGTGCTTCTCCCCCTATCTCTAAGGGAGAGCCCAGCCACTCTGCGGAGGAAACTCATTTCGGCGGCTTGTACCCGCCATCTTGTCCTTTCGGTCACTAGCCAAAGCTCATGACCATAGGTGAGGGTAGGAACGTAGATTGACCGGTAAATTGAGAGCTTTGCCTTTCACCTCAGCTCTCTCTTCACCACGACAGATCGCTGCAGTGTCTGCATCACTGCAGACGCCGCACCAATCCGCCTGTCCATCTCACGTTTCATCCTTCTGTCACTCGTGAACAAGGTACTTGAACTCCTCCACCTGAGGCAGGACCTCATCCCCGACCTGGAGATGGCACTCTACCTATTCCCGGGAGAGAACCATGAACTCGGATTTGGAGGTGCTGATTCTCATCCCAGCCGCTTCACACTCAGCTGCGAACCGATCCAGTGAGAGTTTAAGGTCACCGCTCGATGGAGCCAACAGGACCACATCATCTGCAAAAAGCAGAGATCGAATCCTGTAGCCACCCAACTGAAACCCCTCATTGCCCTGGCTGCGCCTAGAAATTCTGTCCATAAAAGTAATGAACAGAATCGGTGACAAAGGGCAGCCCTGGAGGAGTCCAACCCTTACTGGAAACGGGTTCGACTTATTGCCGGCAATGCGAACAAAACTCTGACACCGGTCATACAGGGAACGAAAATGAGTAAACGAGAGGGTAATTGCACCATGCAACAACAATAATAATAACAATAATAAGTGTTTGTACAATTGCATATGTGCAAACCAATACTATTTTATATTTACCTAGGCTGCTAGGTAACATCTTGTTAGGGAAGCATGCACACGGGCTTCCCAGCATGCCTTTCAGTTTATAGATTAGTATAAAACAATATTTTTCTACAAGTAAATTAGTGTAAGTGTCCATTTTGACACCTGAACTGTACAACACAGCTTGTGCGGTACAGTTACTTTGTGTGTTAATTGTTATTTTGGCGTGTCCTAGGTCTTCCCGGGGGCCTGGGTATGCCCGAAACACCTCACCAGGGAGGCGCCCGGGAGGCATCCGGACTAGATGCCCGAGCCACCTCAACTGGCTCCTCACAATGTGAAGGAGCAGCGGCTCTACTCTAAGCTCCTCCCGGATGGCTGAGCTCCTCACCCTATCTCTTAGGGTGAGTCCAGCCACCCTACGAAGGAAACTCATTTCCGCCGCTTGTATCCGCAATCTCATTCTTTCAGTCATGACCCATAACTCATGACCATAGGTGAAGGTGGGAACGTAGATCAATCGGTAAACAGAGAGCTTTGCCTTGGCAGAGGCCAACATTCACCGGAAACAAGCTCGACTTACTGCTGGTAATGCGAACCAGGCTCCTGCTTCGATTGTACAAGGACCGAATGGCACGTAGTAGCGGGCCACCGATCCCGTACTCCCGGAGAACGCCCCACAGGACACCACAAGGGACACGGTCGAATGCCTTTTCCAGGTCTACAAAGCACATGTAGACCGGTTGAGCAAACTCCCACTTAACCTCCAGTACCCTTGCAAGGGTGTAGAGCTGTTCCAATGTTCCGCCACCGGGACCCTGGAGTAGACCTTCCCAGGAAGGCTGAGGAGTGTGAGGAGTGGGATCCCCCTATATTACATTATTGGCACCTAGTGAACAGTTTAGAATGCTACCTATCATCACAATATCTTTAAATGCATCTTTTTATTGCATTTTACTTCATTTAGCCATTTTTATGCATTCAAAAGCTTAATTTAGAAAAAAATAAGTAACATTTGTTTAAATGCGTATTTCTTAAATAATAAAAGACTGTATTCACCCATGGACCAGCCTGATTTATTCATTAAAAAAAAAAAAAAGTTTAATGAAGCTGCGAAATTCGAAAGGGCGAGAATTACTGTACACTTAACATTTTTTTTCTCAACCTTTGAGGCAATCGCTGCAATTATGCAATTGTTTGAGAATTGAATGAGACTTTCGCACATTGAAATAGAAATGTTGGCCTGCTTGTCATAAGCAAACTGCTCGAGCTGTCAGGTTTGATGGGCACCTTCTCTAACTGCTTGTTCTTGCTTTTTCTACAGATGGTTAGTGGGACCATCTGCACAACCAAATCGTTTTGGTCTTAGCCATTATTGATGTTTCATTGTTCCCTGCACACATATGCTGCAAAGCAGCCTTAGAACTTGGCCTCAGTTTTTTTTACAGTTGGTCCAAGTTTTTTTCTTTGTGCGTTTTAGTTTTGCTTGCATAAACAGAGCTGATGCTTTGGCTCATCTCCTAATAGCTGATTCCCATTAGTTAATTTTACGTTTTAAGTATCATTACTGTTTCAAATTGTTTCATTTACTTTTGTGGATTTTTGCTTTCTTTAACGGATGGATGGCAACAATTTTGTGTGTAGGTGCTATCGCTGGGTGCTGATGTGTTACCGGAGTACAAGATGCAGATCCCCAGGATCCAGAAGTGGACCATCCTTCACTACAGTCCATTCAAAGCTGTATGGGACTGGGTTATTCTGCTGCTGGTGATTTACACAGCCATTTTCACTCCTTACTCAGCTACGTTTTTACTGAGGTAGGTGAACATCCACACTAATAGCTTGTTTTGGTCAGAATTTTGCAGTTCAGTATGATATTAGGGTGTATTTTGGCCCATCATCTCCCAGAATGAAAGTGATGTGGTGATGAGGAAGAACAAACAGTCAGACTTTGTAAACCATCATGTGAACCTGTTGTCTTGGAGTTGGACTTTCCTTACACGATGAAAACACATGATTTTACTTTGACAAAGGCTGCCAGTCTACAGAATCGTGGCACCAATCGGTCCAGTGAAGGGCCAGACTAAGAGTGATTCAGAAGACCCTTAATGAAGAAAATCAAGAGGCGTGACCGCACCTTGCCCAGACGTGGGACATCGGGTCCTCACCCTGAACCCAGGCCTGGGGGAGAGGGCTCGCAGGCGAGCGCCTGGTGGCCAGGCCTTCACCTGTGGGGCCTGGCCGGGCCCACCCCGAAGAAGGAACACGGGAACTACTCCCTGCAGACCCACCACCGGCAGGGGAAAGCATAAGGGTCTGGTGCTATGTGATTTGGGCAGTGGTCGAGGGCGGTGTCCGGGCGACCTTGTCTTCAGCGGCCAAATCTGGTTCTTGGGACATGAAATGTCACTTCTCTGGTGGGGAAGGAGCCAGAGCTTGTGGAAGAGGCGGAAACATTCCGACTAGATATAGTCGAACTCACCTCAACCCACAGTTTGGGCTCTGGAACCAAATTCCTTGAGAGGGGCTGGACCTTGTTCTTCTCTGGAGTTGCTGCAGGGGAGAGGCAGCAAGCTCGTGTGGGCTTATTAATAGCCCCCCCCTGCTTGGTGCTTCTGTGCTGGAGTCATCCCCGGTGAACGAGAGGGTTATATCCCTACGCCTTTGAGCTGGGGAAAGGGTCCTGACTGTGGTTTTTGCGTACGTGCCAAACGGCAGTTCAGAGTACCCAGCCTTCTTGGAGTCTATCAGAAGGGTCCTGAAGAGCACCCCAGCTGGTGACTCCATAGTTCTACTGGGAGACTTCAACGCCCATGTGGGCAATGACAGTGTGACTTGGAGGGGCATGGTTGGAAAGAACGGCCTCCTTGGTCTGAACCCGTGTGGTGTGTTGGTGCTGGACTTCTGTGCGAATCACAGTTTGTCCATAACAAACATGTTCGAAGGTGTAGTGAGGGTGTGCTGGGAACGTCTGACAGAGTCTCCCAGTTGTCGAGTCTTCAACTCTCATCTCCGGCCGAGCTTCCCATGCATCTCGAGGGAGGACTGGGATATTGAGTCCGAATAGGCCGTATTCCGTGCCTCCATTGCTGAGGCAGCCAGTTGTAGTTGCGGCCGCAAGGTGGTCGGTGCCAGTCGTTGTGGCAAGCCCCGAACCCGATGGTGGACACCGGAGGTTAGGGCTGCTGTCAAGCTGAAGAAGAAGTCCTATCGAGCATGGATGGCTTGCGGGACTCCCGAAGCAGCTGACAGGTACCGGGCGGCCAAGCGGCACGCGGCTTCGGCGGTGGTCGAGGCAAAAACTCGGGTGTGGGAGGAGTTCGGTGTGGCTATGGAGCACGACTTTTGTTCGGCTTCAAAGAGGTTCTGGCAAACCGTCCGACACCTCATAAACGGGAAGCAGCCTCCAGTTCACACTGTTTACAGTGCGAACAGGGCCTTGCTGACCTCGACTGAGGATATAGTTGATCGGTGGAAGAAATACTTTGAGGACCTTCTCAATCGCACTGACATACCTTCCGTAGAGGAAGCAGAGTCTGAGGATACATACGTGGACAGTTCTATCATCGTGGTTGAGGTAATTGGGGTAGTTCAAACACTCCCCAATGGCAGGGCTCCGGGGGTAGATGAGTTTCGAATTCCTCAAGGCTCTGGATGTTGGGGGACTGTGTTGGTTGACACGCCTCTACAACATTGCATGGAAGTCGGGAACAGTATCTCTTTACTGGCAGACCGGGGTAGTGGTCCCCATTTTTTAAAAGGGTGACCGGAGGGTGTGTTCCAACAATATGGGGGATCACACTCCTCAGCCTCCCTGGGAAAGTCTTCAGGGTACTGGAGAGAAGGGTATGACCGTTAGTCAAACCTCGGTTACAGGAGTTGCAATGTGGTTTTCGTCCCGGTCACGGAACACTGGACCAGCTCTACACCCTTGCAAGGGTACTGAAGGGTATGTGGAAGTTTGCCCAACCGGTCTACATGTGCTTTGTAGACTTGGAAAAGGCATTCAACCGTGTCCCTCGTGGTGACCTGTGGGGGGTGCGGGGCATTAAGGGAGTCCAGCTTGGTGACCTTAGGATCTCATCTCTGTTATTTGCAGATGATATGGTCCTTATGGCCTCATCAGGCTGTAACCTTCAGCGTTTACTTGAGCAGTTTGCAGCTGAGTGTGAAGCTTCTGGGATTAACCTCACCACCTCCAAATCGGAGGCCATGGTTCTCAGTCTGAAACGAGTGGACTGTTCCCTTCTGGGTTGGGAGTGAGGACTTGCCTCAGATAGAAGAGTTCAACTATCTTGGGGTCTTGTTCACGAGTGAGGGACGGTTGGGGCGTGATGTCGACAGACGGATTGGTGCAGCGTCCGCAGTAATGCGGCCGCTGTACCGGACCCCTGTACTGATCCCTGTACCGTCGTGGTGAAGAGAGAGCTGAGCCGGAAGGCAAAGCTCTCTGTTTACTGATCGATCTACGTTCCCACCCTCACCTTTGGTCATGAGTTATGGGTCATGACTGAAAGAACGAGATCGCGGATGCAAGCGGCGGAAATGAGTTTCCTCTGTGGAGTGCAGGACTCACCCAAAGAGATAGGGTGTGGAGCTCGCCCATCTGGGAGAAGCTCAGAGTAGAGCCGCTGCTCCTGCACATCGAGAGGAGCCAGTTGAGGTAGCTCGGGCATCTCATTCGGATGCCTCCCGGGCGCCTCACTGGTGAGGTGTTTCGGGCATGCCCAGCTTGGACAAGGCCCTGGGGAAGACCTTGGACACGCTGGACTTCCGGTTCCTGTTTTTATGTATTGGCAAGCTAATGGGAGAATGTCAAGGATGTTTTGTGATAAAATAAAATTTAAAAAAGTCTTTCCACACGGCCTGGCTATGAAGGTACTGCTGGAGTTTTGTAATTAGAGTGTTTTTGTTTGACTAGTGTGCGAAATATGCAAAAAAAACTAAGTAAAAAAGAACGTGAAAAAACATGTGCACAACATTTGGCAATCAGCCCAACAAAAAAAGACAAAAAACAAAATGAATGACCCAGGGTCGTAGCAAACATATATCAAATATCACGCATCTTGGAGATCAATTAATATTTTAAATTCCCCTATCATTTTTGTCTCTTTCTTCTTCCTACCTTCTGCTTCAGCATACAAATGCTTTTAAATATAATATTTGATGCATTGTTTATTTGCAGTGGTGTACAGTAAATGATGTTTCTCTATCACTCCAGCGACCAAGAGGAAGCTGCCATTCAGGCATGTGGTTATTCTTGTTCCCCTCTCAATGTGGTGGACCTCATCGTGGATATCATGTTCATCGTTGACATTGTAATCAACTTTCGAACCACTTATGTTAACTCCAATGATGAGGCAAGTCATGTCAGATAAACCAGTTGATGTACTAGTTCTCCAGATCAGTTTTGTCATTTTCCATTACAAACAGCAGCCCGGCACCACTAAAATTTACATTTTTTCATTCTGAAAATAGGCAATTTTTTCACACAAAACACATCTCATTCACCATAAGTGTGGAATAACCTTAAGGTAAAACTTATGCTTCACTTGTAACACTTTTTATCAAGCGTTGAGATTTTGCACTTTTTTGTGGTCCTTGAACCCACCATGGCTGTGTAAACGTGTTTAATAAGTGTCTCCGGCATATTTAGGGATTTCTACTGAGATTCTGTTGTGAGTGAACAATTAATTATTAATTGATTTAATCCAAAAGACAGCAGGCTAGAAGGAGGGTTTTTTAAAAATGCATTAATGGACGTATCAATTACTTGTGTTTTTTCACTATTGGCTGGGGATCTTTTTTTTGATGCACTTCATAAATCTTACAGCTTGTATACATTGGTAAATGTATATGACATGGTTTACATAGCAGATTGGTCGTCTCCCAACCCGATGGTTGCTGGTTTGATCCTCAGTCATGAATTGGTAAAGATATTTATTAGGGGTGTAACGATTAATTCACTAGATCGATGTATCAATTTATATTCCTATGATCCAACTACATCAATCTATGTTTTCCAAATTCCTATTCTAGACGACATATATCAATCTAACAAACGTTTGAAAGGTAATTAATCGATTTAATCGATACTAGGAAAAAAAACATTGGATTTTAAGCATGGCAGCTTTTGTATGGATGTGTGTGTTTTAGCTAATTTTATGATAAAGACATTAAATGTTACCCTTGTAGCAGTTTCATTTCTCGTAAGTCGATTAGTCATGCCTGTTGATTGGAGCGCACGGATGACGTCATGTGATGCTGAGCGTGCTCGCTCTGTTAGAAAAGTCCGTGTGGACATCCTAAAATTTGCTATTTTTTATAGGATATGGAGTATTAAGTTTGTGCATGTTTGTGTTCTGGTTGAATGGGGGGCTTGTCGTTTGGGAGACACTGTTGTTTTGGCGTATGTTCCACACACTGTTACATGTTGCAGAGGCGGACCCTCGAGTGTGGACAGAGGAGGCAGGTTGGGGGCAGAATACACTGTCTTTAATATAGACAACAGGAACAAATAGAAAGCGTTGGTGCGACTGAACAAGAATGCGTAGCGTGCACCATGGACTGTGGGCAACACAAGAGTCTCGGGGTTGCCAACCTGGTTGGCCGGGTCACAGGGCGTACCGTCTGGGAGACGCTGGAGAGTAGCTGGATTGGACTCCACTGCAGGAACAAACAGGCAATTGGAAGTGAGAAGATGTGCAAGATCAATCGTACGTGATCCTTCCAGACGTGAAGTGAAGAGAATAGTCCAGCGTCTCCCAGGTGCGAACCCTCTGCTTAAAAAGGGTGTCTGCTCATTACGTGCAGGTGCGTCCTGAGGCCCCGCCTCCAGTTGCCGTGGCAGCTCCTGCAACCAAAAAGCACACGCCCAGAAGAAGGCAGGGAAAAAAACAAGAGGCAAAGCAAGTGCACCCCCCTCTTAACGGATGCCCCCTGGCGGCCTACCCGGCTTCTCCGGAAAGCGGGTGTGGAAATCCGAGAGGAGGGACGGATCAAGAATAAGAGCACGATACCCATGAACGGTCCTCAGGGTCGACCAGGTACTGGTAACCCCTACCCCTTCTTCTCACGTCTAAGATGGCCTTGACAGCAAACGCCGGGTGCCCATCGATCAGCCTAGGAGGAGGAGGAGGCACTTCGGCAGGGCAAAGGTCACTGGTGGCGACTGGCTTGAGGAGAGAGACGTGGTAAGAAGGGTGTAACCTGAGGGAGTCCGGGAGCCGCAGTTGAACCGCCGATGGACTGAGGACCCTCTCGATGGGATATGGACCGATAAAACGACGTTGGAGTTTCCTCGAGCAGCAGTGGAAACGAAGGTCCCGGGTCGATAGCCAGACCCTCTGTCCCGGCTTGTACTCGGGCGGCGGCGTGCTGTGACGATTAGCCAGTCGCTGGTTTCGTTCCAACGTGTGGGAAAGCGCTGCCCGTGTGTTGCGCCAGGCCAGGCGGGCACGTCGGAGGTGGGCGGATACTGAAGACACGGCTGACTCTGACTCTGACAGAGACGGAAAGGCCGGAGGCTTGTATCCATGGGCAGCGTGGAATGGAGAGTGGGTGTCAAGTGGGTGTCCTCCACCGTTGGTGAAAACATCTGGGAGAGGGAGTCCGGCTTGCCATTCCGGGAGCCAGGCCGGAACGTAATGGTAAAGTTGAAGCATGTGAAGAATAATCCCCACCATGCCTGACAAGGGTTGAGTCTCTGGGCGTGCGAAGATATGCCAGGTTCTTGTGGTCTGTGAACATGACAAAAGGACGTTCGGCGCCCTCCAGCCAGTGCCTCCACTCCTGCAGTGCTAGTTCGATCGCCAGAAGTTCTCTATTGTCGATGTCGTAATTGCGTTCAGCCAAGGTCAGGCGACGTGAGAAGAAGGCACAGGGGTGCAGCTCCCCGTTGTCGGTAGAACGCTGGGACAGGACGGCCCCCACGCCGGTGTCGGAGGCGTCCACCTCTACAAAAAACTGAGCGGACGGATCAGGGTGAAGAACAACAGGTGCACTGGTGAATAACGTCTTGAGTTTGGTGAATGCGGTATTATCTTCCACGGGAAACGTACCTTGCAGGATGTGAGCCTAGTCAACGGTTCCACCACCCTGCTGAAGTCTCGGATAAACCGTCGGTAGAAGTTGGCGAACCCTAGGAACCGTTGAATAGGCCACTCGGCCACAGCCTGAACTTTGGCTGGGTCGGTCTTAAGTTGCCCTTTTCCAACGATAAAGCCTAAGAAGGGAACTGAGGTAGAGTGAAAAGCGCATTTCTCTGCTTTAACGAACAACCGATTCTCAAGGAGCCTACGGAGAACTAATCGAACATGCTAAGTGTGCTCCTCAAGTGTCCGTGAAAAAATTAAAATGTCATCTAGATAAATGAACGCAAAACGACCGATCATATCCCGTAAGATCTCCTTAGCAAACTCTGGAATACCGCCGGTGCGTTCGTAAGTCCGATAGGCATAACGAGATGTGCCCGAGGGGAGTATTATATGCCGTTTTCCACTCGTCGTCGTCGCGAATCCGCACCAGGTGGTAAGCATTGCGGAGGTTGAGTTTAGAAAACCAGTGAGCCGAGTGAAGCGGCGTAAACGCAGAATCTAGTAAGGGTAGTGGGTACCTGTTCTTGATGGTTATCTCGTTTATAGCACGGTAATCTATGCAGGGACGCAGTAATTTATCCTTCCTATTAACGAAGAAAAACCCCGCGGCCAGGGGTGACGAGGATGGGCGGATGAGACCGGAGGCGAGGGAGGAGGAGATTTATTGTTCAAGGGCCTCTCTCTCAGGCCGTGAGATATTATAAAAACGGGCGGAGGGAAGTACCGCATCTGGAACGAGGTCAATGCCGCAATCGTAGGGACGATGAGGCGGGAGTGACTGGGTCTGCTCCCTGCTGAACACCTCCCGGAGGTCGTTGTAGACGGCGAAAACCTGGGTCAGATCTATCTCTTCCGGAGCCTTAACCTGACCAGACGAGGTGTGGAGGCATGCTGATCCGAGGCAATGGGTATGGCAGAAAACACTCCAACTAGCCACGTGAGGCCTAAAACCACCGGCGCGGAACGCGAGGGAATAACAAAAAACCTAACCGATTCCGTGTGATTGCCGGATAGACGGGGAGTGAGCGCGTGTGTCTGGTGAGTAACGCCTGCCAGGGGACGCCCATCCAAGGAGCTGAAGAGCTAGGAGGCCGACAACCTAGTTAAAATTGTTCAATTGTTGTTTACCTTTTAGTTTATATACATAATTAACGCATATCTGATTCTCTTACAAAAAGCAACGGAAATCTAGGCAACTTTACCTCCACGGTCCAGTATCAAGCTTTTTATTTCACCGTCAGACTGATTGAATTTTTGGCAAAAGAGTTACTGAATCGATTTAAAGTTACTCAATCGTTTCAGATCGTATCGTTCTAAATGAACCAATATCGTCCTTGAATCAGTCAAATCGGCTACCGCAAATAGTGATACGAATCGAATTGTTAAATTGAATCGTTGCACCCCTAATATTTATATATTTTGTCATTGTCGTTGTCTATTTTTACAACATTTACAACATTCCAACATTTCAAATTTCAACATTTTTCAAGTACTTAAAACCATTCCAACATCAAAATGTTCAGCTCATTCACTACATATATAGGCTATCAGGACCCTTCTGAAAATTCCCACATTTTCCATAATTCAATATTTTCTGTGACAATTTTCCATTAAAAACGACTGGATCATTTCATTGTCATCCTCATGGTGGAAATTTATTTTACATTTACCATTACCAACATACAACATTCTGCTTATTCTGTGCATTGTTCATGGCTCTTTTTGTAGCACGATCATCAGCAAAATAGATTTCAACAAATTTGTGGGATATTTCAACATTCCCTCTACATTTCAATTCAGCAATAATATGAAATTTCTGCTGAAAATTCTTCATGTACTTTTGATTACAATGCATTCTCTTAAAGTCTCTGTTCTCTCAATCTTCTTTCCCTTTACATCCTTTACTCACACACACATTGTTTGTGTCATCTGTCTTCTCAGGTGGTAAGCCAGTCTTCACGTATTGCAGTGCACTACTTCAAGGGCTGGTTCCTCATTGACATGGTGGCTGCTATTCCCTTTGATCTCCTCATCTACCGCTCAGGAGAGGAGGTGGTTAGGGGAGGTGGAGAGGGAGAGGTAGGGTGGAGGGAGGTAAAGAAAAAGAAACAGATGGGGAAGAATTGGTTGTGGTATTAAGAAAAAAAAAAGATGAGTGAAAGTTCTGCACCATGGCTCATCAGGTGCATCCTGCAAACCAGGATCAGGAAAAACATTTTTTCTCACAATACACGCCTGAACAGAATTTTAAGAATTGCACAGTGGGACCTCGGTTTTTGTTATTAATTCGTTCCAAAAGGTACGACAAAAAATAAACGTACAAAAAAACGAATCCACTTTTCTCATAATAAGTAATGCAAATCCAATTAATCTCTTTCAGACATTTAAAAATATGAACAAAAATACATTGTATATAGCGTAATTATATTTTTACATGCAGAAAAGAAAATGAAGTACATACAAATGAGCAATGAAATCAATAAATAAATAACTTCACTTTTACTTTTCTTAAAGACTCTTGGTGACGATTGTGATAAGGGGAGTAAGTCAAGGAAGCGACTTCTGAAGAATCCCGCTGCTGGAATCTCTTTATAGTGTTCCAAAGGACCTTTGCTTGGGCACTCCACTTTGGCAAAATTACACGCAGGCAAACTAGCTTGTTAGGTGTTTGTATGAAAACTGGCACATATTTTTGGAAATAGTTTTAGTGAAAACTATTTTACAAAATTCGGCGCTTACAAAAACCAAGATACAACTGTACCCAGATTTTGTGCTTCTAAATTGCATCCAGATTGTAAGTGAAAATAAAAATACAAAAAAACAAAACAAAAACAAGAGAAGGGAAATCAGAGAGTCAAATTGCATTTGAAGTTATTAGGTGCTTAAAAATGACCCCTTACAAAGTTTGGGAAAATGCGCATGGGCTCAAGTAAAATGTGATCAGTAACCAGGAGTTTTGGGAGTAGCCAAATAAACAGGAAAGACTCCGGTGTCAGATAGGACACATCATTTGAAAATCAACCCAAAACACTGCAAGACCTGCACTCACCTGGAACCCACAGGGCAAACAGAGCTGTCCAAGAAATAACTGGCGACGGGACCTAGAAGTGGAGATATACCTGGAAAAAGGTGGAAAGACAGGACTCTTACTGATGCCGACTGCAACGTATGTCGGTTTGGATGGCTGCAACATCTCAGATCGGCTCGTGTCTTCACACACAGTCCATCTGATCCTCTGTTTTGGGGGGTCTTTTGACTTTTTTGTCCCATATACCTCAGGATTATTTAAGAAATGTATCCATGCAGTCATCATCTTCAACTTATAACAATTCTGATGCTGATTCTCATCTTAGGTGGGCTCACAGGGGCAGCAGCCTACGACGAGAAGCCCAGACTTTTTTCTACCTGGCTGCTTTGTTACTTTAAACAATTGTTGTGATTATTAAATGCATTCAATTGTGCCTGACATTGTGTAATCCGGCCTGTGGGGTTTGGTTTGGTTTTCAGTACTGTGCGCACTCAGCCAAATTACAACTAGACCAGCTACGATTCGCCTTGCGCCGAGAGTAGACCAGGTTGGAGCCAGCGAGCTTTCAGCGCACCTCCGGCAAAGCCTTTTGGCATGAAATTGTCACTACGCCAGGCTGAATCAGTCGGCACCTCCCCCTGCTGCGCCTCCACACCGATCGCGGCGCGCCTCAGTCTACCAAATTACCAAATGGGCTGCGCACTGTGTTACGCTGGATGAAATTACCACTGCGCAGCCCACGCCAAGCTGCACAACCCACGAAATTAGAGCCCATAGTCTTTCCAATGTGTCTTTGCAAAAGCCTTGGGTTGGACGTACCCAGAAGACCTGAGTTTGTAGTTTCTCACTCGATCTCTAAGGGAGAGCCCAACCACTCTTTGGTGAAAACACGCTTGGGCCGCTTGGATCCACAATATTGTCACAACCCAAAGCTCATGCCCATAGGTTGCGTCAGGAACATAGATTAACCGTTAAATTAAAAAATGTTATTTAAAAAGTGCAAAGTCTCTGTTTCTTTCTCCTGCTTCTTCTTTTTGCATTTTGATGCTCTGATTACAAACAGAAATCCACCCAAATCCACCAGCGTGAGTATACATACTGTATAAACTGTATATAAATGTTTATTTACGTGTTCCTGACAGACGACCACCCTTATTGGCTTATTGAAGACAGCTCGATTACTGAGATTGGTCCGCGTAGCTCGGAAGTTGGATCGTTACTCAGAGTATGGTGCGGCAGTGCTCTTCCTCCTTATGTGTACCTTCGCACTCATCGCCCACTGGCTTGCCTGCATCTGGTATCTTACCTTTTCTTATGTTTTTTGCAACCTTCAGAATTCAAATGAAAAAAATATTTTTCAGAAAACTGGGTGCTCATTACTCATGTTTAGAGTTTTTTTTTTTAACATTTATGTCTATAATCTTGTAATTTAATCCCAGGTATGCCATAGGGAACGTAGAGCGGTTAACCTCGGCTGGGATCGGTTGGTTGGACACTCTGGCAGACCAGCTGGGAAGGCCATACAATGACTCCATCATGGGATCAGGTCCCTCCATACGAGATAAATATGTCACGGCTCTTTATTTTACATTCAGTAGCCTGACCAGTGTGGGCTTTGGGAACGTGTCCCCAAACACCAACTCTGAGAAGATCTTCTCGATCTGCGTTATGCTTATTGGTGGTGAGTTCCACAAAGAACACAGTATAATGTGCACACTTTATTTAGATTTCTGCCTCGAAAATATGATTTGTCGTTGGATGAAGTCAGTGACGCAGTGTCTCTTTCTTTAAATTTCCCCTCAACAGCTCTGATGTATGCTAGTATATTTGGCAATGTGTCAGCTATTATTCAGCGGCTTTACTCTGGTACTGCACGCTACCACACTCAGATGATGAGAGTTCGAGAGTTTATCCGCTTTCACCAGATTCCCAACCCATTGAGACAGCGGCTAGAGGAATACTTCCAGCATGCATGGTCCTACACAAATGGCATAGACATGAATGCAGTGAGTATATTCCAATGAAAGCTAATGTACAGTAATCTCTCAACTTTAGCGGTTATTTGGTTCCACATCCAACCATGATAAGTGAATTTCTGCAAAGTAGGATTCCTTATTTATAAATTGAATATTTTTGTAGTTAGAGAATAGAAAACCTGTATGACCTTCTAAATATATATATATATATATATATATATTA
>QODF01000017.1:1888390-2069596 GCA_024372805.1 Oostethus manadensis | reverse complement strand
ATATATATATATATATATGTATATATATATATATATATATGTATATATTAACATTATTAGAGCTGAAATAGCACCCCTATAATCAACTTTACACACCTAAAACTGGGAAAAAGTTTTAAGGCATCAACGTTGTTGTCATATTTATACATAGCAGTATAAGCTCCCTGTATTGAAGGTCTTTTCCTGGCCCCCTCCAGGTTTTGAAAGGATTCCCAGAGTGCCTCCAGGCAGATATATGTCTCCACCTCAACAGAACTCTGTTGCAGAACTGTAAAGCATTTAAAGGTATGGATCATTATGTGTTCATGTATGCACTAGTAATGTGTACTAATGTAATAATTGTAATAATGTAATTGTAAATGTAATTGTAAAACATGTTTATTCGATTCAGGATCCACTAAGGGCTGCTTGAGGGCCCTAGCTATGAGATTTAAGACCACTCACGCTCCACCGGGGGATACTCTGGTACACGCTGGAGACCTGATATCAGCCTTATACTTTATCTCAAGAGGATCAATCGAGATTGTGAGAGGAGATGTGGTGGTTGCTATTCTTGGTGAGTGCTTCTTTTACTCCTGACATTAAGTATTTCACTAGCACCATTTGCTAGTAACATAGCTCCTTGGATCACTCGGGCACTCAAATCCCTCCACCACAATAAGGTGGTGATTCACAGAGGGCAGGTCTGCACTAATATTGGACGTCCTCCTTGACTCTGATTCCCCCAGTGACACTTGACCATGCTTTTGAGTACAACATTTATTGCAAACAGGCATTAAAATGAAATAGGCTGTTCATCAGCTGATCAAAAGTTTGAGACCACAGCTCTGAAACCCCCCCATGAAACAGAAATATAAAAATTTCAAAAACAGACTAGCTGTGCCATTCTTGTTAATCACCTCAAGAACTAGTTTTGGACGTATTTGTTGCCAGTGTTTCCAGGATGCTAATGGGCATGATCTAGATAGTGAAGATGGCTTCAAAGAGCGCATCCACTATTGAGAATTCCATCCATCCATCCATCCATTTTCTTCCGCTTATCCGGGTCCGGGTCGCGGGGGCAGAAGCTTCAGTAGGGAAGTCCAGACTTCCCGGTCCCCAGCGACCTCTTCCAGCTCCACCGGGAGGACACCAAGGCGTCCCCAGGCCAGCTGTGAGACATAGTCCCTCCAGCGTGTCCTAGGTCTTCCCGGGGGCCTTCTCCCGACTGGGCATGCCCGAAACACCTCACCAGGGAGGCGCCCGGGAGGCATCCGGACTAGATGCCCGAGCCACCTCAACTGGCTCCTCTCGATGTGAAGGAGCAGCGGCTCTACTCTGAGCTCCTCCCGGATGGCCGAGCTCCTCACCCTATCTCTTAGGGTGAGTCCAGCCACCCTACGAAGGAAACTCATTTCCGCCGCTTGTATCCGCGATCTCGTTCTTTCGGTCATGACCCATAACTCATGACCATAGGTGAGGGTGGGAACGTAGATCGATCGGTAAACAGAGAGCTTTGCCTTCCGGCTCAGCTCTCTCTTCACCACGACGGTCCGGTACAGCGACCGCATTACTGCAGATGCTGCACCGATCCGTCTGTCGATCTCACGCTCCAACCTTCCCTCACTCGTGAACAAGAACCCGAGATACTTGAACTCCTCCACCTGAGGCAAGACCTCACTCCCAACCCGGAGGGTACAGTCCACCCGTTTCCGACTGAGAACCATGGCCTCGGATTTGGAGGTGCTGAGTCTCATCCCAGAAGCTTCACACTCAGCTGCAAACCGCTCCAGTAAACGCTGAAGGTCACAGCCTGATGAGGCCATAAGGACCACATCGTCTGCAAATAGCAGAGACGAGATCCTAAGGTCACCAAGCTGGACTCCCTCAACACCTTGACTGCGCCTAGAAATTCTGTCCATGAAGATTATGAACAGAATCGGTGACAAAGGGCAGCCTTGGCGGAGGCCAACGTTCACCGGAAACAAGCTCGACTTACTGCTGGCAATGCGAACCAGGCTCCTGCTTCGATTGTACAAGGACCGAATGGCACGTAGAAGCGGACCATCAATCCCGTACTCCCGGAGCACCCCCCACAGGACACCACGAGGGACACGGTCGAATGCCTTTTCCAGGTCCACAAAGCACATGTAGACTGGTTGGGCAAACTCCCACATACCCTCGAGTACCCTTGCAAGGGTGTAGAGCTGGTCCAGTGTTCCGCGACCGGGACGAAAACCACATTGCAGCTCCTCTAACCGAGGTTCGACTAACGGTCGTACCCTTCTCTCCAGCACCCTGGAGTAGACTTTCCCAGGAAGGCTGAGGAGTGTGATCCCCCTATAGTTGGAACACACCCTCCGGTCACCCTTTTTAAAAATGGGGACCACCACCCCGGTCTGCCAGTCCAGAGGTACTGTTCCTGACTTCCATGCAATGTTGTAGAGGCGTGTCAACCAACACAGTCCTCCAACATCCAGAGCCTTGAGAAATTCTGAGCGGAACTCGTCTACCCCCGGAGCCTTGCCACTGGGGAGTGATTTGACTACCCCAATTACCTCAGCCACGGTGATAGAACTGTCCACGTACGTATCCTCAGACTCTGCTTCCTCTACGGAAGGCATGTCAGTGGGATTGAGAAGGGCCTCGAAGTATTCCTTCCACCGACCAACTATATCCACAGTCGAGGTCAGCAAGCCCCCGTCCGCACTGTAAACAGTGTGAACTGGGGGCTGCTTCCCCTTTCTGAGGTGTCGGACGGTTTGCCAGAACCTCTTCGAGGCCGACCAAAAGTCGTGCTCCATAGCCTCACCGAACTCCTCCCACACCCGAGTTTTTGCCTCGACCACTGCTGAAGCTGCGTGCCGCTTGGCCTGCCGGTACCTGTCAGCTGCTTCGGGAGTCCCACAAGCCATCCATGCTTGATAGGACTCCTTCTTCAGCTTGACAGCAGCCCTAACCCCCATTGTCCACCATCAGGTTCGGGGCTTGCCACCACGACTGGAACCGACCACCTTGCGGCCGCAACTACAACTGGCTGCCTCAGCAATAGAGGCACGGAATACGGCCCATTCGGACTCAATATCCCGGTCCTCTTTCGAGATACAGGCGAAGCTCTGCCGGAGATGAGAGTTGAAGACTCGACGAACGGGGGACTCTGCCAGACGTTCCCAGCACACCCTCACTACGCGTTTGGGTTTGCCAGGTCTGTCCGGCATTCCTTCCCCGCCATCTAATCCAATTAATCACCAGGTACTGGTCAGTTGACAGCTCAGCCCCTCTTTTCACCCGCAAGTCCAGAACATGCGGACGCAGGTCTGATGATACGACCACAAAGTCGATCATAGACCTGCGACCTAAAGTGTCCTGGTGCCAAGTGCACTTGTGGACATCCTTATGTTCGAACATGGTGTTTGTTATGGACAAACTGTCCATAACACAGAAGCCCAGCAACAACACACCGCATGGGTTCAGGTCAGGGAGGCAGTTCCTCCCAACCACGCCCCTCCAAGTCACACTGTCATTGCCCACATGGGCGTTGAAGTCTCCCAGCAGAACTATGGAGTCACCAGCTGGGGTCCTCTCCAGAACCCCACTGATAGACTCCAAGAAGGCTGGGTACTCTGAACTGCCGTTCGGCGCGTACGCACAAACCACAGTCAGGACCATTTCCCCAGCCCTAAGGCGTAGGGAAATAACCCTCTCGTTTACTGGGGATGACTCCAACACAAAGGCACCAAGCCGGGGGGCTAACAATAAGCCCACACCAGCTCGCTGCCTCTCCCCTGCAGCAACTCCAGAGAAGAACAAGGTCTAGCCCCTCTCAAGGAATTTGGTTCCAGAGCCCAAACTGTGGGTTGAGGTGAGTCCGACTATATCTAGTTGGAATGTCTCCGCCTCTTCCACAAGCTCAGGCTCCTTCCCCCCAGAGAAGCTACATTCCATGTCCCAAGAACCAGATTTGGCCGCCGAAGACCAGGTCGCCCGGACACCCGCCCTCGACCACTGCCCAAATTACAAAGCACCGGACCCTTATGCTTTCCCCTGCAGGTGGTGGGTCTGCGGGGGGGAGTTTCCGTGTGGCTTCTTCGGGCTAGGCCTGGCCAGGGCCCACGGGTGAAGACCTGGCCACCAGGCGCTCACCTGCGATCCCCTCCCCCAGGCCTGGCTCCAGGGTAAGCCCCCGGTATCCCACGTCCGGGCGAGGTACGGTCACTGCTCACATTGTTCGTCATAGTGGTCTTCTGAATTACTCTTAGTCTGGCCCGTCACCTAGAACCTGTTTGCCTTGGGAGACCCTACCAGGGTCATAAAGCCCCCGACAACATAGCTCCTAGGATCACTCGAGCACTCAAACCCCTCCACCACGATAAGGTGGTGATTCACAGAGGGGACTATCATAGACCTGCGACTATTGAGAATTAATGTTCATTTCTGTAAACTTCTCTTGACATCCATTCCAAAATGTTCTTAGTTGGATTTAGATCAAGGGAACATGCAGGATGGTCCAAAAGAGTGAGCTTAATCCTCTGGAAAAATGTCTTTTTATCAGGATATCAATTTCAGTCAGTTTGTATCACTCCCATTTCGTCTTTTTACATTTTGAAGCGCCATTCATTCAAAAACTGCTGTTTGACTGTACTGTAGGTTTGACTGGTTTGACTGTGTTATCAACTAATTAATTGTTGGTCATTCTTTTACAACAAGGGGTTAATTTGGTTTCCATTAACAATAACCAGTATTTTGGGGCTTTATTAACCAGTGGAATGAATGGGAGGAGCTGACTTTTACATTTCTGCCTTTTCAGGAAAGAATGATATATTTGGGGAGCCAATCAACCTTTTCGCTCTGCCAGGAAAGTCAAATGCAGATGTCAAAGCTCTGACATACTGCGATCTTCACAAGATACACCGGGACGATATGTTGGAGGTGCGGCCTTATTGCATTCATTTCTTAGAAATGAGGCAATGAATGCTCTGTAACTTTTATTCTCCTAAATCCTGGGAAATATATAAAGAAGGTCTACATAGACATAAAGACGCAAAAGGTACCAAAACATGAAAATAGGTACAAAAATTTGAGTACAGTCGTCCCTCGCCACTTCTCACTTCAATGTTGCGGTTTCACCCCATCATAGTTTTAAAAAAATATTTTAATAGAGCATTACTTTTTCGTAGGTGAATACAACTTTTTATTGGTCAAAAAATGGGCATATGTTTTTGCCTAAATTAAGCCTTTCAGGCATAAAAAATGCTAAATGAATTAAAATACAAATATAAGGCATTGAGAAGACAAATTCGGACGGGTGATGATGTATAGTATACAAAACTGGTAATAATGTTACTGCAAAGTTGGGTGAGACACGCAAGCATCAGACCTGATCGCCAGAACCACAAGGAAGGATACTAAGACGAAATCAAGGAGTTGCAAGATGAAAATGCCGCCTTGTGCACTGCGGTTAAAGAGGTTAAAGAGAAGCATCATATGGAAAAAAAATAGAGCATTATACATTTATATCAAGGTTCTGCAAGGCATTTTTGGAAGATAATGCTTCCTGGTGTGCTGCCCTTAAGGAGGAAAAAGAAAATAGAGTATTACATAAGGATGCATTTATGCATCATAAATGTATTTGAATTTCAGTTCTACTTCCTGCAATTGCAATTCTGCTTGCTGTTTGCAACCCAACTCAAATTCAAAAATTAAATTATAATTTAGAAGTCATTCTCAATTCAGTTCTGAATGTTTTGTTTTACTGCCCTGGCAGAACCAACACCACACCTGGAATGATTGTTAGGGGAATTCAAAACTGCACTGCTGAAACAGGGAAAGAAGCTGAGAGACACTAATGTCTACATGATTGAGCTCCTGACAAAATGCAACGCTGACATCGCCTAAAAAGAGACTTGAGAAAGCAGTTATAGATAGAAAGCACAAAACCTTCATTAAGCTAAATGGAGGTCCAGTAGAAGCAAAAGTGCTTGTTGTCAATGATATATATTAAAGGTCATATTACGATGACAACAAGGAAAATGGAGGATACAACGTACAAAGACAGATCCACGCAGTCTGCTCAACAAAATCATTGAAATTAGGAACCCATGTTTCTACATTCAATGACACTCACAGTACAACACAAAAGACGGCAGGAAGTGGATCCAGATATAAATAGGGAAAAAGGAAACTACATTGACCCCTACTGACACAATTACGCCACTGCCTACAATTGAATGGAAGAATATGTAAACAAAATTAGTGTGTGTGGAATACAGGAAGTAAGTATACCGTATGTATTAGCAATTGATGTGACATGGAGAGGGGGTCAAATTAAATGAGATCCACTTCTTCCTACTCATTTTTGGACATGTCAAATTGAGAATTTAAAAATGAATCATTCAGTATAAACTCTATACATGTTTAAAATAAATGAAACCATAACCTAGCTGAAATTCAACTCTGAACCCTGATGTCACTTCCTGTTCAGCTCCTCTAGCATGGGAACATCTACAGCAATACGCACAAGCATGAGTCTTCTTGATCTCTTAAACGTCTCATTTTCTCTTATTAAGTCTACTATATTGGTTAATAGGAGTGTAAAGCTGACGATAGGGTTTTTCCCTTAATGAATAAGGACTCCTAATCACTTATCACAGTCGGGCGTGGAACCATTTAACCACCATCAAGGAGGATTTCTGGACTTTGGTCTTTATAGTATACTGGCCACTGAATTACTGCAAATAAGTTAATATCATGTGTTTGTGTTTTCAGGTTTTGGACATGTATCCAGAATTTTGGGAATATTTTTGGTCCAACTTGGAGATCACCTTCAACCTTAGAGAAGTATGTTTTTCCTGTCAAGACAGACAGTATCTCTTTCTTAGCTAGACCAAGGGTGGGCAACTTTTTGGTTGGTTCTAGGATGGTTCAGTACTACTTCTTAGCACATTCTGGGACCACCAGTGAATAGCAAAAAAAGAGAAATTGACATGGCAATAAAAATGTCTACTTTTGACACACAGCCTGCTTCGCCCCATCTAAATCCTCTTACCAGCTTGATGTTGTCTCCTTCGATTTTGGATCAACATTTGCAATAAAAGTGACTGTTGTTATTATTAAATTCTGCTCAATTTGTGAATAATTGCCATTGTTCTCTCTACTACTTACTGGGATTCAGATGATCTGAAAAAAAGAAAAAAAAAAGTGAAATGACCAGCAGAACGCGAAAACTGCAGGAAATACCCAAATGTGGGATAAAATATGACCTTCTGCAGAACTGTGTCGATTAAAGCTTGCGTTCCTTTCCCCTGTCGTCACACAGACTCATGCTCCTCGAAATCCTGGTACTGAGTTAGCAGGCTTGTTGATTTATTTGAGCATGTCGTCATTATTGGCAGAAAAAACAATGCCGACATGATGCAATGTCATTTTTTATGGCCAATATTATCAGACATCATTTTTAAAATGAATATTATCATTATTAATGAGAACATAAACAAAATCAACATTTACTGAATACTAGCTGTGTTACAGTACTCTTAGCAGCCTCAACAACAAAATCCATATGTTGTTCTTGACAGTTGTCTTTCTGTGCAGGTGAGTAGTGAACCTGCTGCCCTGTTAAGTAGCGAAGACACTGACTGCAAGGGCTGCAGCAAACCACGGTGGAAACCGAGACTCCACTCAACTCATTCAGGTGATTTTTCACTGCAGTATAGTGTGAGATGCAGTAGATAGATACAGTATTCTCGATCCGTAACAAGTATTCAAATTAATCGACAACTTACTTGGTGTTTGATTTTTTTTATTTAAAAATGTAAATATGTCAGTCCAGAGTTTCCTCCTCCTCTTGCGCGAAAAAAGCTGGGATAGGGTCCAGCATACCCGATACCCTAGTAAGTGGGGAGTAGGCCAGCAGTAGCGTCTGATCCAGGATGTTCTTCCTGAGGATATGCAGGAAGTGGAGCCGCTGCTGAACCTTGATGTTGGGGGTCCAGGAGTGGTCTACAAAGATGTGTATGCCCAGAAACTTAAAAGGTGGAGACAGATTCCACCTGTACGCAATTTATGTGAAGAGGGATGTAGATGTTTTTACAACAGTGTATTAGAGCCACATTTTACAAAAACGTAGAATTCCAAAAAAAAAAAGGTAATATTATGAGATTTCAAGTCGTAAGTTTACAAGAAAAAAAAACAAGACAAGCTTGTATTTATAATGAGACAGCAAAACAGAGCAGTTAGGCACAAACAGGTTAGCTTGGGTTAGCATCATGATTAGCATCATCTCACTGTTACACTCACGTACCCCGCCCACCTCCACATAAAGCCAGCTTTTCATAGCCGTCTCGAGGAAGCAAGGAAACTTTCCTCTGGCTTCAGACAAGCTTTTATTTATAACGGGGCAGCAAAACCGAGCCGTTGGTCACAACCAGTTTAGTATGTGCTAGCATCGTCTCACTGCTACACTCTAATAAACCCCCACCACACACACACACAGCTCCCCGATTCGTAGCGGTCTCAGGCAATGATGTTACGACTTTTATTCCCGTAAAGTTACATTTTTACTCTCGTAATATGACGATCTTTTCTAGTAAATATACAACATTGTTGTCGTCAATTTGCGACGTGATTCTCAAATTCTTGATGATTTTAAGGCTTCTTTTAACTGGCACTACCTGAGACAGCTGTAAATACAGGGGGCTTGTGTGACTCTAGACCTGGGTCAAAGGTTAAATTACGACTTTTTTTTCATAAAATTATGACTTTAAATCTCGTAAATTTATTACTTTAAATCTCGGAAATGTACTACTTTAGCTTGTTTAAATGTGCAACAAAAACTTGTTCGAAGCTAATGTTTAAAACACGATCGCTTCCCACAATGCCTCCAGCGTGTAGAAGAAGAATCACTTTTCTGTTATGTTTGAAACGTTTTACTGCCGTGTTACAGACACTGTTTGGAAACAAGGAGTTACGGCAATGTCTCGGCATGGTGTTGACGACCCCGATGATGCAGAAATGCCACTCCAAAATGCAGGTAAGCTTAACATTTTAATGAAACATAAACGAACTCAGCGACAAGCAAACAACAAACGATCAACAATACACCAACCCTGAATGGCGCGCACACCTAAACATAAATAGCACGGACACAAACAAGAAATAGTTGCGCGTAATTAACAGAAGTGACAAATCAGGACAGGTAGGAAAAACACACGAAATAAGAAAACAACAAGAACCCAGGCATAATAATTGAAACTAAAACAAACTGTCACGCACAGATCGTGACAGTGCCCCCCCAAGGATGGATCCCAGACGTCCAGAAGTCCAAAGTCACAAAAAAAAAAAAAAGACGGGAAGGGTGGCAGGCAGGCAGGTGGTGGTATGCCGGCGAGACCCCTATGGGGGTCGGCCGGGACGGAGACCAAAGCGTAGCTGGCGAGACCCCTCCGGGGGTCGGCCGGGACGGAGACCCAGGCGTAACCGGCGCGACCCCTCCGGGGGTCGGCAGGAATGGAGACCCAGGTGTAGCCAGCTGGACCCCTCCGGGGGTTGGACGAGACGTACCTTGCAAGGGCTAGAGGCCGAGGCGTGACAAGAGAGATCGGTGCCGTGGGAGGCGCGACAGGAGCGGACGGCGCCTTGGGAGGCGCAACAGGAGCAAACAGCACCAGGGGAGATGCGACTGGAGCGCCTGTGGCCTGGGAGGCGCAACAGGAACCGCCAGGGTTCTGGGAGGTGCGACTGGAGCGGACAGCGCCATGGGAGACGCGACTGTAGCGGCCTGCGCCCTGGGGGAACAACGGGAACCGCCGGCGCAATGGGAGACGCGACTGGGGCAGCCTGTGCCCTGGGAGGCGCAACAGGAACTGCTAGCGCCCTGGTAGAAACAACAGGAATGGCAAGCGCCCTGGGAGGCACAACTCGAGCAGCCTGTGCCCGGAGAGGTGCAACAGGAACCGGTAGCACCCTAGGAGGTGAAAGCGCAATAGGAACCGCAAGCGCCCTTGAGGCGCAACAGGAACCGACGGTGCCATGGGAGACGCAACTGGAACGGCCTGTGCCCTAAGAGGCGCAATAGGTAACACCAGCGCCATGGGAGGCGCGACTGGTGCGGATCGCACCATGACAGATGCAACTGGAACAGACGGCACCCTGGGAGGTGCAACTGGAACAGACGGCGCCCTGGGAGGCGCAACTGGAACAAACGGCACCCTGGGAGGCGCAACTGCAGCCGATGGCGGCCTGGGAGGCGCAACTGGAACAAACAGCGCCCTGGGAGGCGCAACTGGAACTGACGGCGCCGTGTGAGGCTCAACTGGAACCGCCGGCACCCTGGGAGGCGCAATTGCAGCTGACGGCACCTTGGGAGGCGCAACTGCAGCCGACGAAAACTTGCATGGGCGTGGAACTGGCAAAGTCCTGCTGCGCGGCACGGCTACCGGCAGCGGCCGTGCGTCCTCAGCTGCCCGGCAGGACGTACTAGCCCCCCCTTCCGAGGGCGGATTCCAGACGCCGTCTGTCTCCGCAACAGGAACCAGGGAAGGGCGGAGGGAAGCTTGGAGGAGGGCATCAGACTCACCCCGTCGGCGTCCCGTCGGGCCGGTGGGTGCTTGGCGAATCCAGGCTGTACCCACACCATCGGGAAGAGCTTGCCGTATGGCCCCCACACCATGTCCTCCATCTCTTCCGGCGTGAATTTGGCGGTCTCCTCCTCCATCGCTTTAAATATTTGGAGTGTCCAAAAGTCCATTTCCATGAAGGTCGAATTGTGGTTGGAGTATTCTATTACGGTAATGTCTCGGCATGTGCTTGACGACCCCGATGATGCAGAAATGCAGGTAAGCTTAACATTTCAATGAAACATAAACGAACTCAGCGACAACCAAACGACAATCAACAATCACCAACCCTGAATGACGCGCACACCTGAACATAAATAGCACGGACACAAACAAGAAACAGGTGCACGTAATTAACAGTGACAAATCAGGACAGGTAGGAAAAACACACGAAATAAGAATACAACAAAACCCAGGCATAATAATCAAAACTATAACATACTGTCACGCACAAAAACACACAGATCGTGACAAGGTAAATAAACAAACATTCACAAAATCTGTGTCTTCTTTTCCTTTCTGCTTATCCCTTCCGAGTAAATACCGTATCTAATTTCACAAACTACCTGTATATGTCCGTGGCATATAGTCCGGTGCGGCTAATATATGTAAAAAAAACCCACATATTCTAAAAAAAAAAAAGAGGTGTGAAACTATTTGCCCCCTTCCTGACTTTTTATTCTTTTGCATGTTTGTCACACTTAAATGTTTCTGCTCATAAAAAATAGTTAGTCAAAGATAACATAATTGAACACAAAATGCAGTTTTTTAATTAAGGTTTACGTTATTAAGGAAGGGAAAAAAACTTCAAATCTACATGGCCCTGTGTCAAAAAGTGATTGCCATCCTTGTTAAAAAATAACTTAACTGTGGTTTATCACACCTGAGTTCAATTTCTGTAGCCACCCCCAGGCCTGATTACCACAGTGAGAGCCATTATCCACAAATGGCAAAAACATGGAACAGCGGTGAACCTTCCTAGGAGTGGCCGGCCGCCCAAAATTACCCTAAGAGCGCAGGGACAACTCATGGTGGTCACAAAAGATCCCAGGGCAACATCTAAAGAACTGCAGGCCTCACTTACCTCAATTAAGGTCAGTGTTCACGACTCCACCATAAGAAAGAGACTGGGCAAAAACGGCCTGCATGGCAGAGTTCCAGGACGCAAACCACTATTAAGCAAAAAGAACATTAAGGCTCGTCTTGATTTTGCTAAAAAACATCTCGATGACTGCCAAGACTTTGGGGAAAATATCTTGTGGACTGACGAGAGAAAAGTTGAACTTTTTGGAAGGTGCATGTCCCGTTACATCTGGCGTAAAAGTAACACAGCATTTCATAAAAAGAACATCATACCAACAGTAAAATATGGTGGTAGTGTAATGGTCTGGGGTTGTTTTGCTGCTTCAGGACCTGGAAGGCTTGCTGTGATAGATGGAAGCATGAATTCTACTGTCTACCAAAAAATCCTGAAGGAGAATGTCCGGCCATCTGTTGGTCAACTCAAGCTAAAGCCATCTTGGGTGCTGCAGCAGGACAATGACCCAAAACACACCAGCAAATCCACCTCTGAATGGCTGAAGAAAAACATAATGAAGACTTTGGAGTGGCCTAGTCAAAGTCCTGACCTGAATCCCATGGAGATGCTGTGGCATGACCTTAAGAAGGCGCTTCATGCTAGAAAACCCTCAAATAAAGCTGAATGACAACAATTCTGCAATTGTGAAAAGTGGGCCAAAATTCCTCCAGAGCGTGTAAAAGAAGTTATGGCAAACGTTTGATTGCAGTTATTGCTGCTAAGGGTGGCCCAAGCAGTTATTAGGTGCAGGGGCAATTACTTTTTCACACAGGGCTATGTGGGTTTGGATTTTTTTCTCCTTAAATAATAAAAACATTCATTTAAAAACTGCATTTTGTATTTACGTGCGTTATCTTTGACTAATATTAAAATGTGTTTGAGAATCAGAAACATTTTGTGTGACAAACATGCAAAAGAATAAAAAGTCAGGAAGGGGGCAAATAGTTTTTCACACCACTGTATGTATTTTATGGAGGGGTCATCAGAAAGAATGATGTCACACGTTCATTAAAGACATTATAAAAGCTGTACAAAATCAAGACGAATAATAAATGTCTGGTTTAATGTTCTAATAAACAATTGGAGTCCTAGAGACAATTTATAATAAAGTTGGATGGACAAATATTAATATTTATGGTATGATTGTTTGAGGCTCTGCCTCACCTGACCACATATCCCTGGTCTGCATCACAGGTAGGAGGTTATATTTAATCCACATTGGAGCTCTCTTTGTTGAGTTTGTATGTTTATTTTCATGTGGGTTTTCTCCGGCTACTCATTTTTCCACACTCATCCCAATAACTTGCCCATAGGTGTGGATGTGTGTGTGAATGGTTGTTTGTATATATAGTATATGTGCTGTGGTTGGCTGGCAAACCCAGTGCAGATTGTACCCTGCTCCAGATCATCTGTGACCCTGAATAGCATTTTAAAACAAATAGACAAATAAATATAATGAATTTGACATTGACTCGTGTGATCCCTTAACAGGTGACACTAGGACGCCGAGAGCTGTGTACAGACTCACAGGGGACAGTAGTGGGGAGCACCAAGAGGGGCACAGCAGAGAGAATCAGAAACATGCACTGTAAGATTTGAGCTGAGTACCAATTTCATCAAGCCTGTCAATTTAATCATACAGTCATTTTCATCCTGCAATTCACCAAAATGATACACTTTGCAGCATCAGCAGCTTTGTCAGAAGGTTCTTACCTTTTGGAATCAGAAAGTCAAAGTTTAAGTCAGATTGCAAGAAATACTAGTTGGCATCCCTTGACTATTTTTAAGGTGGTCTTAAGCAAGGTACACAATCTTCCTAAACCAGCGGTGTCCACGCTTTTTCTAACCAGGGCCGCTGCAAAGGTCACTTTACTTTATAAGCCACAAATAATATAAGCCACGCTTTAACCCCTGCAGCCTATACGGTGATGTGGCTAAAATATATGGCTAAAAGAACTACAGTTCCCATGACGCTTAGTGTGCAGCTTCATAACGTAGTGAATTGGACGAGTGAAGTAGATGCTAACATCACATTTTGAAGTCTTATGTAGCAATTATGTTTTGATATGACAAATCCTAAAGGGGACCTATTATACTCCTTTTCAGGCCTTTGTATTGAGTTCTAGACTCCTATAGAGCAGTTACATACGGTAACAGGCACAGAAAGCTTTCTATATCTTCCAGGCTCTGTGTCTTTCAAGCAATGTTTCCTTCTCAAGTTTCCTGCCTCAAAGTTGCCCATATAAGGAAGTCTGGGTTGCGTGACGTCAATGGAACTCAGTGTTTAAAAAAAACTGTTGCATTGGCATTGTTTCACACGAGAATACAACATTGCAACAACACTTGTAGGTCAGAAAAGAGGAAAAGCGTAATAGAATTATGACAGTTTCTGCTTGGGCTGTGACATATGTTGAACTCCAGTTAAAAAATCAGCTAACGAGTGGCCATTGGGAACATCGAGTGGAGGTAAGATTGCAAGGTTTATAGTGTGTCAAAAAATCCACTAACACCAATGGGTTTCAAAAGGCTCGTCTACTGTGTGATGAAGAGAACAGCTCAAGATGAAGGGCTAATTTGTCTCAAGATGTAATTGACACAAAGAGCAACAACGAAAGTGAAAGACTGACTGAGTGTGTGAGGAAGGAATTATGAGGCTGTTCAATCCTGATGCTGAAGAAGATGACTTGAGTGGTTTTAGTTCCCAGCAGGAAGATAAATGAATGACTTGTCTGGTGGGCTACTGTTCAGCATCGTTTGCAAAAAACATTTATTAATCAAGAGTTTAAAAAATCTTTGTGTACAAAATACTCCTCATTACTATGTGGACACCTGCAGCTTATAGACAGCTGTGGTCTGTAATTTGCAAAAATGTTTTTATTTCTTTGAATTTAATGGGTGCAGCCTTTATACCCCTGCTATCTGTAGTCTGGAAATGACGGTATATATATATATTTCTATATACTGTATAAGAATACAATCCATGTCAGTTTTGTGATACATAGGTGACATTTTTACTAAAATGACATTATTTTTCCCCATTATACTACAAGTTTATTCTTGTAAAATAGCTTTTTTCATTTACAATTACAACTTTTTTGTATTTCTCTTTCTCTTGTTTTTATTTGTAATGTGTAGACTTTAATTCTTGCTGAATTACAAGTGTGTTTTTTTCATTTCTGCTTTTTTTTCAACTCTTTCCACTTTCCTCTTTTTCTTCTCACAGTTATGACTTTATTTTACGGATGTCCGTTTTTTTGCCGATATCCAATATGCCAATTTTATCTAACTCTCAATTTCCAATTCCGATATCAACCAATATCGACATATGTAACATCACATATCCTCTGTCATTCAATTAACACATACTGTATCTGTTGTGAAGCTCATGGATAGAGAATCAGCAATTAGCTCCTTGACATGGCTGTGAACATTGTAAAACATCTGAGAAATATTTGCCATTTGGAATGGCAAAGCACGGCTCGAGGAATTTCGCAAGTCTGTAATCCGACGTCTTGCACGATAGAAAAAGGCTAGTTGTCCAATGCGGTTCTCCAATTGATGACTTGCGCCCTGGGAATTGGAGCTATTCATGGAAGAAGTCTTGGTTTTGCTCCACGCAACCAACACTTTGCAAGTTTAAAACCCAGAGGAGACAGCACCAACATAAGGTTATCTAGGTACAGAGCGAACAAGCTTCTTACAAGCCAAACACGGTTGTTTACACGCTTCAAATGTGGTTTGATGAGGTCATCATCTGCGGGCTCAAAAATAGGGGAGCCTTTTGACCTATATACTGCATTTAATTAAAATCGTCATGATACATTACAATCTATATTATATAATTATTGTTTTTAGAATACCTACTTTTGTCTACTACAATCTATATTATATTGTTATTGTTTTTAGAAGACCTAATTTATAATGTACTTTTCCAAACCAATTAGATTCAATATTATTAATTCCTTGCATTTTAGTAAAAGTGACTTATTTACACTACAGTTGGAGATTAAAGGAAAGCAAAATAGGTTTAAAAAAAATAAAGTTGGATGTAATTGTTTTTTGTTTCCATTCCATTTACTTCCGCTTATCTGGGTCTGGTTCGTGGTGGCAGCAGTCTGAGTAGGGATGTCCAAAATTCCCCGTCCCCGGCGACCTCTTCCAGCTCCACCGGGAGGACACCAAGGCGTTCCCAGGCCAGCTGTGAGACATAGTCCCTCCAGCGTGTTCTAGGTCTTCCCTGGGGCCTTCTCCCAGCTAGGCATGCCCGAATCACCTCACTAGGGAGGCGCCCGGGAGGCATCCGGACTAGATGCCTGAGCCACCTCAACTGGCTCCTCTCGATGTGAAGGAACAGTGGCTGTACTCTGAGCTCCTCCCGGATGGCCGAGCTCATCACCCTATCTCTTAGGGTGAGTCCAGCCACCCTATGTAGGAAACTTATTTCCGCCGCTTGTATCCGGGATCTCGTTCTTATGGTCATGACCCATAACTCATGACCATAGGTGAGGGGGGGAACGTAGATTGATCCGGCTTAGCTCTCCCTTTGCCACGACAGTCTGGTACAGTGACCGCATTACTGCTGAAGCTGCACCGATCCGTCTATCGACCTCAAGCTTCAACTGTCCCTCACTTGTGAACAAGACCCTGAGATTCTTGAACTCCTCCACCTGAGGCAAGACCTCACTCCCAACCCGTAGGGTACAGTCCACCCGTTTCCGACTGAGAACCATGGCCTCGGATTTGGAGGTGCTCATTCTCATCCCAGAAGCTTCACACTTGGCTGCAAACTGCTCCAGTAAAAGCTGAAGGTCACAGCCTGATGAGGCCATAAGGACCACATAATCTGCAAATAACAGAGACGACATCCTAAGGTCACCAAGCTGGACTCTTTAGACCTTGACTGCGCCTAGAGATTCTGTCCATGAACGTTATGAACAGAATCAGTGACAAAGGGCAGCCTTGGCGGAGGCCAACATTCACCGGAAACAAGCTCGACTTACTGCTGGCAATGCGAACCAAGCTCCTGCTTTGATTGTACAAAGATCGAATAGCACGTAGTAGTGGACCACCGATCTCGTACTCCCGGAGCACCCCCCACAGGACACCACAAGGGACACGATCAAATGCCTTTTCCAAGTCTACAAAGCACATGTAGACCGGTTGGGCAAACTCCCACATACCCTCCAGTACCAAGGGTGTAGAGCTGGTCCAGTGTTTCGCGACCGGGACGAAAACCGCATTGCAAATCCTGTAACCGAGGTTTGACTAACGGTCATACCATTCTCTCCGCACCCTGGAGTAGACTTTCCCAGGTAGGCTGAGGAGTGTGATCCTCCTATAGTTGGAAAAGTTGGAATTTTTAAAAATGGGGACCACCACCCCAGTCTGCCAGTCCAGAGGTACTGTCCTCGACTTCCATGCGATGTTGAAGAGGCGTGTCAGCCAAGACAGTCCCCCAACATTCAGAGCCTTGAGAACTTCAGGGCGAAACTCGTGCTCCATAGCCTCACCGAACTCCTCCCACACCCGAGTTTTTGCCACACCACCGCCACATCCGCCTGCCGCTTGGCCTGCAGGTACCAGTCAGCTGCTTCGGGGAGTCCCGCAAGCCATCAATGCTTGATAGGACTCCTTCCGCTTGACGGCAGCCCTAACCCCCGGTGTCCACAATCAAGTTCGTGTCTGGCCACCACGACTGGCACCGACCACCTTGTGGCCGCAACTATGACCGGCTGCCTTAGCAATGGAGGCACGGAATACGGCCCATTCGGACTCAATATCCTGGTCCTCCCTCGAGATGCAGGTGAAGCTCTGCCAGAGATGAGAGTTGAAGACTGGACGAACGGGAGACTCTGCCAGACGTTTCAGCACACCCTCACTTCACGTTTGGGTCTACCAGGTCTGTCCGGCATCCTTCCCCGGCATCTAATCCAACTCATCACCAGGTGGTGATCAGTTGACAGCTCAGCCCCTCTCTTTACCTGCGTGTCAAGAACATGTGGATGCAGGTCTGATGATACGACCACAAAGTCAATCATAGACCTGCGACCTAGGGTGTCCTGGTGCCAAGTGCACTTATAATGCCTTACACTTCTTATGCCCTTTACAAAGCCTCTCAAAGCGCTTACACTGAGGTCATTATTAATTCACTCCACACTTGGTGATGGTAAGCCATTTTTGTAACCACAGGTGCCCTAGGGCAGACTGACGGAAGCGAGGCTGCCAGTGTGCGTCATCGGCCCCTCCGACCACCACCGACACTCACACACACACCACTTTCATACCACTGTTCATACTATTATGGACATCCTAATGTTCGAGCATGGGGTCTGTTATGGACAAACTGTGGTCCGCACAGAAATCCAGCAACAACACACCACACGGCCTCTGGAGAGCACCCCAGCTGATGACTCCATAGTTCTACTGGGAGACTTCAACGCCCATGTGGGCAATGACAGTGTGACTTGGAGGGGCGTGGTTTGGGAGCAACGACCTCCCTAATCTGAACCCGTGCGGTGTTGCCGTTCCAAGCTAAATTTTGGTTTTCCCCAGTAAAACCTACCGTCATGTCTTTTAATGAACCTTCACATTTGAAAATAACTTTAACCAGTAAACCTCTTAAACAGTCAATTGCAAACTCTTATTGCATCTGATTAACTTTTTGTCAGGACACCCCTGCCCTAAACAATGACTTGACTCATGTTAAGTACTATCTTTCAGATTGTAGTATGGATATTGTATGGTTATAAGATAAACATATTGCTCTTAAATAAAAGTTATGAAAAAATTTATTTTTACAGAAAAATAAGTGTTACTTCATGACTGGTGTTCTGCAGATATTGTCCTGTATTCTCCAGTGAGGATGAAGTAGAAGATTCTGAACTGGCCAGCCCCGTTCAGATCAGCATGGATGACACTATTGCCACAAGGAAGAGCATATATCCTGAAACTGACTGTGGAGACAAAGTCTGTAATTATCTAACAGGCAGGTTAAAACTAAAAATGCTTAAAAAAACAATGCATGGTGTGACACATCTTCATGGCATCATGATGTTTTGTACTAGATGCATTCTCAGGAGTATCTAACATCTTCACCTTCTGGGGATCGGAAGGTCGAGAGGAACAACAATACGAAGAGGTCCCATGCTCAAACATGCTGACCACGCCTGCTCCGCAGCCTCGTTCAAATCCGGCTTCTGAGCAGCCCTCTCCCGGCTTTAGTAATTCCAGCCCTCCTTCTCTTCCACCTCCTCCCATTGGCATACCTCAACGACAGAAAAGAGAGTTGGAAGGCAGACTGGAGTCAATGCAGAAACAGATTACCAGGTTAGTCACTCACTAGGAGCAGAATAGTTCACAACAATGTACAATTAAAACTTGGAACCAGGCAACAAAAGGCAATGGTGCATTCATGAAAATTACAAAAATGGTACAGTGGGATAAGGTAACAAGAACAACATCCTTCCGCCCTCCTTCTCCAGCTATGCGCTTCATTGCTATGTCCCACACTGGAAGTCAGTTGATATGGGGAAGAGACACTAAGACCAATAATTGGGAGGAAATAAATACGAAAGGACAAACAGCACGAGAAAATATGAAATATGACACATATTGCGGATTTCTGTCAACCAATTACTATTAACTGTACATACTCTGGAGCAAACTATTTTTTGCTCCAGAGTTCATATAAGTGGCATCAGTCCAAAAATGCATCATTACGTGGAAAAAACATACATAAAAGTGGCACTGTTATGTTTGGTACAGATAGATTCCCGAAATGTTAGGCAGGGTAAAACAAGTCTTTATTTAGGTCTACAGTATGAGACAAAAAATCAAGACCTTTCAGTGCATAAAAAGGCCTGTATCCGCCACTGCATATCGCCACATACTTCTCACGTATCCTGGCATATACTGGCTGTTGTGCTGAAACCTGTAAATGCCCGGAAACATACCATCTGGAAGAGGTGTGGTACTGTGCTCTGTTCTCAACAGTCTACAGTAAATATGTCATGTCTAGGCCTCTAGACAAGAAATAACCCTCATATTCATCTTTACACTCCTATTAGTAATTTAAAAAAAAAAAGAAAATTAAGAAATAAATAAGACTTGCACCAGAGATTCGGAGTTGAGTTATATCTTATTGTGGGTTACAAGCACAACAGTAACATGTCTTATTATAATGATTATTATTATGCCTGTTGTTGAGTTACAGTATATCTTATTGTGGGTTACAGCCACAACAGTAACATGTTTTATTATAATGATTATAATTATGCCTGTTGTGAAATAATATAAACCTGCAATAAAAGCATGTTGTTCTGGCGATCAAGTGTCACTGAACAATATTTGACACCCAGTGACCAATGTAGAATACTACATTCACAATTTGAAAGCGTATTGGCTGTATATACTGTATTGTTTATACTGTATAAGTTACCCCTAACTATAAGTTGCACAACCAGCAAAACTATGAAAAAAGTGTGACTTATAGGGTATGTAGTATGTCATACATCATTCTAAATTAGTGGAAACTAATTTGAATATATGGATATGTGTTTTCTAGGTTGGAGTTACGTATGTCAGCCGACATCAGGGTCATCATGCAGCTGCTTCAGAGGCACATGTCAATAGTCCCACCTTCTTACAGCGCATCATCAACACTCATTCAGTCACCCACAACTGTTCCCCTCCCCAAGAACCTCACAAAGACATCAATCTCCCAACCACATCTGTCCAAAGGAAATCTACAGAAGCGGCTTTCAATGTCTGACATGTTTTCTTGTGATTCTTCTATTCCATTATTTCCTACCTCCAAACCACTAACCTCACATGCTCAGATTTCTCCATGTCAGTCTTTGCTTTCTTCATCTATTGTACATCAGAATGACTCTATTTCACATATTTCCACTGACAATGAATCATCCTCTTTTGCCCTCACCCAGACTGGGGGAGGGCATTTGGCTTCACCCTCTAAGTCATTCTTCCTGCTGTCACCCCTCACAAGCACTCAGTCTACAGACATAGTCCAACCGGATTTTCATTTCAGCACATCAATGGGAGCATCGCCATCTCGGGTATGAACAGCCTAAACCCTTGGCCTTGAGAGACTACAAAAAGATCAGAATACATACATTTTTTCTTTGCATGTACAAAGTCTACGTAGATGATCTAGTTGTAGAAATAAATGAGTACAAAGTAAATGTAGATTCTCCCAAGCATTGTCTGACTGTTATCTTGGAGTTCTATCAATGATTGCACCAATAGTGATCTCTTTCTCACTTCTGTATGCTCTTCTAGTCTGCTCCAGTCTTGTTAAGGCCCCCAATTTGGCTGATGGTCTTGTTGTGTGCAGGTTATTGAGTTAATTCTGGATTTTTGTATTTTTACATTCTGTCTCTCTGTCACTATAAACCGCCCATAAGAATACGCAATGCTAATGTCTTTGTAAGGTGGAAACTTGTCACCAGTTCAAATAACTAATAACTCTTACACTATCTACTTAATCGCAAGATGCAATGAAAATAAATATGTTTGTAATGCAGTCAGTTACACAAAATATTGCCCTCACTTTGTGTATCTTTTTGGCAGGATGGGGTCACGGAAGGCACCCGATCATGTCGGAACCAAACACTGCTTCCTTGTCAGTCAGGCTCAGATTCTGATGCAGCATCGACAGATCCACAGCAATAAAAACATCCACCATCATGACACTTCCCCACGAAGAGCAGTAGCATTACAGTACGAGGCGATCGCTAATCCAGCATGAGTTTACAGCTAAGACTAACAAAAAGAGTGCTCTAATGGTTGTAATATGTGTGTAGAGTGTCCTAGCGGTTGCTAATCACTAGTAAATATAGACTCGTGATAAAGCTCCAAAAAGCTCTATAGTACCAAACTGGCCAAGTACGAAAGATTGATTCGGAGTGACGCCACATGCAAAAAAAGCAAAGTACCAAAATAAAGAAGGTACAGCTGGGGCTAACATACAAAAGTCACTATGAGAGGTGGAAACAGTAATATGTGTCCAAATAGGGGAATAATCCAGAAAAATTATAAACGTTCTTTCCGACATGCAAAAAAATGAACCGTGACTCGCAGAAGCCCCAGCTAAACCAAACCCCCCAGCTTCTACTAACGAGCAAATGTACTGTGAACGGTACCAGAGCTGAACTCAAAAGATAAAACCTTTTACATGTAAACAGAAGGCCGATCTTTCTCTAATATTGTTCACAAATTTGTGATTGTTATGTTAGTGGGTATTCATCATTTACTGTATAACCTATCAACATTCTTGATTCATTCAATCTATCAACCTCACAGGTGTGGCATATCATGATGCTGAAAAAGCATGATTAGTGTACAGGTGTGCCTTTGGTTGGCCACAATAAAAGGCCTGTCCAAAATGTGAAGTTTAACTATTTTCTGTTTTTGTTTGTTTGTTTTTTAACTATTGGTTCTGAAACCAGTCATCCAGTACTTGGTGTGACCACCATTTACTTCAAATACTGAATATGCCAATCCAGAGCATGCAAGGATCTGTACACACCTGAAAGCTGAAAACATCTCAGTACGTGCATGGCCAGTGTACTCAGCCAATATGTCACCCACTGAGCATGTTTGGGATGCTGTGGATATGAGTAAACAGTATTTAATGCAAATTGTGGTCAAAGCAGATACTGGCTGGTTTTGAGACATCCCTGGACCACCCCCAATACAGTTAACCTACACATTTTAGAGTTATCTTTTATTGTGGCCAACCTCAGGCACATCTGTGCAATATTCATGCTGTCTCTTCAGCATATTGATATACCACACCTGGGAGGTTGATAGATTATAATTGATGAATGCTCACTAACAGAGTTGTGTACAATATTTGAGAGCGAAAGAAACCTTTTGTGTGCCTAGAAAAAGTTAGATGTTTGAGTTGAACTTATAGCAAAAATTAAAGTGTTTGTATTTTTGGTGAGTATCTACTGTATGTGTGTATTCATGTATGTACTGTATGTACAGCGCCTGCAGAAGTATCGAACAATTAAGTCAATTCTTTGTAGAAATTTGGAGAAAACTCCAGTTATACGTTTGGGCATGGACGCAAATAACCGTTTTGCGTTTCCAAACGTCACACACACGGCCTGTTTTAACATCAGAAACAACGTGGATGCTCTTAGAACTGACGATATAGTCTTGCGTCTTGTTGACTTTGTATGCTAAAACGTTTTGAAGTAATTCTACCTCCTTGTCAGTACACACGAAAGAGCCTGGCGCCGTGTTTTATGTTTTGCGAAAGTGACGGGATGACAGAGGATGATTCTGATTGGATAGAATTTTAGTAACTACTGCCGCCTGCAAGTTTGTCATTTTATGCTTATGGTTCCCAATACATTTATGCGGTTACGTGAGGATGCATTTTTTTTTATACAAGGTTTATAAGATTTTTTTCATAAACAAAGAGGGAGAAATATGCAGTTTAAAAAATACCCTGCTACGTGTGAACAAAGCCTATGACAGCAAGAGGTGCTTGCAACCCTGGGCAACAAAACACACTTTTCATGTTGCAATATTGTTTTTCTCTCATGAAAAATGGACGTGTTCAAACAAAGGATACTATCTCCAAAATTGTGCATTCAATCCAAATGTTAATACCTAGAAATAAAGGCTGAAATGTTACTTTCTCGGGGGCCTCATATTCATTTTTTTATGTCAAACCCAAATGTTTTCAGTCTACAGAAGAAAATAAAGACATTGACCTCACTGTTCCAAAACTTCTGCAGGGCACTTTATGTATGTGTTAATTTACTGTATGTTTGTCTACTGTTCCATAATATTATTCCCCATATTGATACGCTTAAGGTTTGTTGTGGGGGTATGACAGAGTATTAGGGCCACATTAAAAAAAACAACAACTGAGGTTTCAAGAAAAAAAGTTGTAATTCAATTAGAAAAACTTTGTAATTTTACAATACTATAAATACTACAAGAAAAAAAGTTGTAATTTTATAAGAAAAGTAGTAATATTACCTTTGACCCAGGCCAAAGGTCACACACGGAGTATTATAATCATCTTGAAAATAGAGTTGTAAATTTACAACAATAACACTGACGAGAAAAAACTCATAATATTACTAGAGTAAAATTGTAACTTTACGAGAATTCAATTTGTAATTAAATATTAAAGGCACGGCCTGAGACAACTATAAAACAGGGGGCCATGTGGAGGAGGGAGGGGGATGTGAGGGTACCGGTGAGATGATGTTAACAGTGAAGCAAAATGCCAGCAAGAGGAAAGTTTCCTTCCTTCCTGAAGAGCTATGCTCCATTTTCCCTATTTTATGACACATTTTGTGGGGAAAAAAACTTGTAGAACTACAAGAACAAAATGGTAATTTTTACAGGAAAAAAGTAATAATTTTACGGGAACAAAATTCATGTTACAAAAATAAAACTTGTAATTTTACAAGAAAAAAAGTCTTCATTTTACACGAAAAAAGTCAATATTACATGTCATTGTGTCATAAACTGCCTGTCCAAAAAAAAAACGTTGACACCAAAAAAAAAGGTCATACACTCTTATATTTGGTTGATTACGACACACATTTTCGATAAGCTTCTGCAATGTCACAAAATGTATTTCCATCCATTGTTGCATTAATTTTTCACCAAGATCTTGCATTGATGACTGCTGCGCAAAGCCTTCTCCAGCACATCCCAAAGATTCTCAGTTAAATTCTGGACTCCATGTGTGAAAATGATGTGTTGTGCTCCTTGAACCCACCCTTTCACAATTTGAGCCTGATGAATCCTGGCATTGTCATTTTTTAATATGCCGTGCCATCAGGGAATAAAAAATCCATTGATGGAAAAAGATGCTCATTTAGTATATTCAGCTAGTCAGCTGACCGCATTCTTTGCGCCTAGCCCTGTTCACCATAGTGTTGCTGAACCTAGACCTGGCCAACTGCAGCAACCTCCTACCTATTTGCTTACTTAAATCCAGGTGGCCACTTTTTTGGGCCAGGCAGTGTACGTGTCAGAGGGACAATATAGTTCTTCCGTAAAGGAAGGAAACTTTCCTCTTGCTTCAGGCAAGCTTATTTATAACGGAACAGCAAAACAGAGCAGTTGCCTTAGGTAATGTCTGTAAAGTCAAGTTAGGAGTTTTATTTTCATAAAGTTATGACTTTACTCTTGTAATATTACAAGCTTTTTCACGTAAATTTATGATGTTATTGTTGTAAATTTACAACTTTATTATAGAAACTTCAGCGATGTTAATACTCTTCCAGAACAGGCATTGCCTGAGACAGCTATGAAACGGGACATGTGTGACCTTTGGCCTGGGTCAAAAGTAATATAACATCTTTTCTCGTAAAACCCCAACTTCAATTCTTGTAAAATTATGACTTTTTCTGTAAAATTACGACTTTTTTTTGTAAAATTATTACTTTTAATGTCGAAACCTCCGATTTGTTTTTTTAAATGGCCCTAATACTTGGTGAGGGTATGCGCGCATAAAGATGTAAAAAAAATATCTGTTTTTCATTTTGGTTTTCCTTCTCTTGTTTGAACAAATTGTACATTATTGATGAGCACCTTGTTTGTTTTTTGCATAATTTTAGTTGAAGATGTACCAGATCAGGCAATTCAATTTCAATATGTTTTGGTTTGTGTTTAACCAGTATTATACTTTGTCCCAATTGTCCCTTTTTTGTAATATGGATATTGATTGAAGCTCGCTTATGTATTTAATTGCCCAATTTGTTTTCATGCAATCTGTCAATAGTAGCCCATGTTATTATTATGATTATTATTAGAGATGCACAATATTTTGTTTTCAAATCGATATCTATAACTTTTTGCTTCTCATGACCAATAGCATAACTTAACTTAAAAAAAATTAAATGTAGATGTATTTGCAGAAAATAAGACATGATATATAATAATAATATAAAATAAGACATACTATAGACTCATATGTTAGCAATGGGAGAGTTCCTTCTTCTTCTTCCTTTTTTTTTTTGACTTCCTGTTCTGTACAGTGCTTCCTGTGATGGCTATTATCTCATCAATGTAACATTACTTACACCTAGTTTGACTGGTGTAGAATACCACATATTACAACATTTCTCAATGCATCGTCTGAATTTGTATTATTATAATATACTTCATTTAGCCATTTTTTTGATTGAAAATATTTTCGGCAAAAAGTATGTAAAAACTTGCTGAAATATGCATTTTTTTTTTACTAATAATAGGCCGTATTGAACCAGGAAACAGTGATTTGTTCATTCATATATTTTTTTTAAACGGTGATAGAGTGAAGTCGCAAAATTCCAAGCATGAAGTGGCAACTTTATTGCTCAACTTTAAAAGCACTGATACATTTCTCAACCTTCCAAGTCTTTTTGCCGTCCCTCTGTCTCTTTCTGTACTTTGCATTATGCATTGTAATATGTGGTCAATGATGTCATTAATGAACAGAATACTTCATTTGTTGTTTTCACAAACATTGGTGAAGTTTAAATAAAGTAGCACCATGGTATGTTACTCTTCCAAGTCTGGTCATTTAGGGATATTGACTCCTGCTGTTCTTTGGGGCGGCACGGCTACAGTGGTAGAGTGGTTGTCTCCTAGAATTGTTGCCCCCCGCGTTTGAAATACTATTGACAAATAATAATATCTACTTATTTATCTGTACTGTACTAACTGGAATCAGCCGAATCCCTGCTTCTCAGCACCAGGTGCGTCCAGTAGCTCCCTGACTGTTCATCGTGCCTGTCCTTTCAGGGGGCTCCGCCCCACTATGTGAGAACCACTGCTGTATGCTAATGTCCGGCAACGTCCTCAGGTAATCAACGTCAGAATGGCTGTAATTCAGTTGGCCATTTACAGTAATTGCGAGAGAAACATAACAGCACTTGCTATCTTGCAGGCAAACCTAGCCAGACTAGCAACAGCAACAACGCTTGCCTCCAGGGACAACCACCTGCCACTTCTCTTTTCCCGTTGCCGTCTCCCGTCACTGTCACTGCAGCACTCACTGGTTCATCCACAAGGTCTTGAATTCGGACCACAGACCTTTGGTCCCTGCCGACAGGTGGGCTATCTCCTCCCACGATGAAAGTCACTGGGACCCCACCTACCTCTGGACTGCCTGCAGGTGTCCGGCCCTCTCTTGCTGATGCTCACACTCGGTGGCTCCAACCGTTTAGAGTTCTCTGGCCACCACTTCTGTGACCCGGCACTCGGACATGCCCCCACCTGCGTCCTCCAGCGGCTCCTCTACGCTGGTCTTGCCCAATAGTGGCAGCCCTGTGCACCAGGAAATGTTTTAGGTGCTTTGAGTTGGTGGTGACTGGCCATCCCTTTTTCAGCCAGGGTGCATTCTTCTCAGTTGCCCCACTGACAGTTCTGTAGTCCACACAGAGCCGCAATCCCCCCAACGGCTTTGGCAACATATAACTGCTGACGCTCACAGGCTGTGGGTAGGTTCAATGATGCCCGCTTGGAGCACCTTGGCCACCACCTCACAAGAAGGCTACGAGGCCGATATTTAACGGGCCTGGCCTCTGGCCGTGTCAGTCTCATGCTGTGTCAGGCAAGTGAGTGTAATGTTCTTTTGGACTTAGAGAACAAGTGACCGGGCTGGCGACACCCACATTATATACCGTCACTCCGGGGCGTGCCCGTTGTGATGACTTATTGCTTTGGTCGTTATTGTGTTATTATTATTGTGCAGATTGCGAGATCATTCAAACCTGCAGTAAAAGCCTGTTGCTCCAGCGACCAAGTCTGGTGCTTGTGTGTCTCACCCAACATTACAGTAATATTACTGGCACCTCCTGGCCAGTGTGTAAAATACTACATATCACCACAAGGTCTTTCAATGTGTCTTCTAAATGCCTTATATTTGTATGTTACTTTATGTAGCTATTTGTATGCAATCTTGAAAAAAAAGTTGCTCCAGTTCTGTTATAATAATTCTGTTATAATAATGACGGGACTGGTAGTGCGTTAGTAAGTGTCTTTTTTGTTTTTATGAATGACACAATGATTGCTGGGACACTGCAGCAATCATTGAGGGGGGAGGAGGGGGTGGAGTGTGCACGCCCCCTGCTTGACGCTGTCTGACTTAACCCCTCCTCCTGCCCCCCCCCCAGCTCGCTAGCTGGTGCATACCCGCGCGTTTGCAGATGCAGCTCCGCCTCCTCTGCAGTGTCGCTCCTGCGGGGAAGAGCAGCGATGGAGGGGCCTGCAGTGCAGCAGGATCAAGTAGAGGCGTCGCGGGAAGGGGGTCACGAGGCAGGGAAGGCTCGCTGGAAAAACGAATGCTCCCTTTCCTCCCTGCTTAAGCACTCGTGTCTCCTCTGCTGGTCCTCTCCCGGGGAATCGGACGTCGGGGAAACGGATGAGAGAGTCGTCACCAAGACGGCGGAGATCTCAGTAAGAAGACCGAAGCACCTTGCGCTGGTGTGTGTGTGTGTGTGTGTGTGTGCGTGCATTTGTTGAACAGGACATCAAACCGTAACTCAGGAATTCATTCCCGTGATGCTCTTTTGTCAAGCTGTGCGATGACGTCACGCACCGTGGCTAATTTTAGCAGCTAACACTACTTGCACATGTTTTTGTTTTTTTTAGCCGAAAGGCGGCCTATTCGACTTAAATTAATCGTGGCCATAAGTATTGTATAGATACATAAGTAATGTGTAGAACGTATTTTGGGGGGGATTGTCATGTGTCTTCCCTAAAACGACAGTATGTCAGGTAAGCTAGCTCCTTTCCAAAAGCGTTTTTCTCTCAATGCAAGCGGACTTTGTAACAATTTGAAATACAGTTAAGCGCTTCTTCTGGAAACCTGAATCATTTTTTCTATATGAAATAAATCATTCATTTCCTATGCCGCTTATCCTCATTAGGATCACGAGGATGCTGGAGCCTATCCCAGCTGACTTTGGGCGGGAGGCGGGGCACACCCTGGTCTGGTCGCAAGCCAATCACAGGGCACATGTAGACAAACAAACACTCATACTCTAATGGACAATTTAGAGTGGCCAATTAAGCTATCATGCATGTTTTTGGAATGTGGGAGGAAACCGGAGTACCCAAGGAAAGCCCACACACGCACGCACGGAGAGAACATGCAAACTTCACACAGACATGCCCAACGGAGATTCGAACCCTGAACCTCTTGACTGTGAGGCCAATGTGCTACCCACTCAACCACCACGCGACCCATACGAAATAACGTGAAGGCAATTAACCGACTGGTGTCCAAAGTGCGGCCCGTGGCTGTTTTTTTAACAGGTCTGCAGCACGTTGGGAGGAAATATTTTTTACAATAAGGCTTAAAACCAAAACAACAACAGTAGCAAAAGGGATACATTAACAGTAATTTTACACCAATAACGTGAAAAAATATGAAGAGAAAAACTTTACAATGTAACAAGAAACAGTCGTAATTTTACAAAAATAACGTCATTTTAATCTTATCACAAAGTTGAAATGTGAACGTCATTGTAGAATTGTAAAGTCCATCCATCCATTTTCCTCCGCTTATCCGGGTCCGGGTCGCGGGGGCAGCAGCTTCAGTAGGAAAGTCCAGACTTCCTGGTCCCCGGCGACCTCTTCCAGCTCCATCGGGAGGACACCAAGGCGTTCCCAGGCCAGCTGTGAGACATAGTCCCTCCAGCGTGTCCTAGGTCTTCCCGGGGGCCTTCTCCCGACTGGGCACGCTCGAAACACCTCACCAGGGATGCCCGAGCCACCTCAACTGGCTCCTCTCGATGTGAAGGATCAGCGGCTTTACTCTGAGGTCCTCCCGGATGGCCGAGCTCCTCACCCTATCTCTTAGGGTGAGTCCAGCCACCCTACGAAAGAAAACTCATTTCCGCCGCTTGTATCCGCGATCTCATTCTTTCGGTCATGACCCATAACTCATGACCATAGGTGAGGGTGGGAACGTAGATCGATCGGTAAACAGAGAGCTTTGCCTTCCGGCTCAGCTCTCTCTTCACCACGACGGTCCGGTACAGCGACCGCTTTACTGCAGATGCTGCACCGATCCGTCTGTCGATCTCACGCTCCAACCTTCCCTCCCTCGTGAACAAGAACCCGAGATACTTGAACTCCTCCACCTGAGGCAAGACCTCACTCCCAACCCGGAGGGTACAGTCCACCCGTTTCCGACTGAGAACCATGGCGTCGGATTTGGATGTGCTGAGTCTCATCCCAGAAGCTTCACACTCAGCTGCAAACCGCTCCAGTAAATGCTGAAGGTCACAGCCTGATGAGGCCATAAGGACCACATCGTCTGCAAATAGCCGAGACGAGATCCTAAGGTCACCAAGCTGGACTCCCTCCACACCTTGACTGCGCCTAGAAATTCTGTTCATGAAGATTATGAACAGAATCGGTGACAAAGGGCAGGAGGCCAACGTTCACCGGAAACAAGCTCGACTTACTGCTGGCAATGCGAACCAGGCTCCTGCTTCAATTGTACAAGGACCGAATGGCACGTAGTAGCGGGCCACCAATCCCGTACTCCCGGAGCACCCCCCACAGGACACCACGAGGGACACGGTCGAATGCCTTTTCCAGGTCTACAAAGCACTACTGAAGCTGCTGCCCCCGCCACTCGGACCCGGATAAGCGGAAGAAAATGGATGGACGGATGGATGCTAGGCAACCACTTTGCACTTCAGCAGTTAGCCAGTTAGGTTGGCTTGCTTGCAGCTATCAGCACTTACAACTAGTTTATTTGAACTTTATTTTTTAAAAAGCATATTGATCTTACGCAGTGCTCTTGTATGCCTCGTTAGTGCATGCCACAATGTGCATATTTAGAGAAAGAAAAGGGATACCGAGGTGTTCATCGATCTTTGTTTCGTTTTATAAAAAAATAAACCACAGATGCACACAAAAAAGATGATTAAAGGATTATTTGGCTGGAATTTGCCTCTTTTGGACTTGGTGCTGTCATGCTCCACTCTTATTTTGGAAGGCTGTGTTTCCTGCTGGCAGTAGGAGTCAGCTGCTTTACCCCAGTGGGATTGGGCACAGGTGGACCCAGTCCCAATTAGTGCCCTTTAAAAGCCTAGCGTTGTCACAGGAACAGTGCTGGTTCTTCTTTCTGGTCCTGCCTCCTCGGCTGTCAACTAGAGCCTCCTAGTGTCCTCGGCCTTCTGCCTCCTTCTCCTTGTATTTCCCTTGGTTTTGGAAGTAGCCATTATTACACCTAAATCATGGAAAGGGTTAGGTTTGATAGATCTGTTGAGCTTTTATACTGTACATCATGGGTTGTAAATGTTTTGGTACTACTGCTCATGCCAAGGTTAGAATGATGACAGCTCTTGTGTACTGTTTGCTTTGATTCTAAGTGCAATGAGTGCATTATTCTTTCATGACTAAGTTCAAAGCATTATAAATCATCATTTACACAGCACAAATACCTACAGGACATTCCAAATGGTAGTCGTGACTATGACCAATGCAGCTATCTGTTTTTATGTTATTTTTACCACTAAATGCAATCTACACAGGCAAAATCTATCCTACCCAATGTGAAATTGAGCATAGACATTCAGTGCTTTTCACTGATTTAATACGGAGCAGAATAGGACACGCCTGGGCAACAAAACACACCTGTCAGTCACATGTGCCAAAACTTTTGCACATATTTTTTAAAGTTTTGACTCCTAACCCTAACAAAAGCACGACATGAATGTGTAATAATGTTTGCGTATGTTTTTGTGTGTAGGAGCTTGAGAATGCAGTAGCTGTGGAGCACTTGGAGCTTCAGGAGCAGCAGTCGGACCGCAAGGAGCTGGAGGACACTCTGCTCAAGTTGGAGAAACACAAAGAAAAGCTAGTCCAGGACATAAAAGCAATACGACAGCTCTGTTATGAAGAGAGCCAGCAGGTAATGGGACATTGGTACATAACTGTCAATTGTGTGTTAGTGTCAACCTTATCGTAGACCTGCATAGACCCTGGCATCTACGTCTGTGATTTATTTTACTTTCTTCTTGTTTTAGCTTACTATCTCTGTATATTATTATCTTACAGCTCGGTTTTGACCCGTATCTTAAATTCTCCAAAAAGTACCTGCAAAGTCTCATCCCGTTTGTTACCTTGTTAGCCTTCCTTCTTAATGAAAAAATATTTTTAATATTTTTGGTGTGGGCATCATTTAGTTTTACAGTGCACCCTATGTTTCCCCACATTGTTTTTTAATTTAAAAAAAATGACTAACTACTTCTATAGTGTACCCTTAAATACAAGCTGTCCGTGAATTCTGGACACATGCAGTAGGCAAAAACAAATACAGGATGATCTAAAAGTACCCTAACTCCCTATTTTAAAATACCAAAATCATTTATTAACATTTACAAGAAAAAGATTTATTCACTTTCTTTATATAGTTACCAGAATTAACTGCTAGCTCCTTGATCCGTCCAGGAATTGTGTCAACTGATTTCAAGAGGAACCTCTGTGGGATGGATCACATACCTTTTGTATTCAAACATTTCCAAAGTGTTTGGTTTCAGCAAAGTTTTAAACAACCTCCATGGAAAAAATCCATACATTAAATAACAAACACAAAAATTGTAAAAAAAATTGCAATCAATAATTTGAAATCAAAATGGATTTTGATGGATTTTTTATTGTGCAAAAAAATATTGCGCAAAATTCAGATATCAATTTAATTCAAGGCATGAATGCAAATGTGAATTTGAATTTGAATTGACTCCACCCCACAGAATGTTGAATTGAATTTGAATTACATGAAATTGAATTGAATTCAGTGCAATTCAGAGAAATTCATTCTCATCACATGTCAGTGAAAATTGAATACTTTTAGCATACATTTTCTTCCAAATGGAAGTGTAGACACTAACATTAATCATACTCCTTAATGTTAGTAATTTATCTTAATTTCATAGTGATCAAATGAAACAACGTTTTGGTAAATGCAGTAATTATCAATGTAAGTACTTCACAGGATAAAGTTGTTGCGACGAATTGTTAACAGTTCCTGTAATTTTTTGTTATCGAGGCAGCATTGTTCTTCCTGCAACACTAACTATCTTCCCAACAGGTGAAAAGGAAACTGGTAAGGCCAGATATTTGCCTGCGAGTACAGCTAGGTTTGGGAAACTGTTTTGGTTTTCTTCTCAGAACAATAAAGGATTGTAAAACGGTGTGCTCAAGTACACTGGGAGCTGATCAGAATCAGAATCAGAAAAACTTTATTGCCATTGTAGGTGAACAATTCACGAACTAGGAACTTTCTTTGGCGACTCAGTGTAACGTAGAATTCTAAGTAAACATAGAGCTAACACTAACTAAACATAGAACCCTGAGTAAAAAGTTGAATTCACTGATAAGTAAAGGCATGAGGGTGTTTTTAGTGCAGGTATTATAAGGTGCCAAAAATACTGGTTATAAAGTGAGCATAGTGCAAATGTTATAAAGTGTTCATGAGTTCAACAGCAGCAGGAAAGAAACTGTTCTTGTGGCGAGACGTTCTGGTCCGAATGGACCGTAACCTTCTGCCAGAGGGGAGTGGCTCAAATAGTCCATGTCCAGGGTGGGAAGGGTCAGCAAGTATCCGGCCTGCACACCCCCGAGTTCTGGAGACGTACAAGGTCCTGGAGAGATGGAAGGCTGCAGCCGATCACTTTCTCGGCGGAGCGCACGTTGCGCTGCAGTCTGTGTTTGTCCCTGGCAGTGGCCCCAGCGAACCACACTGTGATGGAGGAGGTGAGGATGGACTCAATAATGGCCGTGTAGAATTGCGCCATCGTCTGGACAGGCAGCTTGGCTTTCCTCAGCTGCCTCAGGAAGTACATCCTCTGCTGAGCCTTTTTGATGAGGGAGCTGATGGTCTGCTCCCACTTGAGGTTGTGGGTGATGTTAGTGCCCAGGAAGCGGAAGGAGTCCACAGTTGTGATGGGAGGCTGTATCAGTTGGGTTACAGCTGTTTGAGACTCCATGTAGGAAAAGAGTTTGGCCCATTTCCTCTGCTGAGTACTATTCTTCACCATTGCAGATCGTTCTCAGATGACCTGAGAATACAATGACCTGGATGAATGAGAATATTCACAGGTATGATAGATAGATAGATAGATTATATCTATAGATAGATACTTTATATAATAATGGCAACAATAGCAGTGGAGGCAGTAATGGTGTTCAGATTCTGCTGTAAATGACGATGATGATGGCTGGGTTTTACAAGAGTGTCACACGCTTTGATGGTATTGTGGAGACAGGGATCTGACAAATTCTGAGCCTGGTGACATCATAATGTGCAAATTAGATGAGTGAATTTACTTCCATCACAAACCTTGGGGTATATTGAGGATTTTTCTCTGTTATTCTTTTATTTGTAAGCACTTTCAATCTACAACCTTTTAAATTAGTAAACGTCAAATATTTTTTGTAGGGTTCATTAACTTATTTAAATATCCATCCATGTCCCAAGAACCAGATTTGGCCACCGAAGACCAGGTCGCCCGGACACCCGTCCTTGAGCACTGCCCAAATTGCATTGCACCGGACCCTTATGCTTGCCCCTGCAGGTGGTGGGTCTGCGGGGTAGTATGCTACAAAGATGCTACAAAGAATTAATCACTTACCGATTCAGTAGTCTATTGCTACTTTCATTGTCTCTTTTTTCTAATGACGCCACCATTCATTGTTCGGTGTCAGTTAGCAAGAGCTTTATAAATGGAAATCCGACTTAAAAGAAATATTGAGGTCTCCGGAGACCGGGAAGTCTGGACTTCCCTACTGAAACTGCTGCCCCCGCGACCCAGACCCAGAAAAGCGGAAGAAAATGGAATGGAATGGAAAATATACATCCACCCATTTATTTATTCATCTATAAATCATTTTTTTTAAATTTATTTATTATTCATTATTTGTATAATATATGTACATGTGGTCCTCCGGTTACGAACAAGTTTTGTTTATATCATTGTGATGTAAGTGGACTGAACCCAAATAATACCTAAATTAACTCTTCAGTCACTACTGTGCACAGAACACATGAAGGACATATACAATACAGGAATAAAACAATCAATACAATCCAATAATTAAATGCCATTACATTCAATTATTGTGGTTGTCTACCACACTGGAAGTGGTATTGCAAAGGAGAGATTTGACACAGTGGACCACAATATTAGATTTCAGCTTTCACAGTATCAAGTTGGCATTTGTGGTACTTCTCTGAAATGGTTCAGGTCCTGCCTAGCAGATAGACCCTTTGCTAGTGTTGAATCTGCCGCTGCTCCTTTGTCAGGAGAAGGGAAGGGAATCAAAAGCCGCTTCAGTGTTTCATCCATTCATCCGTCTTGCCCACTTGTCCAATGTTGGGTCACGAAGGTAGCAGCCTAACACAACAGGCCCATACTTCCCTTTTCACAATTAGGCAGTTCTATATTATTTTAACACTGCAACTTCTTTGTCATAGTATATACATTTTACACATGTATTGTGTTATGTTTTAACAATATGTTGTAGGTCACATTTAAATAATTCTATAATCTTCTAACGCTGCTACCTATGTCATTTCCATCTCTACAGTATTATATGCAGTATACTATATGTACAGTATATACACATACACTACACATGTATGCAATGTCATTGATGTTTATATTATTAATTCATTTGTTTATTTATTTATTTTTATTGTGTGAGCCCTGCTTAGTGTGGTGCATTACAAAGATTTAATAGCAAGATTAGAAAGATTGAAAAATTTTAGAATCCGAGGAATTTTAAGATTTTTTTAAGAGTGGCGTCACTAAGAGCTTCTTTTAGCTTTTGGATGCGCTGTAAATACGGGCCTTGTTCTTAGTTGGACAAAACACAAAACAGTGCATTACACATAAAACATTTTTTATTCTCAAAATTATATACTTACCATTTTAGGTACCAAAAATAAAACAAATGTGTCCATTCTCACTATGTTTACAGACCTAGTTAAAATCTCAGCTACCATGTCGACAGTTGGATAGTCATGAAGCATTATTTTTCCATCACTCAGTGCAGATAGGATAAAATATCTGAAATCACTGTGCTTGCATCTTCCATTGTACATCATTTATTTAATAGTAAATAAAAAAATTGTCACTGGTGCATATTCATTGCCCTTGATTTGCAGTGAGTCAATCTTTGCAATGTATCTTTTCTGTCTCATCTGTACTTCACCTTCCTTCTGTGCAAAATCAATGCCCAGGTTTAAGTTTTCGAAGATGTGTAGCTTTGAATTCAGCTTCCAAAAATTCTTTCACATTTTTGACTGCTTGATCGATCCTATAGAAAGGCTGTCAACCCATATGATCAGTAACTTTTTATTTTCCATTTTGTTTACTGTAAACCCAAAAGTCAGTTGAATTTTGAACAACATTTTCAATAAAGAACATCCCCAGAAGTGAGAAGTGAGAGAGCCAGAAGTGAGAGAGTTGTCATTGGTGCGGACTTCAATGGGCATGTTGGTGCAGGAAACAGAGATGATGAGGAGGTGATGGGCAAGTTTGGTATCCAGGAGAGGAACGCAGAAGGACAGATGGTGGTCGCCTTTGCAAAAAGAATGTAAATGGCTGTAGTGAATACTTTCTTCCAGAAGAGACAGGAACATAGGGTGACCTACAAGAGTGGAGGTAGGAGCACACAGGTAGACTACATCTTGTGTAGAAGGTGTAACCTTAAGGACGTCAGTGACTGCATAGCAGTGGTAGGTGAGAGTGTAGCCAGACAGCATAGGATGGTGGCGTGTAGGTTGACTCTAGTGGTGAGAAGGATGAAGAGGGTAAGGGCAGAACAGAGGACGAAATGGTGGAAGCTGAAAAAGGAGGAGTGTTGCGTGACATTTAGGAAGGAGTTTAAAAAGGCTGTGGGTGGCCAGGAAGTCCTTCCAGATGACTGGACAACTACAGCTACTGTGATCAGGGAGACAGGTAGGAGAGTACTTGGTGTGTCATCTGGAAGGAAAGTAGATAAGGAGACTTGGTGGTGGAATGAGGAGGTGCAGGAGTGTATACAGAGTAAGAGGTTAGCTAAGAAGAAGTGGGACACTGAGAGGACTGAAGAGAGTAGACAGGAGTACAGAGAGATGCAGCGTAAGGTGAAAGTAAAGGTGGCAAAGGCCAAACAAGGGGCTTATGATGACTTGTATGCTAGGTTGGACAGCAAGGAGGGAGAGAAAGATCTATACAGGTTGGCAAGGCAGAGGGACAGAGATGGGAAGGACGTGCAGCAGGTTAGGGTGATGAAGGATAAGGATGGAAGGGTATTGACAGGTGCCAGTAGTGTCATGGGAAGATGGAAAGAGTACTTTGAAGAGTTGATGAATGAGGAAAATGAAAGAGAACAAAGAGTAGAAGAGGTGACTGTTGTGGACCAGGAAGTAGCAAAGATTAGTAAGGAAGAAGTGAGGAGGGCATTGAAGAGGATGAAGAATGGAAAGGCACTCGGTCCTGATGATATACCTGTGGAGGTATGGAAGTGTCTAGGAGAGGTGGCAATAGAGTTCCTGACCGGGTTGTTTAACAAGATCTTAGATAATGAGAAGATGCCTAAGGAATGGAGGAGAAGTGTGCTGGTGCCCATTTTTAAGAACAAGGGAGATGTGCAGAGCTGTGGCAACTACAGAGGAATAAAGCTGATGAGCCATACAATGAAGTTATGGGAAAGAGTAGTTGAAGCTAGACTAAGGGCAAACGTGAGCATTTGTGAGCAGCAGTACGGTTTTACGCCAAAAAAAGAGTACAACAGATGCAGTATTTTCTTTGAGAATGTTGATGGAAAAGTACAGGGAAGGCCAGAGGGAGATGCATTGTGTTTTTGTAGATCTGGAGAAAGCTTATGACAGGGTGCCCAGAGAGGAACTGCGGTCTGGAGTGGCATAGAAGTATGTTAGAGCGGTGCGGGACATGTATGAGGACTGTAAGACAGTAGTGAGGTGTGCTGCAGGTGTGACAGAGGAGTTCCGAGTGAAAGTGGGACTATATCAGGGATCAGCTCTGAGCCCCTTCTTGTTTGCTATGGTGATGGACAGGCTGACGGACGAGGTTTGACAGGAATTTCCATGGACTATGATGTTTGCAGATGACATTGTGATATGTAGTGAGAGCAGGGAACAGGTGGAGGAGAAGTTTGAGGGGTGGAGGTTTGCTCTGGAAAGGAGAGGAATGAAGGTTAGCTGCAGCAAGACGGAGTACATGTGTGTAAATGAGAGGGACTCAAGTGGAAGAGTCAGGTTACAGGGAGAAAAGATAAAGAAAGTGGAGGATTTGAAGTACTTAGGGTCAACATTCCAGAGCAATGGAGAATGTGGAAAAGAGGTGAAGAAGTGTGTGCAGGCAGGCTGGAATGGGTGGAGAAAAGTGTCGGGTGTTATGTGTGATAGAAGAGTTTCAGCTAAAATGAAAGGAAAGGTGTACAAAACTGTGGTGAGACCAGCGATGTTGTTTGGTTTAGAGACGCTGAGGAAAAGACAGGAGGCAGAGCTGGAGGTAGCAGAGATGAAGATGCTGAGGTTCTCTTTGGGTATGACCAGGATGGACAGAATCAGGAATGAGCACATTAGAGGGACAGCACATGTTAGAGGTTTTGGAGATAAAGTAAAAGAGACCAGACTGGGATGGTTGGGACATGTCCAAAGGAGAGATAGTGAATATATTGGTAGAAGGATGCTGAGTTTTGAATTGCCAGGCAGGAGGTTTAGAGGAAGACCAAAGAGGTTTATGGATGTAGTGAAAAAGGACATGAAGGGAGTTGGCGCAAGAGAAGAGGATACAGAAGACAGAGTTAGATGGAGGCAATTGATTCGCTGTGGCGACTCCTTAAGGGATAAGCCGAAAGGAAAAGAAGAAGACATTTTCAATAAAGAAATTGTGCAGCATTTTATTCCAGTTTCTTCCTGTCTGTTTAAAAACCATAAAGTGTAGACTTATTAGGTTTACTCACTATTTTTGTCCCGTTTTTGTACCTTGTATTTGATTCAGGTCTAAATCATACTGAGCAGCAAGCTGCATGTAAAGGTCCTTTCAGCAGTAGAAAATATTTTAAAGCATTTTATTCAAAATTGTTTTTTTTGTTTGTTTGTTTTTGTAACTTTTTTTGTAACTGATGAGTTTGATGTTACAATTGTCTCTTCCTTTTGCTTTCATCGCGATGTCTCCTCCTGCGTCAACAGCAATGAACGTGCCTGTGCGCTTGTAGTTCTTCGGCATTGTTTTAAACATTGTCAACTTTTCATCAGACATCACTCAATCCCGCAATGCTCTGATGGTAATCTCTGTGCGGTTGTTGTAATCTGACGCTCTCATTCACTTCACTTTCTGAAGCAATGGAAATTCCATGTACAAACTTATTACATGTGGCGTCCCGTTACCAGTGCAGGGGTCTTTCTGGATCTGCAGCGCCTTTCTGCCATTATCCGCAGTGGCTCTCGACACGAGGGATAAACTTTAATCATCCAGCAACTGAATCAGTTGAACAAATCCAGATTCACCAAAACTTCCACTTTCCCAGAGTTCATAATTATTTTCATCTCATAGTAATTTATAATTATTTTCATCTCAGTCAGTTCCCAGACTCTTTACTGAGCTTACAACCTGTTGTTGTGATTATTTTTAAAAGAGCTGGTAATGCCATATAAGATAAAATACTGACATTATTTTTGACATGTTTATATATATTTTTTTTATCGTGTGGTATGAACCACAGTATACAGTAATTAAGACATTCACCAAGTGAAGGTGCAGGTTTCACGTTCCGGATCATGTGGTTGAAGTAGGAACTGAGCCAAGGATAAGTTGTTACGTTGTGCAGTCTCCACATTTGGTGACCTCAATGTGATTACCACTACCCTATCCTTAAGCGCAGCTATGTCTCCAGGGTGAGGCGGCTGTTGGGTTCACTTTTTTTCTTGTAAATGGGTTGTTGCTAAATTGTTGTTACTTTGCTCAGTGTAGAGTAAATGGCTGATTCCACTCAAACGCAACTCCTGTCTTACCCTGACTCACATCTCCACAATGCATTATTTAAAGAATAGATAAATGACTGTCACATTGCTGTTCTTTGTACTTTCCAGATACTGTCTCTGCAGGCTGAGGAGGTCAAGAGGGAGAGCCAGATTGAAGAGTATGAGCGAGAGCTTGCCATTGCCAGATGGAGACTGAGGAAGCTCAAAGAGGAGGTGAAGCAGGCAAAGAGGAAGATGGAGGAGGCTGGAGAGAGGAACAGCCCCCTTCAGGACTCTATTAGACAGTCCTACGAAGAAATCTTGCAGGTACCGGAGAAAGTGCAGTGTATATACAGTGCAACCTGCTTATTTGGATGTCCTTCAGACCAGCTAACTGACATCCACATAAGCGTTTGTCAGAATCAAAACCATAACTAACTGGTTTAAACTAAAACAAACTAGCTTGTTGACACTGTTGTTCTTCATTTGAGTATTTTTTTATTTTGATTCTTGTTCATTCATATGCTATTGAAGTGACGGGAGTTTGTGTATAGTTCAGCGCTGATTCGGGGGTTGGGCTAGAAGGGGTGGTGGCGTTTGCCTGCTAGTTAGAGTCAGCCTGAGAGAAAAGAAGAGTTGCCACATTGACTTCTCTCAGTGTGGTGGAGCAGCGGCTATACTATCTCCCAGATGACAGAGCTTGTCACCCTATATCTATGTGATGTGAGAATCCAACCACCCTATGGAATGAGGGTGAGGGTAGGAACATCAGTCTACTGGTAAATTCCTTTTGGCTCAGCTTCTTTCTCACCATGGTGGGCCAATGCAGAGTCCGCACCACTGCAGATGCCGCACCAAGCCGTCTGTTGATCACGTGATCCATCTTTCCTTCACTCGTGAACAAAGTACTTGAATTCCTCCACTTGGGGCAGCATCTCATCCTCGACTCAGAGATGGCAGTCCACCCTTTTCTGGTTGAACCATGGGCTCTCCCGGCTGTGTCTGAGTGCAAAAAAGTCCAGCGAGAGGCACAACTCACGACCCATTAAAGCCATCAGGACCTTACTGCTGGAAATCCAAACCAGGCTACTCCTCCAGTTGTACAAGGACCAAAGAAAATGTAGTATCTTGCCACCAATCCCATACTCCCAGAGCTCTGCCCACAGGACAGTGTGAGGGACACGGTAGAATGCCTATTCCAAGTCCAATTTTTATTTTAAATATAAAAATAAAATATTAATATACTATATTAACATGATCAATTTGTTTAATAAATTAATGTAAAACATTAATTCTATTTATTTATTTAATTAATTTATGCATTTTATTTTGGCCTTACGTAAGGAAAAAACACATTTTGGCAGTGCGCCTTATGGTCCATAAAATACGGTAGATACTAGCATGTTAACAATGTCAGTCATCTGGAAGCAATGGTGATGTCAACATCGTGGGTAGGGGGAGGGTTACAAACTTTCTTAGGGGTCGTCAAGTGGGCACCCTCCTTCATTGGTGTTTTGATGGTAGGCCCACAGAGGATAAGACTAGGTAGTGAGATCCTGACCTGAGATTAACCACTGCAAACCACTGGACTGGGCAAACCGCTGGACTGGGCGGTATCATGGCTGTGTAATGGGAAGGGGGGTGTCATGGGTGGAGGATGCCAAAGATAGCAGCACAGGGTTCAGGAGGGAGAACCGTGTCAAGCGTGACAGCGAGTATACCAAAAACCTGACAGCAAAAATCCAAAAGGCTAGAACATAATACAGTATCTGCATGTGACTGGCAGGTGTCTTCTTAAATTTATTGCAACCATCCATCCATCCATTTTCTTCTGCTTATCCAAGGTCGGGTCGCGGGGCAGCAGCCTAAGCAAGGAAGGCCAGATGTCCATCTCCCCGCCCACTTCGTCCAGCTCTATTGCAACTGCCAGAGAATTTGTACATTTTTTCTAACCAAGAATTTGTGAAATGCACTCAGACAAGGAGTGCGTTTGTGTGAGAATTTCATCCCAGTGGTTGTTTGTTATTGTCACTCCTATCCCTATCCCATTTACGTCGCAAGGGAGCAAGTGATTAGGTTTAATTGTGCAAATAGACCGTCTCTGGGCAGTGTCAAGGGTGAGCAGCATGTCAATCAAAGACTCGGGCGGGTGGTTCGGGATAAGTGTGGATAATTGGCTTGGATGAAGTGTCTTGCTTGAAACAAACAGAAGTGAGGAGCCTACAGGTCAGCCCTGGCTGCAAATTTGGTTTTGTCCGTGAACGGGTTATCATTATTCGGGTCCTTGGTCAGTGTGTAGCAATCTTTCTCTCTCCAGATATTAAGATAATAATTATATGAGACGGTGGGAACAAATTGTTTTTAGCTATCAAAGCAAAAGTTGCAGGCTCATTTCGTCAAGATTTTTAATGAGCTAACAAGAATTTTGACAACAACTTTTAAGTTCCTTTACCAAGCCAGTGAATGAGCGTATCGATGTCACATGCCCAGTAATATTGAATGAAATTAGGCAGCGCAAGGCATGGCCTTCCTAAATACGAGGAAGATTATTTAACTACAAAAAAAACAATAATGACTGATCCACTGCCGAAAAAAGGACCATCTCATAAATATTGGAATGTGTTGGAACAAGTCAAAGAATTTAGGAAGAATCACCATTTTAATGAGGTTAGCCCCACCAGTTAGAGAGAGCAGGAGGGACGACCTTCGGGCCATATCAAGCTTACAATTTCCAACAAGTTGACAAAATATCGGACCAGATATCATAACCCATCAGCAATGACCTTAAATCGGAAGGCCAATACGTGAGGGCCAGGTCACCTTTAACGTTTAAACATTGTGCCTCCTGGACCTGGATGCGTTGGTCGATTAGGTTGGAATTGGTCTCCAAACTCTAAGTCCTCTCACCGAAGACAGCCATCGTGGTGTGTACTGCGTCCAATTTGGCCTTGAGGGAGATGAACGCTGACTTGAACTCTACCGACATGGTCTGACGGTGTACTTCCAAAAGGCTCGACAGAGCATGAATGCTAACCTGGTTAACCGCTAGGGATGGGTGGACTTTTTGTCTTTCTCTCGTAGTCCTCGTTCTGAAAGCCATGCGCTATGTTAGAGGTAATAGTCACTATTACAACCAGGTAAGGCATGGTATGGGACATGGCTCAATGAACATTTGAACACCTTGGTTGCGAGTGCTAATCAATTTTCCCTTCCCAGGTCCACTTTGAGTCTGGAACCCCTAAAATACACACGGTTTGACCAGGATACATGTGCTTCTGAGATTTATTTGTAAATCTTAGAAGGAATTTATCATCTATGGTGTTTTTTTATTTATTTTTTTAATTGACAATTAAATATTGGATATTGGTGTTTTTGAATATTTCATTAACTAATGTAGCACAAACACTACAATCATCTACTTGTTTTCCATGCAGGAGGAGAACACTCTTTGTTCTCTGTCAGGTGGTGCAGTCACCCCAGAGAGCCAACTGGATGGCTCAACATCTCCTGCAGACACCACTGAAGATGAAACACTTCCTATGAGACCATGGGGAAGGAGCCAATCATTGCCTGCATATGCTGACCTCATCATGGTAAACAAGTACTGCATGTCAAGATGAAGCTTCACATGTAATGTTTATCAGTACAGTATGTGTAAAGTGTGTGTGTGTGGGTGTGTGTGTGTGTGCGTGTGGTTGTGTGTGTGTGACACCAGGTGGCCAATAGCGCACCTTTCTGCAATAATTTAGCCGACACCAGGGAAGAAGTAGACAACAGTGGCAGCAGTTCTCCAAAGGTGACTAAATACTAGAGGTGGAACGGTACACAATCATCTCTGTTGGGTACGTACGTCAGTGTTAAGGTCATGGTTCTGGTTTGGGAACAACTGCAAGCTGCTGACAGGTGGTGTAATGGTACACAGTTCTACCTCTTGGTTCAATTCCCACTCAGGGTTTCATCAAAATTGACATTCTGCATAAAAACGATGCTAAAAGCTTTCATGCCATTGTATTGCCGTGGTGATCCTTGGGAAGGAAAGGCCAAAAGTGAAGTTTCTAATTGGCTGAAGTGCAGCATGAAGAGTTTCCGCTTGTACCTCATGTTCCTCAAGGACAGTAGACAGCTATCCTGTTATCCACTAGTCTTTGGCTATGTTCACACCGCAGGTCATGTGACCTGTATGTAATTTCTTAAAAGTCAAAATCTGATATTTTTGCTATGCTACTGCAATATGAACAGTCAGGTCGCATATATTTGATATATACGTAATGAAAAGGTGTTTATTGCTATGGTTACCGAGATAGGGATAAAGGTACTCAACGGTGTATGCAAAAGCTCTTCTTGTCATCTGTCATCAAAGTGGCTCACGGTTCCTGCCACCAACATGCTCCTCGGAACAGATGTCGCAGCATGTTCTTTCCAACTCCCATAGCCAAAATCCTTGAAATTGGCAAGAAGAGCACAAACACTGCCGTAAACACACGGAAATGTGTGTTACGTGCTTTTGCACGTGCACGTCACTACCCGGACCCTTTGCATTTACATTGACAAGTTGCAATTTTTTTGGTAATATGAACGACCACATAAAAGTTTAGATTTTAACAAAAAATCCAAATTGGGCATCATACTCTGCAGTGTAAATGTAGCCCTTGAGCATGTATGTATTTGACTGGGAAGGCCAATTGTTCTCAAAAACTGGGCATCATACCTTGCAGTGTAAACATAGCCCGTGTGCTTGTACGTATTTCCCTGAGAAGGCAAATTGTTCCCAAACAGGAGACTTTAACCACAAAGTAGTTCTGGATCCTCCTTAGCAGTATCGCTAGCCATGAGTTTTGCGAGTGAAAGGCTGGGCAATAATGTGTAATGCTAATAAATAGAAAGCTAAACTAAAATACATGTACCGTGACACCCCTACAGATTAATATTTATAAATGCACATTAATTGAACAATAATACCAGCTAAGTTACAAAATGTACCAATCCATCCCATTCCATGGTAACATTCATTTATTAAGCCCAAATGTTCTAATACGATGTATGATTTGGCTAAGGAGCCAAGCTGTGTTTTGTTCCCCCAAGATGGATGAATCAAACCTGGAAGATGATCCGGAGGAGGGTGATGTCATTGGGGAACACGAAAGAGTGAAGGAACAGTCAATTCTGAACCAACTGGACTTCTATCAAGCTGACCCTTTTGCTCATTGTCACATAGGGCGTAAGTTTCAAATTATGTAGGATTTTAAACCTTTGTGTCCAGGGTAAGATTTTCGCCATTTGATAACTTTTGTATATTCCTTTTTATCACCTTAAAAACCATTTTATCTTGATCTGGTTGGTTTTCTTTTCACTACAACCAGCCAATGCCTGAGAGTGTAATTATTTTTACGGTTAATTGTTTCCAGACCCAACTGGATAACTAAATTTCTGCAAATTAGTATTCCTTATTTAAAAACTGAATCTTTTTGTAGTTTTAGCATAGGAAAGAAAACCGTAATACAACCTAAATACTGTTTTTAACATTATTGGAGCTGTCTAGAAATCGTTTTTACATGCACATTACCCAGTATATTGGGCATAAGAGAAAATGAGATATAACATAGACTCACACAAGTTAGGATTGTTTCTTGTTGTTCTCTTTTTTACTTTCTGTTCTTTACAATACGTCTTGCAGTGGCTATTGTCTCATCACTGTAACATGACTGACACCAAGTTTAGAATACAGCTTATCACATTTTAAATGCATGTTTTGAATATTTGTAGTCTAGGTCATTTGGCAATTTTTATGCTTGTAATGCTTAATTTACATCAAAATATGTATTTGTAATTGACCCTAGTCTGCAAAATACTAGACAGACTGCAAAATAGAGATGATATATATAGATATAGAAATAGATATAGAAATAGAGATGAACTGCAAAATAGAGATGATTTGTTATTAAGATTTTGTAAAACCATCATACGGTGAAGCTGCGGAAACTGAAGTGTGAAATGGCAAGGGACTGGTGTATTAACACATAAGGTCTGAAATCACCTACATACCCAACATCCGAGTAGGGATATATTTTTGCTGTGAAAATCGTTAACGTGTGTTAAACTGTATTATAACATAACTTACAACAAAAATATAAAATGTATAAATGCAATAAGGCCTTCTTACGACCAATGGGTCTTAGTGCTGGAGCTCTAATTTAATAAAATACCCTGCGTGTACAAATTTAGCAAACAACCAAATTAAATACAGTGAACTTATTTATCTTCAAAACCAGGCCAGTAGAATTTACTAAGTATGTTCGTGAAATATGTGTCCTTGTTCAGTGATAAACATCAAGAAGCAACAAGGGTAATTGTTCTCATAGTGGTAGTGTAATTTCCGTAATTTACGGTTTATAAGCCATAACTTTTTTCTTAAACTTTGAACCCTGCGGTTTATATAGCGGTGCAGCTAATTTACGTGTTTGTTCCAATCTTGTGACATGTCCTATACTGTAGAACTACTACTAATTGTTTAAATAATGTGCCGCTCTCTAGTCATACAGTAAGGAAATGGTAGCTCTTTCTTTGGCAGGAGCCAATAGGGACAGCCCTACAAGCTTATCGACCCATCGGAAATTGCAGGAGGTCATTTGTCAATATAACAGTGACTCAGGCTAAAATCATCACACAGCAACTTAAAACTGTAAAGGTAAGTAGAGTAAGGTAAGAAAGGTAAAAAAATATACAAGTACCTATACAAGTTTAGAATAAATAAATAAAAAACAGTTGCAATGATTCATTCAGCTGCCTGTGTCCGTACTAGTCATGGCCAATGAACAGCTTTGCTAGGAAGCAATGTACTGCATGATGGGAAGCTGTTAAAATAGCTTTTTCTCTGTATTGGTACTTTTTTGTACATTTCTCACCTACCCTTTTGAGTGTTAAGTTGCTGTGTGATGACTAGCAGTTTAAGATTAGACTGTTACATTGAGTAATGACCTCATGCAATTTCCAAGGGGTTGATAAGCTCATTTTGAGTTTTGTCATAGCTCAAGATTGGCTCCTGTCAAATGAAGAGCTAACTGGTACACATGTGTGGCTCATAGTCCGATGCGGCTTATATATGTACAAATTTGTTTTTCTCTCTAAATTTAGTTGGTGTGGCTTAAACACAGGCATCTTACTTAGCCTTACTTAGCGGAAATTACTTAGCCTTCATCCTCTCACTCACCAAACAAATGGCCTGGAATGCCTTTGACTCTTGATGTGGCAATTTTTTCCAACAGTAGCAAGGGTGGTGTCATATTGTCTGCAATGGGGTGTGGCTGCGAGGGTGGAGTTTTCAAAGGATATTTGGCTGTTGAGGTGAAGGAGGTAGGGGTATGTTATGAGGATTTGAGTGTAAGAGGCTAGTTAGAGGCTAGTTAGGGTTTTTTGACATGGAGTTGTATGACATCCCCACCAGCAGTGTAGTGCATCAACAGTGACTAACCGCCCATGAGCCAAGTTCAGGTTGGACACGGAGGGAGTAGAGATGATAAGGAAAAAATAAAGGAGAGAGTAGACTAGGGAAGATGGCAGTACGGATACGGAATTGGATATTGAAAGAACAAGAGCACAGAGTTGCATTTGTTGATGGTCATTCATTCATTCATTCATTTTCTATACCACTTATCCTCATTAAGGTCCCGGGTATGCTGGAGCCTATCCCAGCTGACTTTGGGCGGGAGGCGGGGTACACCCTGGACTAGTCGCCAGTCAATCACAGGGCAGAAAAACAAACATTCATACTCACACTCTAATGGACAATTTAGAGTGGCCAATTAAGCTATCATGCATGTTTTTGGAATGTGGGAGGAAAGTGGAGTACCCCGAGAAAACCCGCACACGCACGGGGAGAACATGCGAACTCCACACAGAGATGCCCAACGGAGACTCGAACCCTGAACCTTCTGACTGTGAGGCCAACATGCTACCCATTCAGCCAGCGTGTGGCCCTTGTTAACGGTCAATGAGGTGTTATCATTGCAGTTGAGGAGTTTGTTAATGGTTGAAATAAGAATCTTATGACTAGTGGAGCCAGTATGGATGAGGTTTGAGTAATACAGTAGATGGATTTGGCGTGGAGAAGTGCAGATTTTTTGAGTTGAAGGTGGTCTATGTATGCTTGAAGGTAAACTGAGTACATTTTTTAGAAAGTTTTTTGAGTCGCTGTTTTTGTGCTTTCAGATGGTGGACGTGAACCGGGGGGCTATGTCCATAAATGAAACAGTTGGTTTGGAAGGGGGATAATTAATTGAGACAGTTGGCGAGAGAGTTGTTATGATACTCTTGCTTCACTTTTCTCTTCGGTCTTATTAATGCGCGTTTAACCGGTGTCCATTGTTGTGTATGTGATGGTTGACGGCTGCGACTCACGCATTTTCATCTGCTGTGGAACACATACGTAAACAAGATGGCAGCCATCTCCATCACATACACATCAATGGACAGCCAATAGCAAGCATTAATAAGAGAAAAGTAACGCAGAGCGATTTGTGAGGTCAGATTTTTTTAAGGAGGCATTTTTGTCATGCAAATGTATTGCTCTTTTGAATGCATATTGTTTTGAGACGCTAAACTCTTTACTTATGTAGCCCTATCAACTGACCAGATCTGTGTTTTTCATCACCAAAATCCAACCAGAAGTGGACTTATGGCACGAAATGGGGCGTCACTGTTGATGTACTACACTAATGATGGGGATGTCATACAACTCCATGTCAAAAAATCTTAACTATCCCTTTAAGATCTCTTCTCCATCCACCAACTTCAATATCAGCTGTCAGTTTCTTTTGGACTTACACTAGCCTGCACTTTAAAAGGCCGAGAAGATTGCATTGGTCGCTTTATCAACTCAACTCGATTTTCTCAAGTTTACTTCACACTTGAACTACAGTATTTACAAGTGCACATCTTAGGTTGATAACCATTGAATCAAAGAGAAATAGCATCAAATCAGTACTCAAGACTAAACATAGTTAGTTGTAACTTTGTTCCTTTGAATAGTCATGACAATGATGTTGGAATAGTCTTTACAATGATCTTCGAGTGGGACTTTCTGTTGCGTACACCCCCTAACATGTCATAGTTATGTCACATAGATATCAAATAAGTCAGTCAGTTTGCCATCATGATTTGGTATTAGGGATTTCAAAGACTTTTACAACCATAGTTGTCATAATTGTCATACCCTTTGACAAATACACATACAGTCATGTGCTGCTCATAGTCATTACAAGAGGGCTGGGTGCGGTTATTTTAAAAGTGATGTATTTGAATGATTCAACACAGGGAGTGGAGATGAGTTGAGAGTTTGTGCCGGATCTGGAAAACACATTGATAATACAAGGGGTTGATCAATGTATTATCCTCAGGGGGTGGCTTGGTTTAGGGAGAAATAGTTCACTTAGATGAAGTTCTTAAGTATGACAGCTTTAATGTTGAGGGAGTGGATATTATAAAGCGCAAACTTAAGTATGTGCTGCTGTGCTCCATATTGTGATTTCGGACAGCGAGAGGTTTGTGGGAACTTTTTCATCAATCATGTCATATATATTTTTTAGTTGTATTCTGAGAGCTTGATTTATTTACATTTTATCTGCAGACAACCTTTTTAATGAAGACCTGTTTCCAAAGACAGACTCATCTGGTGAGTAATATTAACTGCTACATTGTCATGGAAAGCACTATTACTGCGTGTGGAAACATTTTTATACCATTCTTCTGACTTGAATTATATTTGGATTAACCAGTAATTGGATTAAGTGCAATATACCAGCCTATTAATTGTTAAAAGAATGCCTTGTAAATATCTTAACATGAAGGGGTTGCAGGAATGCCAATCCGTCAATCGCGATTGACCAGTCTATCTTTGAGACTTGACCGATCCTGAAAATATTTGGAAAAATAAATGCATTATCACTACATTATCAATACCATCGCCGCCTGGAAAATGAACAGTCTGTGAGCTGCAAAAGCGCCCCTTACCAGCCGGCAGGAGTGGTATTGTTTAATCCTTATGTAGACTTCAGGAGGAAACCCTGGACTGAATAATATTTTGCAATAATCATGCAAGGTATATTGCTATGTATATATATTGCTATTTATACATAGCTGTATGTAATATTTTCATGTGTTTCTAAGAGCAACAGTAGCAAAATAGCACTAACTGCACTATAAATACCATGTATTTTGAAACTCCAAAATATTAACAGTTCAACAAAATAGATAATACGTACCATTTACAATTGTTGCAATTCATATATAATATTCAACAGGTATACTTTTTATTTTTTTGCATGTTTGTCACACTTAAATGTTTTCTGCTAATTAAAAATAGTTACCAATTAGTCAAAGATTAAACACAAAATGCCGTTTTTAAATTAAGGTTTACGTTATTAAGGGAGTAAAAAAAACCTACATGTCCCTGTGTGAAAAAGTGAATGCCCCCCTTGTTAACTTAACTGTGGTTTATCCCACCTGAGTTCAATTTCTGTAGCCACCCTCAGGCCTGATTACTGCCACACCTGTTTCTATCAAGAAACCACTTAAACAGGAGCTACCTGACGCAGAGAAGTAGACCAAAAGAACCTCAAAAGCTAGACATTATGCCAAGATCCAAAGAAATTCAGGAACAAATGAGAACAAAAGTAATTAAGATTTATCAGTCCGGTAAAGGTTATAAAGCCATTTCTAAAGCTTTGGGAGCCATTATCCACAAATGGCAAAAACATGGAACAGTGGTGAACCTTCCCAGGAGTGGCCAGCCGCCCAAAATTACCCCAGGAGCGCAGAGACAACTCATCGGAGAGGTCACAAAAGATCCCAGGGCAACATCTAAAGAACTGCAGGCCTCACATCAATTAAGGTCAGTGTTCACGACTCCACCATAAGAAAGAGACTGGGCAAAAACGGCCTGCATGGCAAAGACGCAAACCACTATCAAGCAAAAAAAACATTAAGGCTCGTCTTGATTTTACTAAAAAACATCTCGATGACTGCCAAGACTTTTTGGAAAATATCTTGTGGACTGACGAGACAAAAGTTGAACTTTTTGGAAGGTGCGTGTCCCGTTACATCTGGCATAAAAGTAACACAGCATTTCATAAAAAGAACATCATACCAACAGTAAAATATGGTGGTGGTAGTGTGATGGTCTGGGGTTGTTTTGCTGCTTCAGGACCTGGAAGGCTTGCTGTGATAGATGGAAGCATGAAATCTACTGTCTACCAAAAAATCCTGAAGGAGAATGTCCGGCCGTCTGTTCGTCAACTCAAGCTAAAGCCATCTTGGGTGCTGCAGCAGGACAATTACCCAAAACACACCCGCAAATCCACCTCTGAATGGCTGAAGAAAAACATAATGAAGACTTTAGAGTGGCCTAGTCAAAGTCCTGACCTGAATCCCATAGAGATGCTGTGGCATGACCTTAAGAAGGCGGTTCATGCTAGAAAACCCTCAAATAAAGCTGAATTACAACAATTCTGCAATGAGTGGGCCAAAATTCCTCCAGAGCGTGTAAAAGACTTGTTGCAAGTTATGGCAAATGCTTGATTGGAGTTATTGCTGTTAAGGGTGCCCAAGCAGTTATTAGGTGCGGGAGCAATTACTTTTTCACACAGGGCTATGTGGCTTTGGATTTTTTTCTCCCTAAATAATAACAACATTAGTTTCACAACTGCATTTTGTGTTTATGTTATCTTTGACTTATATTAAAATGTGTTTGATGATCAGAAACATTTAGTGTGACAAACATGCAAAAGAATAAAAAGTCAGAAAGGGGGCAAATAGTTTTTCACACCACTGTAATTAAAATATATACAATAACTCCTCAAATTAGACAAAGCATATTTACCGTGTCCATAGAAGTTAATGGAGATCACTGGGGTGGCAAACCTCGTCCTTTGATATGCTACAAAGATTCCATTCCATTCCATTTTCCTCCGCTTATCCGGGTCCGGGTCGCGGGGGCAGCAGTTTCAGTAGGAAAGTCCAGACTTCCCGGTCCCTGGCGACCTCTTCCAGCTCCACCGGGAGGACACCAAGGCATTCTCAGGCCAGCTATGAGACATAGTCCCTCCAGCGTGTCCTAGGTCTTCCCTGGGGCCTTCTCCCGACTAGGCATCCCCAGGACACCTCACCAGGGAGGCGCCCGGGAGGCATTCGGATGAGATGCCCGAGCCACCTCAACTGGCTCCTCTCGATGTGAAGGAGCAGCGGCTCTACTCTGAGCTCCTCCCGCATGGCCGAGCTCCTCACACCATCTCTTAGGGTGAGTCCAGCCACCCTACGGAGGAAACTCATTCCCACCGCTTGTATCCGCGTTCTCGTTCTTTCGGTCATAACCCATAACTCATGACCATAGGTGAGGGTGGGAGCGTAGATCGATCGATAAACCGAGAGCTTTGCCTTCCGGCTCAGCTCTCTTCACCACAACAGTCCGTCTGTTAATCTCACGCTCCAACCTTCCCTCACTCGTGAACAAGAACCCGAGATACTTGAATTCCGCCACCTGAGGCAAGACCTCACTCCCAACCCGGAGGGTACAGTCCACACGTTTCCAACTGAGAACCACAGCCTCGGATTTGGAGGTGCTGAGTCTCATCCCAGAAGCTTCACACTCGCTGAAAGTCGCAGCCTGATGAGGCCATAAGGACTACATCGTCTGCAAATAGCAGAGATGAGATCCTAAGGTCGCCATGCTGGCCTCCCTCAACGCCTTGACTGCGCCTGGCAATGCGAACCAGGCTCCTGCTTCGATTGTACAAGGACCGAATGGCATGTAGTAGCGGGCCACCAATCCCGTACTCCCGGGGCACCCCCCTCAGGACACCACGAGGGACACGGTCAAATGCCTTTTCCAAGTCTACAAAGCACATGTAGACGGGTTGGGCAAACTCACACATACCCTCGAGTACCCTTGCAAGGGTGTAGAGCTGGTCCAGTGTTCCGCGACCGGGACGAAAACCACATTGCAGTTCCTGTAACCGAGGTTCGACTAACGGTCGTACCCTTCTCTCCAGCACCCTGGAGTAGACTTGCCCAGGGTGGCTGAGGAGTGTGATCCCCCTATAGTTGGAACACACCCTCCGGTCAACCTTTTTAAAAATGGGGACCACCACCCCGGTCTGCCAGTCCAGAGGTACTGTTCCAGACTTCCATGCAATGTTGTAGAGGCGTGTCAACCAACACAGTCTCTCAACATCTAGAGCCTTGAGGAATTCCGGGCGGAACTCGTCTACCCCCGGAGCCTTGCCACTGGGGAGTGATTTAACTACCCCAATTACCTCAGCCACGGTGATAGAACTGTCCACGTACGTATCCTCAGACTCTGCTTCCTCTACGGAAGGTATGTCAGTGGGATTGAGAAGGGCCTCAAAGTATTTCGTCCACCGACCAACTATATCCACAGTCGATTTCAGCAGGCCCCCGTCCGTACTGTAAACAGTGTGAACTGGGGGCTGCTTCCCCTTTCTGAGGTGTCGGACGGTTTGCCAGAACCTCTTCGAGGCCGACCGAAAGTCGTGCTCCATAGCCTCATCAAACTCCTCCCACAGTTTTTTCCTCAACCACCGCCGAAGCCGCGTTCCGCTTGGCCTGCCGGTACCTGTCAGCTGCTTCAGGAGTCCCGCAAGCCATCCATGCTTGAAAGGACCCGGTCTTCAGCTTGACAGCAGCCCTAACCCCCGGTGTCCACCATTGGGTTCGGGGCTTGCCACCACGACTGGCACCGACCACCATGCGGCACATAAGATGGATGGCTGGATGGATGGATTTCCCAAAAGCTAATACAGTTTAGTTACATTTTGCAGTAGCTCACAAAAAATTATTCATTTTACTTATTTTTTCAGTCTGTCTGTTTCTGTACAATAAACAATCAGGGAGTGTTCCTATCTTTGTTATGGAGTCTACAGTCAACAGGGGACCAAGTATTTATTTTCCCCACTGTGCATAAGTGTCTTAGTATTCTACATTGTACGACAATATGGCTGGTTTTAATTTGTCCTCTTTCCAGATGCATTTACATCAGATCCTTTCAAAGGCAGTGATCCCTTTGCAGCAGACATTTTGTTTCCAGAGGCAAACATTGGAAGTGATGAAGGAGCTGCAATTGTCTGTGATGAAGCAGACACAAGTCTGTCCTGTGCCGAAAATAAAGCTTCAACAGGGACACAGTGTTTTGAGTCTGAGTTTCCTGATGAAGACAGCGACATAGAGATCAGCTACAGTCAAGAAGATCTGGGTGCTACCCCAGGGGCAGATGATAAACATGGATTTAAGCCGATCCAGAGTTCATCTGAGGAGCTGGGCCCAAAACCCATTCGAGGCTGGCATTCCCAGGGTCAGTATTCAGTCGAATCCGATCCCAATGGGTATGAGCTTGACCTGGGCATCTCCCCACCCTCTGACATAGAGGAGCATAGTCTTGGATCCATAGCCGGAGAATTTACCAATGAGGCCACAACAAAACCGGAAGAAGGTAGACTATGTTTTTTTGGTATTATTGTGTAGTTAGAAGCACAAACACAGTTCCTCAAATATTTCACCCCTTTAATAATACCATTTTTATTGTATTATATATTAATGGAAAGCTTGATTTGTCCTGTTACAACAAGGTACAACATTTAATCGTCATGCATGTGTGGAATGAGCAGTACAGTTAAATAAATGTGCGGGTAGTGTCAGTGCCAAAATCCCCTGCAGTATTCTCCTGTCGGTCTTCACTCTTGATCTGAATTGCTTGGTGGAGTTTGTAGTGTGCTATTTATACAATTTTGTAGTATTTTGGTTTTTGTCCAATTTTATCTTATTTTTACTCTCCTTTTTTGTTTTAATTGACCTTTTTTATTATTATTGTACACTGTCTTGCTTGTTTTTTTCCTATCGTATCTTTTGTCAGTATGCAACTCACTTCTCACTTAGGCCTTGTCCACACGTAGCAGGGTAATTGTAAAACTGCATATTTCTCCTTATTTGTTTATGAAAAAAATGCTGTCCACACAACCACCTATTAAAAAAAATGCAACTTCACGTAGTCGCATAAATGCATTGGGAACAACAGTCATAAGCATACCAAACCTGCATGCGGCAATAGTATAAAAAATTATATCCAATCAGAATCATCCTCTGTCACTTCCGCAAAACATAACACATGCCAAGCTCGTTCGTGAACTGACAAGGAGGTAGAATTGTTTGTAAATGTTGATTTATAATACAAAGTCAACAAGACTCAAGAAAATGTCGAGAGTTCTTAGGGCATACATGTTGTTTCTGATGTAAATACAGGTTGTGTGTGTGACTTCACTTTTTTCTCCAAATCTACACTTTGGCCGGAGGTTTTGAAAACCTTAATTTTTAATGCCATATTTCTGCGGGCTCGTGTGGATTATAGTCCAAATTGTGGAAAAATAACTTTTATTTTATGAGATACTCGCCTACGTGTGGACAGGGTCTTGGTGACAAATCTTTTGATATTGCACTACCCTCCCTTCCTCTTGTTTCCTGTCCTATGTCTTATTCCATTCCATTTTCCTCCGCTTATCCGGGTCGCGGGGGCAGCAGTCTCAGTTGGGAAATCCTGACTTCCCAGTCTCCAGCTACCTCTTCCAGCTTCACCAGGGTACCACAAGACGTTCCCAGGCCAGCTGTGAGACATAATCCTTCCAGCGTGTCTTTGTCTCGGTCTTCCCCGGGGGTCTTCTCCTGGCTGGGCATGCCCGGAACACTTCACAAAGGAAAGGCCGGAGGCATCCATACTAGATACCCAAGCTACCTCAACTGGCTCCTCTCAAAGTGAAGGAGCAGCGGCTCTACTCTGAGCTCCTCCCGGATGGCCGAGCTCCTCCCCCTATCTCTTAGAATGAGTCCAGCCACCCTACGGAGGAAACTCATTTCCGCCGCTTGTATCCGTGATCTCATTCTTTCAGTCATGACCCATAGCTCATGACCATAGGTGAGGGTGGGAACATAGATTGACCGATAAATTGAGAGCTTTACCTTACGACTCTCTTCACCTTGACAGTCCGGTGTAGCATCTGCAGTATTGCGGTCGCTGTACCAGACAATCTATTGACTTCACGCTCCAATCTTCCCTCATTCGTGAACAAGACCCCGAGATACTTAAACTCCTCCACCTGGGGCAAGACCTCACTCCCAACCCGGAGGGTCCAATCACCAGTTTCCCACTGAGAACCAGGGTGTCGGAGGTAGAGGTACTGAGTCTCATCCCAGAAGCTTCACACTCAGCTGAAAACACTAGACCTATGTCTTATGCAGTCGTTTGAAATACTATCGACTAACTGACAAGATCTGTTTATTTATCTGTACTGCACAAACTGAACTTGAAACTAAAACCAGGAAAATGAAGAGCTCTGACGCATACAAGTGTATTCACAAATTGCATGTTGTGTGTGATAAATGTGGACATGTTGGCAGGTTTACACTAACATTGAAAGTACTCCCTGCTTCTGACGATGAAATACTGTACAAAGATTTTTAACCCTGCTGTGTAACCCTCACAAACTCTTTACTTCTCTTTACTTCCCTGCAGCTCCCATCATCTCTAGGCTCAGTGATAAAGCAGTGATGGAGCCAGACAGAAAAGGCAAGCAAGTGAGAGATGAGTCTCTTGATGGTAATCCAGGCGAAGCAACAAATTGGCTGAGCAGCATCAAAGATGATCCTGGAAATCCCTCAACTCCTCAAAATGTGCCTGAGTCACAGAAGGCCAAACTTAGCTTTGAATTGAACTATGGACTCACAAGTCAGACTTCCTTTGATCCATACGGTTTTAAACTCAGTCCAGAACATTCTAGTCACACCCTCGTAGACCCCAATGAAGCTGAGCTAAGCCCAGTAGGCAGTGATCAAAATCTGTCTTTTGATCCTGACAATTATTCTACTCAAGAAGACCCACTGAACTTTTATTCATATGAGTATGACATCACTTCTTCTCAGATGGTACAAGACTCTGATCCCTATGGATTTAAACTAAGCCTCGAAGAAGAGAATCAAGAGGTGCCACAACTCTGTGGCCATGATAACCTGGAAGTCCTGGACCTCAGTACATTTGACGACAAGGAGGAAGCGGAACCCTTTCACTATATCAACCAAGAAGTACTGGAATCAGTACCATATGGGAACCAAGAAGTGCTTGATCACTGTAGCAACTATAACCAAGGAATGCTTAATGTGTTTACAAGAAGAAGCCAAGATGGGCTGCAGTTATCTTCACTGGTCAACAATGTTGAGTTAGTAAGCAAAGAAAACCAAGAGTTATTGAATCTCTGTAGCCCTAAAAACCAAGAAGTGGTTGAACACTGCCACTTCAGAAGTGACAAAGAACTGCAGCAATGTGAGAATGATGATGAAGAATTGCAGGAGTCTTGTAGCCATGCTAATTTGGAGCTACTTGATTTTGGTTTTTCACAGAATCAGGAAGTGTTTGATTTAGATAGCTACGTCAATCAGGAAGTCATAGAAAATCAAGAAGTACTCGTTTTAGGTAGCCATGAAAACCAGGAAAATCTGAAATCTGTTAACATTAAAAAAGAGAAAATGCTAGATTTTGATAACCATGACAACAAGGAATCACTAGACTTGGTGAAAGATGACAATCTTGCTGAAACCAACAACAATCAGTGCATCCTGGAACCAGATCTCAAAGCCAGTCCCACCAACAACAGCTCAGACAGTGATGTAGCATCAGAGTACCTGCTCGGATTAGACCTCAGTAGTTCTGGTGTTGGCCAGACCCTTATGGATGTTAGCAACATATCCATCAACCAGGCTTGCAGCATATCTGATGATCCCGCCTGTCACAACTTGCTCGAGGGTGATCTTGGGTCTGTATTCAGGGCTGGGGGATACATTGGCTGTCCCGACGTAGCTGATGATTTAGAACCTCTGAACCACAGACAGGTTAACACTGTAGCAGAGCCAGTTCGGCCAGTCAGACCAGTAAGACCTCCTCGGCCTTCACTCCGGGTAAGTTCCAGATGACATTCAGCGCACAGCGGGAACAACTCTGTTTTTCAAAGTCACGTTTGAAGACATTGCCCATTGTCTTGTTTGTGTGTTTTAGGCAAAGGAGAAGGCTGAGTCGCCAACTCAGGGAATCGACCTGAAATGAGCCATCAGTAATCAACCATGGGATTCTTATCACAATGATGAAGACAAATGATTTAAAAAATGAAGACATGGCGAAGTCCTCCTGCAGTCATATACGGCAATAACTAGTTTTGCTGGGCAATTTTTAATGGCAATCGGTTAAAAGGGCCCAGACTAGATAATTCCATCAGAATTATTCATGTTTAACAGCGCTACCCATCTTTTTGGGATGTGTTAAGAATTAATAAAACTTGCTCCTCGGTGACCTATGGCCAATACTCAAGTAAATATGATCAGACATTAGCTTTTGCCGACACACATGTCCCAAAAAAGGGCCAATTGGTCCAATATGAAAGTAATTAACAACTATTTCGATTTTATCTTTACATGACAGTTCATAGACTGTGGTTGGGCATGCCATCAGGCTGAATAACTACAAATAGATTGATAAAGGCTGAGAAAAGAAAATATTTTTAAAAAGATTAATGCAGTAGGGGGAATAAGTATTTGATCCCCTGCTGCTGCAAGTTTTCCACCTTGATTTTTAATGTGTTTTCCAATATTTCTTTCATGGTAAAAGAATAAAAACTTTGTTCATGCGTACATGAAGAGGTTTAATGACGCTGGTGATATTAACCTTTTAAACAACATTTTAACATTCCTAGCTGTGCTCCTTCTTGCTAAATAGCACAGACGGACACCCACAAACAAATTTTCTTGTTTCATTCCTCACATTCTTCTTCCTTTGACACACAATCTTTAGACATAGGTAAAGTGTCTCAAAAAGGTAAACGTGCATTTAAGAGTTCATGATTTGATGAGCGAGTTACACTGGCGATTCTCGCTGTTTGCTTTACCAAAACATGTAAAGCAGTAATATGGGACACAAAAACCCAGGCTACACCCTCTCCCGCCTCACCCACCCGCCTACCCCCAGATTTGTCGCGTAAATTTGCAATAGTGCGTAGATACAGCTGCCTGGTTTGCTATCAAAGACCTGGTCAGGAGCTGCAGTCACCCAGCTAACGAGGGAACATACTAAACACAAGACCCGCCCTGGTGTTGTAGTGATATACGCCTCTCACTTCTGCCAGGTTAGATTCCTGGCCAAGGTCCCAACACCCTGTTCTTCAGTGCCGGTCTGAAGACCAGATAAATCAGGCGGTTGTCAGGAATATGCCTGTGAATATTCTCGTTCATCCAGTTCATTGTGTTCTCAGGGCATTAAAATGAACGCAGCAAGACAGTTCAGGTTGTCTTAGAAGACTTTTCGCCCGTCATTGAAGCAGATCATGGTCAAAGGCCAAAAAGGACGGACCTCATCTGACTACAGGTGCTGCTGAAATTTCAATTTCATGAAAATGTTGATGTAATTCTAAACTTATACTCAAATAGTGAAACTCGGGAGTTGTGCCACAGACCCAACACACTATTGCTGCAGTAATTTAGGCAAATCCAAGACCTATTAATGTTGATACTCATGTTCATACTTTTCAATTGGCCAACATTTCTAAAATCCATTACATTTGAAATGATCAGTAATCATCAATATAATCAACTTGAAAAGAAATAAACATGCAATATACAACTTTCACTTTTTGAATGAAATTGCTGAAGGAAACTAACTTTTTGGTCATTCTAATGTATTGAGCAGCAAGTGTATATTTGTATAGGACAGGTCTAGTCTAGTCAGATTTACCAGGAAATTTACTAGGAATCCATTTCTTTGCTGTGCTGACCGCGAAAGATGATAACATGTAAGAAAGTACCTCAAAGCAGTTTGAAATGGCGACAATGGCAATGGCATAGAAAAACTGTACAGCTAAAGTTGTCCAGATAAATAAACTCTAACTAGGATTTAATGTTTCGGGGGAGAACAAGGCAGAAAATAGCCGCAAATACACTCCAGTCTTCCATTACAGATACAGAACACATATATACTATACATATACCTTACATATAAAAGCTTAACATTTCATTCAATAAAGCATACGAAAGTGTACAAATGCCATTGCACATTGATGTAGCCACTACGGACACAATGAATATACAGTGGTGTGAAAAACTATTTGCCCCCCTCCTGACTTTTTATTCTTTTGCATGTTTATCACACAAAATGTTTCTGATCATCAAACACATTTTGATATTAGTCAAAGATAACACAAGTTAACACAAAATGCACTTTTTAAATGAATGTTTTTATTTAGGAAGAAAAAAATCCAAACCCACATAGCCCTGTGTGAAAAAGTAATTGCCCCTGCACTTAATAACTGGTTGGGCCATCCTTTGCAGGAATAACTGCAATCAAACGTTTGCCATAACTCGCAACATGTCTTTTACACGCTATGGAGGAATTTTGGCCCACTCATCTTTACAGAATTGTTGTAATTCAGCTTTATTTGAGGCTTTTCTAGCATGAAGCGCCTTCTTCAGGGCATGCCACAGCATCTCAATGGGATTCAGGTCAGGACTTTGACTAGGCAACTCCAAAGTCTTCATTTTGTTTTTCTTCAGCCATTCAGAGATGGATTTGCTGGTGTGTTTTGGGTGATTGTCCTCCTGCAGAACCCAAGATGGCTTTAGCTTGAGTTGACAAACAGATGGCCGGACATCACGTAGATGTAGTAGACTCCATGTAGATTTGGAGTTTTTTTCCTCTCTTAATAACTTAACCTTAATTTAATAACGGCATTTGGTGTTCATTTGTTATCTTTGACTAATAGTTAAATATTTTTATGAGCAGAAACATTTAAGTGTGCAAAAGAATAAAAAGTCATGAAGGGGAAAAATAGTTTTTCACACTACTGTATATACATATACACATATGTATAAGTATAAGTATATAGTTTTTCACTGACCGACTGCAAAAGCACTAACAATACTTGAGTTAACTTTACATTGATGCCTACCTCATTACTACTACGCACTGCCATGACTGCATGATAACACTGTGAAACATGTTATAGGTAAAAAATGTCATGGCATACAAACTCTACCACCATTGCAGCATAGTCTTGAAGCTCCTTAGTTCTATCATACATAAAGCATTTTTAACAGAACATGTGTACATTAACATATGTGAGCCTGTAAAAAGCCACTTGAAATGTGCTAAAATGGACCCAAAACAGCTTAGTGTTTGACTTGAACTCACTAGGTCCCTCTGTGACATACATAAAGTTGATGTCAAACTGTCATGTTTGAACTGTGAAATCTTATCTCCAAACTGAAACAACACCCTGCGCATTTGATTTGCGTTTGACCAGTGGTTCCCAAACCGCGTACCCCTTCTGTCATTTGAAGTGACGCCATGTGTCCCCTACTTCTGCACACTTAAATTTTTTTATTTTCATTAACTTGAAATATTGATCGTAATTTGTTAATGTTATAGTAATGAAGGGTCAAAATGAGTATATTGCATGCTCACATTTTGATAAGGTTTGACATGACACGGATAGATAACTAATCATCCTACATATCTTTTATTCCAGTCTAATGTTGCACCCTGGCCAGGGCTTGGAAAGGTGTCCACAAATCCACGCTACATGAAAGTTGAGCAGCTGCCAACTCATGGTCCAGCGCAGGTCTTAATGTAACACAGTTCAGCCCTGCACCCTGCCCAGGGTCCACAAATCTCTGATAAATGAGAAAAGTAGTAAGTCTTGAATGAGGAGCAGCTCTAGCTAATTGACCTAAAAGCCTGAGCTGGGAACTTGTCCAGCTCAACTCTTGTGGCATCAGGGAGTGAGGTTTACCAACAAACTTCTCGCACAGCCGCACCAGTTGGCATTCGTTACCCAATGACGTATTTATATTGTTCTTGCCTTGTTTATCATGGTATCACTTAGCAAAAAATGCAAAATTATGCATTCCCCAAGGCAGGTTGCCACTGAGCGTGAAAGCTTTTGGGATGAGACTCACCACATTTATATCGGAGGCCGTGGTTCTCATTTTGAGAAGGGGGCATTGCACCTTCTAGGGAGTGAGGTCTTGCCTCAAGTATAGGAGTTCCAGTGTCTTGGGGTCTTGTTTATGAGGAGAGAGTGACATTGAGGATGAATTGTGACATAAACCAAATTGGGCACTGTACAAGATGGCAGCAGAATAGAGCCAGAAAGTAATGCTCTACGTTCCTCAATCTACGTTCCTACCCTCAGCTACAGTCATAAGCTTTGGGTAGCAACCCAAAGGGCAAGCTCTCGAAATGAGTTTCCTCTGTAGGGTGGCTGAGAGGCTTGGTCATCCAGGAGCCGGTACTCCTTCACATCAATAGGAGACAGTTGAGGTGGCTTGGGCATCTAGTTTGGATCAACCAGAAAGACCGGGAAAAGTCAACGTTTTCAGCTCCTGTCAGTGTGTGTGTGTTTTCTATCTTGAGTTGAGTGAAATGTTACTGGAAACAGCCGGTGTACAATATGTTGCCATGGTGTGTTCATGTGATGTTGTACTGTATGTATCGAAGTGTAAACATAATAGTCTGTGTTGGAAGCGTCAAGAAATACAATCCATTCAAACCAATATGTGGTGCTTTGTTTTAATTTATCATAGACGTCTTTGTCTGTTACTGATGTTTTGCACAACTTCAGTTCTTGTGCCAAAAACCATCCGTCCATCAATCAGTGGATTTCTATCATAAATCACTGATCCAGTTTAAGGCCCAGTGGTGTGCAGTCAGGGCCAGCAAAGACTTCTCTGTTGGCCTAACCACTACCAGAAGCACCCACCTACATTTACAATTTACAGTATTTGTTTCATAACATTACATTAATTTAATCCAGGCTAATATTAACAGTCTGTTAGATTTTTTTTGTCCAATCAGATTTCAGCTTCTTTCAGCCAACTGCCCAGGACAGTTTGACTCATTAGTGCTGACATTACTTTAACTATTAGAAATGGAGCTGTTTTTTTGACAAAGACAACAAGGAAAATGTCTTTGAGAAGCTTACACCTTTGCAAAGGCAGCAGATCGATTGAGAGAGCTGGTTTGCAAAGTGTAAGACAGGTCTATTGGAATGTGGCTGCTCGCACCAAACCCAACCAATCTACTTAATCTGCATTTTGACCTACCCCTTTGGTAGCTGCTTCTAGGTTGCTGCTTGAACAACTTTCTGTTGTATGATCAAATCACAGTTGTGTTTATAGTTCTGTCTTAAATATAATTAATGAAATTGATTTGCCAATTAACCTAACATGCATGTTTTTGGAATGTCTTTGTTTGTCTATATGTGCCCAACAACTAACAAAATGTAATTTCCAATTGCCAGCAATGCATGCTGGGTAGTCCACTGTGAACAATAAAACATGAAGAGTATGTTAACTCAAGTTGACGGTGCTGTTTTGATGGTTTTTTTCTACAACCTACAGATTCCATTTGACTATTTTGGTGACTCATACTGCCGGCTACACTTTCCATGTTAAAGGTTTCAAAAAAGGACTTTGGAAATGCCCGGTGGGCGGAATAAGACGCTTGGCGGGCTTGATGTGGCCTGCGGGCCGCAGTTTGACAATTTCTAAAATGACTTGGGTTTTAATTCCATCCATCCATCCATTTTCCCGACTGGGCCTTCTCCCGACTGGGCATGCCTGAAACACCTCACCAGGGAGGCGCCCGGGAGGCATCCGGACTAGATGCCCGAGCCACCTCAACTGGCTCCTCTTGATGTGAAGGAGCAGCGGGTCTACTCTGAGCTCCTCCCGGATGGCCGAGCTCCTCACCCTATCTCTTAGGGTGAGTCCAGCCACCCTACGAAGGAAACTCATTTCCGCCGCTTGTATCCGCGATCTCATTCTTTCGGTCATGACCCATAACTCATGACCATAGGTGAGGGTGGGAACGTAGATCGATCGGTAAACAGAGAGCTTTGCCTTCCGGCTCAGCTCTCTCTTCACCACGACGGTCCGGTACAGCGACCGCATTACTGCAGATGCTGCACCGATCCGTCTGTCGATCTCACGCTCCAACCTTCCCTCACTCGTGAACAAGAACCCGAGATACTTGAACTCCTCCACCTGAGGCAAGACCTCACTCCCAACCCGGAGGGTACAGTCCACCCGTTTCCGACTGAGAACCATGGCCTCGGATTTGGAGGTGCTGAGTCTCATCCCAGAAGCTTCACACTCAGCTGCAAACCGCTCCAGTAAACGCTGAAGGTCACAGCCTGATGAGGCCATAAGGACCACATCGTCTGCAAATAGCAGAGACGAGATCCTAAGGTCACCAAGCTGGACTCCCTCAACACCTTGACTGCGCCTAGAAATTCTGTCCATGAAGATTATGAACAGAATCGGTGACAAAGGGCAGCCTTGGCGGAGGCCAACGTTCACCGGAAACAAGCTCGACTTACTGCTGGCAATGCGAACCAGGCTCCTGCTTCGATTGTACAAGGACCGAATGGCACGTAGAAGCGGACCATCAATCCCGTACTCCCGGAGCACCCCCCACAGGACACCACGAGGGACACGGTCGAATGCCTTTTCCAGGTCTACAAAGCACATGTAGACCGGTTGGGCAAACTCCCACATACCCTCGAGTACCCTTGCAAGGGTGTAGAGCTGGTCCAGTGTTCCGCGACCGGGACGAAAACCACTTTGCAGCAGAGTAGCTCAAGCACACCTTAGGTTTGGACAGACGACATACCGTGCTGGGCAGACAAAAAAACACAAAATCAAATTAGTTTAAAAAGATATTTCAGCCAAAAACAAAGGCTTCTTTGTACAGTCTTTTAATGTATGATTAACATACATACATACTCAGCTTACATCCATCCATCCATTTTCTATGCCGCTTATCCTCATTAGGGTCACGGGTATGCTGGAGCCTATCCCAGCTGACTTTGGGCAGGAGGCAGGGTACACCCTGGACTGGTCGTCAGTCAATCGCAGGGCACATATAGAGCTGGAAGAGTTTGCCGGACACCGGGAAGTCTGTACTTCCCTACTGACACTGCTACCCCCGGGACCCAGACCCGGATAAGCGAAGGAAAATGGATGGATGGAATAAAAAACTGTCTAAAAACATAATTTTCTCATTACTCATTTAGCAAATGCAAATAATTTTGTTAATTCTCAGTGATCTAAAACAGAAAAAGTTAATTTTTACTGTATGTCTGAGAGTGAGAAAAAAAGCATACATGTGTTTTTATGCAGCATATGTAAACTTCTGGTGTCAGCTGTACGTGTGAATGCTAAAAGATAAATGCAGGCTGTTTGGAGCTAGACTGAAATTCTTTAGAAATATGCTAAAAGGTAGAATGAAAGTTTAAGGTATCTGAAAGTTGAGCTGGGCTTCAGACTTGAATAGACAACCTCTGGGAAGGAACAAAGCACTATACCAACTGAGCAATGCAACTTTTACATTCCCCAGAATAGTAGGAGGTAAAGGAAAAGAAGAAGTAGGAGTGTGCGGCAATTTATTTTTCCTACTCCACCTCATTTTTCATTTAGTAAATCCTTCCTGCACATGCTGCTTCCCATCATGCTTTGTTGCACTGCTCTGTAAATAGCTACACAAATAGTAAATATTACATGTTTAATGTTACATAATTACTTTTTGTCATTCCGTGTAGGAATCATTCCAAGGAGTCAGTTGAGTTGTTCAATAATGGAAAATGTGCCATTTAAATTTATTTTTTTTCATTGAGAAAATCTTCACAGAAAATATGAAATTGCACAAAATGTGGGAATATTGTGAAAAGTTTGAACTGGTAACCATCTGGTCCCGAAGGAGCTGAACATTTTGATGTTGGATTTGTTGGTTAAGAAATGGAAGAGGAGTTAGCGGACAAAAATGAGGCGGAATACATAGATGAAAAAATACTGTGCAATTTTATATAATATCAAGCCTCAAATTAAACGATGCTGAAAACAAGCTAGTGTGTGTGATTGTGTTCAAACGTGCAGCTTGGAAACAGTGCGAGTTGCACGCAAAAAAAGTTATAATAATAAGGCAATAAAGTCATCATATTATGATAGGACAATTTACAAAGATTATTTAAGATGGGCAATCTCTGTGTGGAGTTTGCATGTTCTCCCCGTGCCTGCGTGGGTATTCTACGGGTACTCTGGTTTCCTCCCACATTCCAAAAACATGCATGTTAAGGGTACTGGCGACTCTAAATCGTCCATAGGTGTGAATGGGAGTGTGAATGCTTGTCTATATGTGCCCTGCGATTGACTGGCGACCAGTCCAGGGTGTACCCCGCCTCCCGCCCAAAGTCAGCTGGGATAGGCTCCAGCATACCCACCACCCTAATGAGGATAAGTGGCTTAGAAAATGAATGAATAAATGAAAAACAACACCAAACCTAGATCACAAAGCTGAATTGGGAATATCAAAGTGGCCACGGCATCCATTCATTTTTCACTATGTGGCCCCTGCTGGGAAACGTTTGGACACCCCGACCTATACAATCATAACCAGTAGAAGTAGTTTTTGTTTTGTATATTTGGATTTATTTTGTCCTGAAAACACATCAGAGCTGCGAGGAATGAGACATGATTATCTGTGGTTAATAGACTGTTGTGTAAACAAGGACTTGTGGATACACAACAGTGTTAAATATTATGGTGAATCTCACCTAATGAAATATTGTATCTATTTCACCTAACATGAGATACTTCCACAGGATATACTTCTAGTAGTTCCACATTATGTATCAAAATGTGCGGTACTATAGTACCAAGAAGTGTACCATATTGTCTCAGAAGTGCACACACACACACACACACACACAAAGAAGACCAGCTCCTGTTTTGAAAGACACACGAAAAAAGCATAAACAGATGGGTTTTTTTCATGTAGCTGGGACTAGTAGGGGTTCCTAAGGCCATAACATGCTAAAGGCTCAAAGACTGGGGTTGATCAACTTTGCTTCGATATGTCTATATTGTTTGTAATTACGTCCTACGTTTCTACTAGCACAGATGTGAGCGATGTGTCCCCAGCTTGAGGAGGAAAAAACGTCTGGAGATGAAATTGACAACTTGCAGAACAAGGAATTACGCCGTATTTTTTCAAACCACCGATGATGAAAACCAAAGACGGCCTTTTTAAGGCCGGCTGTTAGCCATTTGATGTGATCTTTTCCAAACTTCTCATTCGGTTTCATGAAACAAACAATGTACAACATAATTACAAACAATTTAGAACATATTTAAGCAAAGTCCATAATCATGTCAATGACCCTTTAACGATCCAATACAGTAATCCCTCGCCACTTCATGAACTCCGAGGCTTTCGCTATCACATTTTAAGAAAAATATATTCATTGATAAATTATGAGGTTTAGTGGTTGGATACAGACTATTATTAGTGAAGGGGCGGCTGCTTGCCATTCCAGGAGGGGATTTATTTATTTATATGTAAATTCTACACTCCGTTCCTAGTCGTTTTAAACAAAGACTAAGTCACTGGGCACTGGTAAAGTGTCCAGATCAGTCAAAAACAACAGAAATTAAAACTGGGAAAAAGCTCCGGTGTATGTTTTCATTTCAAGAACACTGATTCGCTCATTTTACTGTCAATCAAAATTGGATTCCACCTCAGACAGATCATCCAATCATCATGCAGAAGCCGAGCCTCCAGGCCAGCCCACTGTCCCATAGACTCCCAGTGGGCGGGAAAAAGCCCAGCATTTAACCGACGCCCGTCCAGTTCCCCGTGGAAGTCAATATACGCTCAGCATCTAACTGTGAATGAGAAGGTTATTGTGTCCGTTTTCTTTCTTTCTTTCTTATTTTCTCTCAATATATCTACTATATTGGGTAATATAGCATGTAACATAAAGGTGACTATAGGGGTCAAGTTTAGAAGGTTTAATCATGTTAAAAAGTATATTTAGAAAGCCATGAACATTTTCTATGCTTTAAATACAAAAAGATTTCATTTATACATACTGAATCCTACTTTGTAGAAATGCATGTGTGAAATTCATGTCTGGAACCAATTAACGGCTATAAACGAGGGATTACTGTATTTGTGTTAGCGAAGAAGACCAGCTCCTTTTCTGAAGGACACGCAGAAAAAAGCTGGAATTGAGCAGTATGGGAATTCTTTTTGATGCTCAGTTATCCATTAAACAACGGTAGATGACTGATACGTTTGACTGGGTCGGCTTTTTCGCCGGCAGCACAGGACGGTCACTGTGATGATGATGATGAGGATAACCAGCACGATAAAGAGTCCACCCACCAAAGCTCCCAGGCTCAGCTCTAGAGGGCAAATGAAGAGTACAATGAGAGCTATTTACGTTTCAAAAACATGACTAACAGTTGTGCAAAGCATGTTGCTCATCAAATAAAGTGGAATGTGATACAAGTTTGACTACATTTTTACATGCATGGGCAAAAATGTAAATTATCGGTGGAAATCATCATAGGGCTAATCAAATACATACAGTGGAACCTCTTTTAGCAGACACCCTGGTTAGTGTACAATATGGTGCGCGTTGTTTTAATGTGTTTTTTTTATGCATTGTCAGCATACTGATAGCTTGCATGCTTCCAGTGTGGGCAGCTATTGATCACGGCTGCAAAATAAGCCAAAATGGAAGAAAGTTGCAAGTGCCAGAATTTTGACAAAGCAGTTGAGAAGGTCAGTCTGTGTTTATGTGGGCGGACATTTTCTGTTTAAAAACCTCACTCAGGCGGAACTCCATACATGCGCAGTTTCTAACCTTGCAATACATTCTTTTGTCCGGGAGTACACTGCTGGATGCTCCAGGCTCCTTGTTGGTAGGGTCTGGCTCTTGAAGGGATGAAAGCCGCCACCATGAAGCAGTAACTTTGACCAGCATCCAGCCCTGACACCTCTGCTCTATTGGAATTTGATAGGATGTCTTTCTGAAACGCCAAATTGAAACATTCTTCTTACTCGTTTAAATATTGTTCTCACATTTTCTGGTGCAGGTCACTGGTTTACCTCCTCCAGTTCCACCAGACCAGTATACCCTTGGTTTACTCCTCCTGGTAGGGCACGCCTGGAACACCTCACCAGTATGTCGTTCAGGACAATGGTCCCCAACCACCGGTCCGGTCGGCACGAGAAATAATTAACTATTTCTGTTTGAACAAGCTTTTATTTTGAATAATGACCGGATTCTCCCGGTTAAGTCTGGGTCACGTGAGCACCAAAATGTAACCCGTCCCCATAAGCAAGCAAAATGAGTTAGAAACAGACATCTTTGGAAAGTTTCTTTGCAAAGGAGAAAAGGCTCAATGAAGAGACAGGGGTCCAAAAAGAGAAAGCTTTTAACAGACAATACCAGGAGCCCTACTTTGAAAAACGGATTTATCGCAGAGGTGATACCCACATACCAAGCCCGCTCCACATAGTATGCAGAGAATGGCTTGCTAACGAGGCAATGGAGCCTTCAGAACTGCTTCAGTACTAGGAGACCAAGCACCCTGGATTTAAAGAAAAGCCCCTGGAGTATAAGGTTGGGGACCTGGTCCAGGAGGTATCCAAACATGCTCGAGCCACCTAAACAGCTCCTCACATTGTGAAGGAATAGTTATTCTGCTCTTATTAATCGTCTTGGTCGCTTGTAACCCCAATCTTGCCCTTTCTGTTACTACCCAGAGGCTGTGACCACAGGAAAGTGCACATCAACTGATAAACTGAATAAACTCAACTTTACCACTACATGGGATTTATGGCTCTTTGAGGGGCGCTGGATCTTGGTGAGTCGTTCCTTTCGAAGAGCTGTTCAAAAAACTGGTTCATTTTTATATTTAGTAAGTTTTAAGAAGCCATCGTTTCATCTTGGACGTAATCACTGGAAGGAATGTATTTTCTAGCAATATGACTTTGAATTATTCCAAAATATTCTAACCTTATTTTACGTGTGTATAAAAGTCTGATCTGGATTTGTTGTAAATATACCACAGGATGGCGCAACATCACGCTGCTTTGACAGTGACATCACTATTTTGAATTACTCCTTGTACAAATTTTTGCGTACAGGTATGTGACTTGGGACACACCTCGTTGACCCAATAAGCCTTTTTCTGGTCACTACCCAAAGCTAATAATGAGCTTGTGAACAGCAAATAGACATACCATCAGCATTTACTCCTGTTGTAGAATATGACTGAAGGACCTCTTCAGGAGCACTCACAAAGGCTCCAGTACTGGATGCCACACAGCTTCGAGGATGAAACTTATAGTATATTGACTGCAAGTTGTTGTACTTGGGTTGTAACCTGTCAAAACCACAGAGAATGGGTCTGATGGGTCTGATGATCAACTGCCACCGTAATGTTTAATCTGGCCCTATGTCCAGTTGACTGCTTTATTTCACAGGCTTTACTTCTCCAGTGCTCTCATAATTTACAGTACATGCTAACTTTGTAGGGATAGCTTTGATACTCATTCGCCTACCCAGCTCCTGCACATAATCGAGCTTATTCATCACATTACGGCAACAACACAGAAATAAGGAATAACTAAGGTCTCAGCAGGGAAGTCCAGACTTCCCGGTCCCTGGCCATGTCTTCCAGTTCCAACAGCAGGACCCCAAGGTGTTCCCAGGCCAGCTGTGAGACACAATCCCTCCAGAATGTCCTTGGTCTGATTTATACTTCATAGGACTCCTTCAGCATGATGTTCACCATTGGGTTTGAGAGTTGCCTCCACAACTGGCACCGACCACCTAGCGGCCAGAGCTCCAATCCTCAGCAATATAGGCACACAATACGGCCCATTTTCCCTACATGTTTGGGTCTCCCGGGTCTGTCCGGCATTCTCCAGTGATATCTAATCCAACTCATCACCGAGGGGTGATCAGTTGACAGCTCAGGCCCTCTCTTCACCCGGGTGTACAGAACATGCGGACGGAGGTCTGAAGATACGACCACAAAGTCGATCATAGACCTGCGACCTAGGGTGTCCTGGTGCCAGGTCCATTTGTGGACATCCTTATGTTCGAACATGGTGTTTGTTATGGACAAACTGTGGTTCGCACAGAAGTCCAACAATAACACACCGCACTGGTTCAGATCGAGGAGGCCGTTCCTCCCAATCACGCCCCTCCATGTCACACTGTCATTGCCCACATGGGTGTTGAAGTCTCCCAGTAGTACTACGGAGTCACTAGCTGGGGTGCTCTCCAGCACTCCTCTGATAGACTCCAAGAAGTGTGGGTAACTGCTGTCTGGCGCGTACGCACAAAGGACACAATGAGGCCCCAGTGTCTCTTCTCTTGTTCTTCATCATTTGTGTTGTCATTAACTAATATTTCAATTTGTTTGATGATCTGAGACATTTAAGTGTTACAAGCACTTTTTCCACAACACTGTTAGGGTTGCAGCCTTGTAAGGATTTGCGATATGTTCTTTCACTAAAAGGTTCTGTTACTGTGTAAGCATTATCAATATCCAGCACCAGCTCACAAGGTTGGCCCCTGGTAAATTGTTCCTGGTAGTGCAGACTGTCCGTTTTTGTTATTTTGCTTTCCGCTCTTTGGTCAAAGGCTGAAAGGAAGGCTTTGTTACTGCAGAGGATTACCAAATCGAGGAATGTCGCGTGATGGGAGAGTCACAGATTTCTGCTGCATTACTAAGTCTGCTCTGATTTCGTTTTGTCTGCTCATGATGGTAAGAAGTTCTCTAGTGAAGACCGCTTGCTGATGGGCTTACTTTGTCATTGTGCTCTTTTATTTGCAGTTTGGGTCCACTTGTCTCGTGTTGTTCAACCACAAGATGGCGTTTTTGAGTCTGCTTTCAAGTGTCATGTTTGTGCAGAACAAGGTAGGCTTGATTCGAAACTCCTTTGTGAATGCCAACATTAGACACACTGACAGTGTCAGGACTTACATCAAGGGTCACCAACCCAACCCCTGCGAGCCACCAGTCAATCCAGCGCCAGTCGATCAGGAGAACATCAGGGGAAAAAAATACTACATCAGTGCCTTTCCCCGCAGGAGAGTGACTAACAGGCATGCATTCTGACCACTGAACACGCCCGTACGCTTCGCCGCTCTCAAGGCACGCAACCCGTGCACTCCAGCCAGGAGCCCAGTCCACAAAACCCGGCCAGAGGTACCAGCGCACGTACACTGGCTTGTCTCGCCCCCCGTGAGCAACAAGCATTCAGAAGTTGAGAGAGGGGGAGTGACATACCTGTACCTGGGCACACAACAGTAGTTATTGCAAATGAATGTGGCTCAAAATCTGTCTTTACTACCTCAAAATGAAGGCACAAATGTAACCTCAGAGATGTGCACCTCCAAAAATGTGGTACCTGTTGTAATGTGCAATAATAAATCCAAAGGGTTGTTTGAATTGTGCCCATTTATTTGTATCCACCAAGATGAATGTGCACAAAGTACCAAAGCCTAACATGATCCAACAGTAGCACAGCACAAAAACGAATCACTAGCAGAAAAGCTATGAGAAGGAGGACATGCATTGATGACTGCAAGAAAACAATCTGGGATCAAGAACTTTTACTGTGAGCAGGCAGGCAACTTACTGCAAGAACCAAATTACCCATATTGGCATGCTTGGCATGCAAATCCCGTTGCCTTTGAGCACCCCTCACAGGATACCATGAGGGTCAAGGTCAAATGTCCTTTCCAAGTCCACAAAACACATGTGGACTGTTTGAACAATTCTCCAGTTCCTAGACAAGGGTGTAGAACTGGTCCAGTGTTCGTACCATGACGAAAAGTACATTGCACAATTTTTAAATCTCACTCTACGCTTGGCTAGGTCGATCCATTCCACTGTCTTAACCCACCAGATGATGAACAATTAACAGCTCAGCCGCTATCTTCATCTGTGTTTGCAAAACATGCAGGTCTGAAGATACAACTACAAAGTCGATCATCGACCTGTGGCTAAGATGTCCTGGTGCTTCCTTATGTTCAAAAACTGTAGTTGATATAGACAAGTACTGCTTGGTACAGAGGACCAGTATTAACACATTTCATTGTCGACATGGGGATTGAAGTTTCCCAGTAAAGCAATAGAGTCCCAAGGGATGCTCTCCAGTACCTCCCGGAGAAATTCCAAGAAGGCCAGATCCTCTGAAGGGATGTTTGGCATACACACAAATCACAGTCAGAGTCCAACCTGACCCAAAGGCAACATCTTCCTTTTCTTTGGCGCACTGCCATTGGATGTGTCTGCCTTTCGCTTGTGAGGATGGCAAAGGAAAGCAGGGAAAATGTTGTGCTACATCTGAGTTGCCCTTAAGCAAGTCTTATATTTACAAACTGCCTAAGTTTCATCGTAACCATGAAACTTTGTAAACCAAAGAGCTCCTGTACTTTGGCCACAAACTCCGGAATAATTATCAAATCATAACCTTTACTAGAGGCAAAAATGTATTTCCCCAATTTTCAGTGAGAAATGTGGTTCTTTACAAACAAGTTGGATTTTAATAACCCAGAAGACAGATAGCTTTCACCTTGTTTGCTTTTTCAGCACGGTTTGTACCTTCATTAACCATGCACAGTCCAACTGTGGAAGTATTCTAGAGGGAAAGAATATTCAATGTACAAACAGCAAATCATTTCTGGCACAATGAGCCATTTTGTATACACTACCAGTTTGTTAGGATTGAGATGCCAAACAGGACAAAGTGTTGCACCACTGTGCCAGAGGTGTGGAGGTACGCTCAGCTGCCAAGGTTCCACTTTACTGTGTTTGTTTTCAATGTAAGTACCTTTCCTGTATTTCCAGACTTGTAGTAGCTGATCTTGTACTGGAGGTCATTCTTAAGGATGTCTCTGATGGTGAGTTGCCTTCCATTTTTGTGAAAGCTGGTCAGAGGATCGTTGATGACCACACTCACTTTGCCGTCTTCCACAACCTCCACGCTGAATTCTGCGGCACTGATCTCACCTAAGCAGGAAAGAAATGACCGGTGATGATTTAAGGAGAAAGTACCCTGGCCTTGAAAGTGCAACCCAGCTAGGCTTTGTGGCACGACAAACCAACACAGCAAAAACAAGCGAAGCACTAAAACACCCAAATGTAAACGTGATATTTTTGGCAGAATTCTGTCCCATGAAGCTTGCTTCTCTTTTTGTCACACATGCTCACAACCCTTTGCAAACAAACCCACACTCTCAAAACCTCGTCTTCTCAGAGCTGCTGTGCCGCATTCCCTGTAAATACAAGCACCGGTAACCGCCCTGGATTACTGTTTTAGAGTAATGTTCCCAACAGTATACATAATACTCAAAATATGATTTGACACTCAATGGCCACATACTCCGACACACAAGGACTGGTCGCCAGTTAATAACTGCTAACTGTTTTCGGTTTGGGCGTAATACCTACTCTGTTTGTAGGGGTTGAAGGGTGGCGAATATGTGTGAGGAAACTCCTCAAGCTCGTAGTCACCATCACTGTCAGGTTCTGTTTGTATGTCAGCAGTGAAGGTCCTGTCAAAGTAGAAATGCATGAAGTTACGGTAAACGTGATCATCAGTCAGCAATGAAATGAGACCGTTTTCTCAGGCAGTACAAACACGGCTGAGCCTTTCTACACTTGTAGATCTTCTTGTCCTGCAAACTGTGGTGTTGTGTTTTGAATATCATTAAATGCAGATAAATGGGTACTTAATTCAGGTGCATGTAGTTGATCAGTTCTTTGTGTCATGCTGATGGCTTTTCCGAATGAACGTGATACTTCCCTCTGCGTCATTTTTGTTTCTGAGTTGTTTTCCTTTTCCATGTTGTCTTGTTGATCTTTAGCATTTTTCAAGGTCCTTGATGTCTTTGAGAACAAGCACTCTCGCTTCTGGTCCTTCGTTTAACTTGATGGAAATTTTACAGTTGACGCTGCAAATGCCTTGGCTCTTTCCCTATTTCCTCTGGTCACGCGCTTTCTTGGTAATTTCATTGTTACGTTTTGTCAGATGCTCATTCATGTAGACATTTGTTCCTTTCAGCTTCTTTCCCTGCTTCAGCAGTGCGGTTTTGAATTTCCTGTTGGTGAGTTCAACTAAAATATCTCTGAAAATATTTCAAAATTGTATTTAGGAAGTCCAACAGGCTTTTTATGCTCTAACTACAAAAACGTCTTTTAATTGCTATTGAAACCTACTTTGCAGAAATTCACTTCACGCGCTCAAGTCTAGAACCCATAACTGCGATAAACGAAGAACAATCAGATTGCAGGCTGGAGGTGTTAAAAGCTGCTTTCGTTTGCATTAAAACCTCAGACCTGACCGTCTACTGTCAGGTCTTTAGAACAGTGGATGTCAGAGCCTCTGTCTTTTTTAAAACTTTTACTAAAAGTGCTCTTTCAACGTTTAGTTGTGCAATGATACAAGCAGTGCAGATTGTAGTTTACAATAGTCGGTTTGAGAACGGTCAACATATTACACAATATTAGGAGTTTATTCTTGTAAAAATGCCATGTTTTTTCTCATTGCAATACAACTTTTTAAAATCAATATTTTGGCTTTATTTTTGTAAAATTGCAGCATATTGCAATATAATAAGTTACAACTTTATTTGTTGTTTTCCTGTTTCTTATATTACAAATGTAAAAGAAAATCACTACTTTTTTTGTCTTTTTTAATCATTATTTCAAGTTTATGCTACTGCAATTTGTTTTATAAAAAATATTTTTAGTCCAATAAAATGTTGACTTTTTATTACATTACAACTTTTTTCTCTTATATTTTCACTTTATTTTGGTAGAATTAATGCATTTTTTCCATTTTTTGCTATTTCTTCAGGTTGCTTTTAATTGTTTTCTTGCTAAATTATATTTTTAGAATGCCACCAGCTGCAAATGGCCCTTGGGCCACACTTTGGATACCCTTGTACATGCATGGGAAAAACTATTTCTTTGGATGTCTTTTTCGTGTAATCTCGCAAAGAAATTAAGATGGTGACTTGTTTAGTTGTTGCAATAAACAATTTTAAAGATCCTACTGAGAAGACCACTCAGAATGTCTATATGAGCTACGGTGCTAACAGTACAGTCATATTTCAAGAGGCTATCATCCTACGTTCTTCTGATAGCTTCTGTTGCATCTGTTGGTGGAATGACGTATAGTTTTAAGATGTGTAGCAAAGCCACCTATCATAGAGTCCTACTTTTTTTTTAAGTTAAAAAGTCAATTTTCGACATTAAGAAATATGAAATAAAACGCTTAAAATGTTATCCAAGTCATTGAACGACAAAAAACCCTACAACATGTACATTACAATACATGCAAGTCACTTGTGATGAAGATGAAGGTGTGTTGTTGTTACGTACCTGGTAAGGGGGTCCAGGTCGATGGACAGGTCACACTCTGTTTCTGGTGTTCCAATGCAGTTGGGACTTACCAGCCAGTCACTGTCGTCCCTAATATTCATACCACATAGTTGCAATGTTTACCACAATATTGCATATTTTAACCCGAACAAAGTCCCAAAATGAAAGCAAAATGTAACAGTAATACCGTGTTTTTGGCAGTTGGTTGGTTTCAGACTCGACCGGGATAAGTGAATTTGTGCCAAGTGTGATTCCTTATTTATAAATGAAATGTTTTCCTATTTAGGGCACAGAAAAGACAACTTCTAAATCTGCCTTTTAATAGTATTAGAGCTCCCTAAACATGAAATAACACTTTTCTAGCCACCTTTACATTCCTCTTACCCAATACAGTAAGAAAATAAAACACATGCATGCACACATGTTGGCATTGGGAGAGTTCCTTGATCTTTTATTACTTCCTGTTCTGTTCAGCACTTCCTGTTGTGGCTACTATCTGTCTCCTCAGTGTAACACTAATACCTAGTGAGCAGCGTGGAACACTACATATCACAACGTCTTTGAACGAGTCTTCTGAATGCATATGTGTAGTAATGATTTAGCCATTTTATGCTTGAAAATGCTTAATTTAGGTCAAAGATATGTCAAATTTGATTAAATATGCCTATTTTAGACAAATACTAGGCCGTATTTAACCACCGTATTCCCCGCCGGGGAGCTTTCAGCGCAGCTTCGGCAAAGCCTTTTGGCATGAAATTGTCACCACGCCGGGCTGAATCAGTCGGCACCTCCCCCTGCTGCGCCGCCACACCCATCGCGACGCGCCTCGGTCTACCAAATTGGCTGCGCACTGTGTTACACCGGACGGAATTACCACTACGCAGCCTGCGCCAAACTGCGCAACCCACAAAATTAGAGCCCTCAGTGTCTATGTTTAATAATGTTAAAAACATTTAAAATGTCATAAACACGTTTTCTATGCTCTAACTATGTAGATATTTGATTTATAAGTAAGCAATCCTACTTGGCGGAAATTCCCTCTCACCAAATAACCGAAGAATAATAGTATAATGTAGTCGTGTGTGTGGACTCACCAAGAGTACTTGACTGTGAATGTGTAGTCTGATGCCGATGCCGTCCACATTAGGATAGTTTTAAAATCCAGGGACACCCACCGTACATTCTCTGCTTTGGGTGGATGCTCATCTGTGACATGATAAATGAGATGAGGATTTACTGAAGTGAAAGGGTAAACAATGTTTTTATACTTATTTATTTATTCTAATGCTGCTGTGGGTTTTCTTTGATATTTCACTCCAAGACGTCATCTGCTGGGAAGTGTCAGAAGTTGAAAAGAGGACTTTGCTTACAAATGAGAGGAAATGCATTTTGGAAGTCTCCCAGGGACCAAACATGGACATAACGATTTAATAGAAAAAATCCTCCAAAATAGAAGTTCAAAAAGTTCAAATTCTCTCTGATGTTCACAATGTTTGTAAAAAACTGTAAAATCTTGTATAATGTTGTTTGAATTGTTTGTAAGGTTTTCTGGCAAATGGCAAGCATGTACCGGCTGATTCCAAGTTGCATAAATAAATAGCCTGACCCTGCAATGCCTCTTTAAGGGCTGGAGTCTTGGGAATGCACAGACTGGAGGGAAAAAATAACCATATGCAACTGATGCCTGTAGGGATGTGCAAGAAAACATAACTCCCTCATGTGCAGCGGTAGACCCACAAGGTTACATCACTTTCTGACCGTGGTCCGAGTCCAGACCCAGACACAATACAGACCAGGATCAATAGTCAATAAAATATTTACGTTTGGACGCTTCTCTTTTTGCCGGTGCATCTTTTTTTTTTGGACCCTTCCAACCATTTTCTATGCCACTTATCCTCATTAGGGTCGCGGGTATGCCAGAGCCTATTCCAGCTAAATTCGGGCGGGAGGCAGGGTACACCCTGGACTGGTCGCCAGCCAATCACAGTGCAGACAAACAAACATTCACACTCACACAATTTAGAGTCGCCAATGAAGCTAACATGCATGTTTTTGGAATGTGGGAGGAAAGCGGAGTACCCGGAGAAAACCCACACACACACACGCACGGGGAGAACATGCAAACTCCACACAGAGATGCCCAACGGAGATTTGAACCCTGAACCTCCTGACTGTGAGGCCAACATGCTTACCCACTCAGCCTCAGTGCGGCCCTACTTATTGATTATCTCAGGATATAGCACCTATAGCACAAAGCCAGGGTGGAGCTTTTTTCTTGAAATATATATAACTTCTTAGCATACCGTTTACAAAATATTAGGACACTTGCATCCTCCATATCTCAGTATGTGGCCCTCGCTGGAAAAAGACACCCAAGACATATGCTCAAAGACTATGGTACTGATACAAATATCGAAAGTCCAGTCGCCAAAAATAAGCAGCCTCGCAGCACAATATGAACAATCCTTCCCAATTCTAATTCTGTTGGTCAGTGGTTCTCAAACATGACTCAGGGGTGCCCAAAGTGCAACATGGAGTACGTTAGCTTTAGGAAATTGTTTGTATTTGGACCTATTTGAAATTTAGTCAAATACCCATGACATAGTTATTCAACGCTGAATTGGATCAAGTGGTTCTGGGTACTGATTTTGAGTTGGGAACCAAAACTGAACCCAACGGAAGCAAGAGCCACTTACAGACCTAACACTATTTATGTCTCACCTACATTTAACAATAATCTGTTACTGTCAAAACATATTTTTAATGTGTTCCTTGCTGTTGTTATTTCCTCCTGTAATTTCACTATGTTGCCCGCTGAGGGAAAAATATTAGTATTGTAAGCTAATAGTATAAAATGCATTATCGTGGTGGAAGAGTTTGCGCGTCCCAATGATCCTAGGAGCTAAATTGTCAGGGGCTGTCATGCCCCTGGTGGGGTCACCCATGACAAACAGGTCCTAGGGGAGGGACCAGACACAGAGTGGCTCAAAAGACCCTGATGATGGTTAAAAATATTAGACTTCGTTTTCCTTCGCCCGGACGCGGGTCACCGGGGTCCGTTCGGGTGGGGGGGACGGGTTCTGACTGTTGTTTGCGCTTATGTACCAAACAGCAGTTCAGAATACCCAATCTTTTTGGAGTCCTTAGAGGAAGTACTAGAGAGTGCTCCCTCGGGGGATTCCCTTGTTCTGCTGGGTGACTTCAACGCTCATTTTGGCTGCGACAGTGAGATCTGGAGAGGTGTGATTGGGAGGAACGGCCCGCACTGATCTTAACCCGAGCGGTGTCTTGTTATTGGACTTCTGTGCTCGTCACGGATTGTCTATAACGAACACCATGTTCAAGCATAAGGGGTTCCACATGTGCACTTGGCACCAGGACACCATGGGCCGCAGTTCGATGATTGACTTTGTGGTTGTGTCGTCGGACTTGCGGCCACATGTTTTGGACGCCCGGGTGAAGACAGGGGCGAAGCTGTCAGCTGATCACCACCTGGTGGTGAGTTGGTTCCGATGGTGAGGGAGGATGGCGGTCAGACTTGGCAGACCCAAACGCATTGTGAGGGTCTGCTGGGAATGTCTGGCAGAGTCCCCTGTCAGAAGAAGTTTCAACTCCCACCTGCAGGAGAGCTTTAAACCAAGTTCCGAAGGAGGCAGCGGACATTGAATTCGAGTGGACGATGTTTCGTGCCTCCATTGTCGATGCGGCTGATAGGAGCTGTGGCCATAAGGTGGTCGGTGCCTGTCGTGGCGGTAATCCCAGAACCCGTTGAGGGATGCCGTCAGGCTGAAAAAAGAGTCCTATCAGGCCGTTTTGGCCCATGGGAGGCAGCTGACAGGTACCGGCAGGCCAAGCGGTCTGCGGCTCTGGCAGTCACTGAGGCAAAAATTTGGACATGGGAGGAGTTTGGAGAGGCCATGGAAAAACTTCCGGATGGCTTCAAAGAGATTCTGGTCCACCATCCGCCGTCTCAGGAGGGGGAAGCAGTGCATAGTCAACACTGTGTATGGTGGGGACGGAGTGCTCCGGGAATATAGGGTATCAGACCACCTAATCCAGGCGGTTCGTTCCCTGTGTGACCGGTGTCAGAGTTTGGTTCGCATTGCCGGCAATAAGTCGTATCCGTTTCCAGTGAGGGTTGGACTCCGCCATGGTTGCCCTTTGTCACTGATTCTGTTCATTACTTTCATGGACAGAATTTCTAGGCGCAGCCAGGGTGTTGAGGGGTTTCAGTTTGGTGGCCACAGGATTCGGTCTCTGCTTTGTGCAGATGACGTGGTCCTGCTGGCTCCATCGAGCCGTGACCTTCAACTCTCACTGGATCGGTTTGCAGCTGAGTGTGAAGCGGCTGGGATGAGAATCAGCACCTCCAAATCTGAAGCCATGGTTCACGCCCGGAAAAAGGTGGAGTGCCATCTCCGGGTTGGGGATGAGGTCCTGCCTCAAGTGGAGGAGTTTCAATACTTCGGGGTCTTGTTCACGAGTGAGGGAAGGATGGAACGCGAGATGGACAGGCGGATTGCTGCGGCGTCTGCAGTGATGCGGACTCTGCACCGGTCTGTCGTGGTGAAGAGGGAGCTGAGTCGAAAGGCAAAGCTCTCAATTTACCGGTCAATCTACGTTCCTACCCTCACCTATGCTCATGAGCTTTGGGTAGTGAATGAAAGAACAAAATCGCGGCCGAAATGAGTTTTCTCCGCAGGGTGGCTGGGCTCTCCCTTGGAGATAGGGTGAGAAGCACTGTCATCCGGGAGAGACTCGGAGTAGAACCGCTGCTCCTCCGCATTGAGAGGAGCCAGATAAGGTGGCTCGGGCATCTGGTTTGGTATTTGTTTTGCTAATTCCACTCCAACATTTACAAAGAATTCTTTGAATCTATTAGCGACTTCATCCGTGGTATAACAATCAATAAAATACTCTCTGTGGCCCTCCGGTGGAAAGGTTTGATTTACGGTACAGTATCTGCGGTGTCTTCTGCCCTCTGTGACCTCACAGCCCAACGTTCTCATCATTCAGGTAAGTGGAAAATGGGGAGGATCCTACAGTACTACTGTAACATCTGACTCTATAGTTGTGAGTGTTTCAAGATGACAACATCTTGAATGACAAACCTCAACTTCTTATATTTTTGTCATTCACAAACTCCCACACAGGGAAGTAATACAAAGACCAAAATGACTTTTACGCTGGCTCTAAAGCTTTGTCACGATCCTGTGCCATCATCACGTTATCACCCTCTTGGAAACAAAACATCCCAACACAAGCCATGACCTGCATGACCTTTGTTTGAAGGTGGCGCAGCATGATGGCACAGTCCAGACTTCAAACTGCATGCGAGTCTTTAAATGGTCAAGTGAAGCTGGACTTACGGTCGATAATATTCCCCCGTCAATTTGTCTTCGCCATGTTCATTGTGTTTTTGGTGAAACAAGTCTTTGGTGAAACACTACGTTCCTCTGGTGGAAAAAGGATCCACTCAACCAGACTGAGCATTACAGGCCATTTGGCATCGAGGTTCATTTGTTTCTTTATGACCAAAGTTTTGTTTAAGAAAATGAATTTTTTTGTAGACTTCAGAAAATTAAGACCGAAGCAATTGATCGTGTCTCAGAACCAGTAAATCCGGTCACATCTCAAGTGTGCTTTTATTTACACTGAATTTATATCCACAGAATTTTTGGAAAGTGAAACTGATTTTTTTGTTACCTGAATTGTTCTACACGGAATTTTTATTAACAGAATTTTTAAAGAGGTTTTATCTAGATTTTCCATGAACAGAATTTTTATGAAGTCAAATTTTATAAATCCATTTTTTAATTGACATACTTTTTATGAACTGCATTTTATGAACTATTCTTTAATACGCTGAATTTTCTCAACTACAGTCATTTTTTATGAATGCATTTTATAAACTGTAATATAAATAATAAATAATACGAAGTAAAGTTTATATAAACTGAATTATAATGAAGTAATTTTTATAAACTAACTCAATCAGAAATCATTGCTATTTTGTGAGCTAAGTTTTATATGAACTACATTCTTAATAACATATTTTATGTATTGAACCTTTATTAATTGAATTTTTATCAAATATATTTTTATAAAATGAATTTGTATTAACTGAATTTTTCCATAAACTGAATCTTAAAGGTTCATTGACATGACTCAACTTTGCCTAAATGTGGTATCGACTGTTCGTATTTATGATCGCAATTGTTCAGTTTTTGAAAGCTTTAAACAGTAAAGCGGTACATTTGACAAAATCATGCATTTTGAAAAAGGATGTTTTTCCACCAGCGGAATAGTACCTGCCGGTATACAGGAAGACAAGAACAACCACTACGTCAAATACTATTCCACCATAGCGACAAGGTTGCAAAACATAATACATTTTATGTAAACATCTTTTATATGTTGACTATAAATAAGCCTATAAAGACGCTCAATAACAATCAGATTTAAAACAATAATTGAAGAATAAGCAACACCATTTCATTCTTTAACTTTAAAAATGTTTTCACACCAATGTTTTACACTTCACCCTTTTTTCTTCTCAAAAACGATTGACGCATCGGTCAAAACTTTGCTATGATCTCTGTAAACATCCTCTGCCTGGTACACCGCTGTTTCAGACATGAAAATATTCTGTGACATAAATTAAAAAAGGTTTGGATGGTTGGGTTTTCAATGTGTAGCTCATACACTATATCAAAATGAGAACATGATTTTACAGTCACATTCGGAAAGCAACCAAGGCAATGGCATAAACCGTTTTTCAAATTAAAGATAAAGGTAAGCAAAAGTACGAACTCACGCTTCGCCCTGATCAAGTGATGAGTCAGTCTGCATGACTCAGGCATCTTTCGATGTTTAGTCGCTGATGTAATCCACCCGATGTGAAAACAATGTGTGAAAACACGTGAAAACATGAAGCAATCTACCAAACGTTCTTGGAACATCTGCTGCTTCGTCTTACTCACTCTTTCCCCTAAACACTCAGTTTGTTTTGGGAAGTTGGTGTCAAAAGTAAATCAATTGTACAAAAGTCTCTCCTTCTTCCACCTTACTCAACTTTCTGATAGTGATGGGTCATTCGCGAATGAACCAGCAATTGGAACTTGTTAAAAAAGAGGATTTTTTCCATTCTGTTAAAGCTTCATGTAGTCAGCAGAAGCGGGAAAGAGAGATTACACACGCAAGCAAACCATCAGCAGGAAACAAAAGCTGAGAAAATGACAATTCTCAGTAAAGACAAGCATAAACTACCTGGATGCTGCTTTTTATTTTAGTTTTGTATTTATATACTCATATATATCATTGCTGTTATATATTTTTGCATATATCAAGCATTTCTAAGCATACCCTAAGTGAAATACAAATATAAGGCATTCAGAAGACACATTTAAAAACGTTGCTCATATGTAATATTCTACACTGGTGACTAGGTGTTGCTAATGTTACTGTAATGTTCGGCGAGACACACAAGCACCAGACTTGATTGCCAGCACAACAGACATTTATTGCAGTTCTGAATGATCTCATAATAGGCATAATAATTCCCAACACAAACTACTGTTGCAGCCGTAACACACACCAAAGATAAAACTCAACTTTGACCCCCGATGTCACTTCCTGTCTGCCCCCCACTCAGCTGCCCACATTCACAGCACAAACACCAGTCTTATTTATGTCTTATTTTCTATTATTATGTGTACTATATTGGGTAAAAAGCAAGCAAATGTGCCTATAGGGGTGTTATTTTGTGTCTACATGGCTCTATGTTAAAAAAAAGCATATTCAGAAGGTTGTAGAAAGGTTTTCTATAAAACTAGCCATAGTTAACTGTGAAAATGTTCCATTTTCACATAAGGAATCCCACTTAGAGGACATTCAGCTACCACTAATACACAATAGGCGCAATGAACAAGGGATTATTGTAATTCTATTTTTAGAGTAGAAATGGAATTCTTGGTTATTTCGGTAAGAAATCATTTTAAGCAACAAAAACAAATTCAAGGATTTTTTTTTTTACATTTTTAGATGACAATCAAGCACATACACACATATTTTCTGTGATGCTTTTGTGTGCTGTAGCAAGTGATGCTTGCTATAGGCAAAAAATATATAACAGCAATTATATATATATATGAGTATATAAATGAAAATGTACAAAAGTATAACATCTAGTCCAATGCAGTGTGATTGGACTAGACACCTATCCCAAGAAACATTCTTTCAGAGCAAACAGGAGTGATTTAGCTCCACGAAGCAACGGAATCTTTATATTTGTTGCCCCAAGGTAACCCCATACAGCTCCATAATAATATTTCTACTTGCCTTTACTGCATTAAGTTGAATAGTTTGAGTGTTGAGTTAGAAAGACTTAACTAAGGAATACCGATTAGAACCAAGCAGCAATGATAGTGATGGAAAGGGATGGGCGGATGCGTCTAAATATCAATTTTGTGGTGAAAGTACGAACTCACATGAAATCATTCAAAAGCTAATTTTGGTCTATAACACTAGACTCGGGCTGCACAGTGGGCGAGTGGGTAGCACATTTGCCTCACAGTCAGGAGGTTCAGGGTTCGAATCTCCGTTGGGCATCTCTGTGTGGAGTTTGCATGTTCTCCCCGTGCGTGTGTGGGTTTTCTCCGGGTACTCCGCTTTCCTCCCACATTCCAAAAACATGCATGTTAGCTTCATTGGCCGCTCTAAATTGCCCATTAGAGTGTGAATGTTTGTTTGTCTATATGTACCCTGTGATTGGCTGGCGACCAGTCCAGGGTGTACCCCGCCTCCCGCCCAAAGTCAGCTGGGATAGGCTCCAGCATCCCCGCGACCCTAATGAGGATAAGCAGCATAAAAAATGAATGAATGAATGAAAGTTACTGAATCGATTTGAAAAAGTTACTGAATCGTTTTGTATCGTTCTAAATGAACCCTTATCGTCTTTGAATCAAATCGGCAACCACGAGTCGTGATATGAAAGGAATCGTTACACCCCTGGTTGTGAACCATCTTGAAGGATTATGTTGGTTTTGTAACGTTTGCTCGCACGTGGTGAGGATGACGAGGGGGAGGTCCTCATGTTTGAGCGTTTCGTGGTGCGTCTACGCTCCCAGATATGATTAATACAGTACAAAAAGAGAAGTAGCTACGTGTGGGCGGAGCTGAGGAAAGACGTCACAATTGGGTTTTGTTGTTTTTTTTTTACTTTTTTTCCCCTTCTTATTGTTCCCCGAGCATTTCTTTTTTTCTCATTCCTAATTGTTTTCCCCTTCGTCCCTTCATTCAGCTCACACATTGACACGCAAGTTCTTCCGAAATTTAATATCCACTAGTTACTATTTCATGTTATTTTATTCTAGTACTAAACTATTTTATTCTTGTGTTTTTGGCCAGATGGCCCATTATGTACTTGGTACAGGATTGATACCAATATTTATCGATACCAAGCCCATCCATGATACATCCATGATAAGTGAATTTCCACAAAGTAGGATTCCTTATTTATAAATGGAACATTTTTATAGGTAGAGCATAGAAAATGTTTATTACTTTCTCAATAGTATCCCCATACAGCCAACTTTGCACTTGTATTAACAAATAAGTAGACATAGTAAGGGAAAATAAGACATAAATGAGGCTTGTGCTTGTGTGTGTTGCTGTAAATGTGTTCTGAGCCAGGGGAGCAGTGTAGGGGGGCGGACAGGAAGTGACTTTGAGGGTTCAAAGTTGAGATTTAGCTTGGCGTGGGTTGTAGTCGCAACAGTAGGCCATGTTTGGGATTATTGTGTTTGTTGTGAGATCATTCAAACCTGAAAAAAAGCCTGTAGTTACAGCAATCAAGTCTGGTGCTTGTGTGTCTCACCAGACATTATAGTCACATTACTGACACCTAGTGACCAGTGTAGGACATTGCACATCATCACAACCTCTTTGAAGGCCATAATTACATAAAATATGACCATTTCTTTCTTTCTTTATTTTTTTTACTAATACCAGGCAATGAAAAATTGTAAAGCCATAGAATTCTAAGCGCAAAGGGGTAAGGAATTACTGGATTGCCCGACCCTAGTTTTTTCACCAAGATTTTGCATTTTACATGTTATGCAAATGAACAGTCAGGTTTATACACAACTTAATAAACCTAATAAATCCAACTTAATAAACGTATGAAAACCACAGGACAACAGCTGGGTATTTTTCCAATCGGATTTGAACCAGCGACTTAAAGATGGAGACAAAGCAAACAATCTGCCTACTTAAGGTAAGGTTCACTTTGTTCATCTCCACAAAGACACCTCAGTTTTCAGGTCCTCTCCGTTTCAGATGTAGAAGTATAGTGTAACCATAATGATTGTTGTCTCCTACCTGCATCTGTGACCATCCAAGCAGACATGCAGACTCCCAGATAAAGTGTTTTTATCCATGAGGCCATATTACAACACTTCGCTTTCCTTCTCTGTGATGGAAAATCAAAAGAGCAGCCAGCCTCTCCCTGTGTTCAAACTCCAGTCATCTCCAAGTGTGGCTCCTGTCTTTGGATAAACTGTTCAGTTCTGTTCAGAATCTCCGCCCCCTCTGTTCCACATCTAATCCCTCCCGCATACCTCCTGGATGCCTGATGAAATCCCACTTTTTTTAACCAAAACATGCAAACCCCACAGACTCTGAATCATTCCTTATCGATTCCTTATCGCCGAAGTGCAAGTATCTGCATGCAAAACTCACCCCCACCCTGTCAAGAAGCATGTGGATGGTAAAAGAATGCCTTCACGCCATGTAACCATGGCAGCACATGGGCATGCTTCCAAGTGGACGGGTTCACATACTGTGAAAGAAACCTTTGGGATGTCTTTCACAAGAGTCGTACTAGTCAGACTTGTGTGGAAGTACACGTCTGACTCCCACGTGGGACTTGTCAGATAACTTGGAACAGATGTGCTGCACTCATTCAGTTTTAACCTCCTCAACCCTGGCTTGCTAGGAAAAGACACGGAAGGGCTGAGGCTCAATCGTACCCCTTACCCCTAGGTTTTGCATGTTCACGAGAACCAAGTGGTGTCCCGGTTGTTGCATTGTCCTGGATATCAGTTGTCAAGAGTGTTTCAAATGGAGGGCGTTAAAACATCTCTGTCCCCAAGGGGGGGGTGACACAAAATAACTGAGAACCACTTAAATGGTTGAAATGTAGGACGATTGCAGTGTAGTTAGAACTTCACTGCAATTTGGCTCTTAGCCCTAGCTTTTAAGGGGTAGGGTAGGGTTAGGACTACATGTGGTCCATTTAGGCGCTTGTGGTTTGAGTTGTCTTCTGATTAGTTGTGCTTTTAGCTGACATTCTTGCATTTCTGTACCTGCAGAGTATGTGTGTATTTCTACAAACGTACTAGGTAGGTAACGCAAAAGGTTAACTTTGCACCATAAAAAGTAAAGCAAAAAAACAGCAACACTATGTTCAGTTAAGTAAACATGTTAGCAAATATTTAGCAAATTGTGCTTGTTTTGAGCTTTTTGTACACCGACTCAAACAGAAGTCGTGAATGTAGTACAAAAACAAGTTGTGAAGAAATACAAAAACGACTTCAAGCAATGGCAAAAAATAGGTTCACAAGAATAAAATATGAACCAAGGACTTGTGGTGGGCAATACTGAAAATGTTGGTATCAATCTGATACCAAGTATAGCGCTACATTAAGTAATAATTATGCAAAACTACATCAAATTTGTTTAAATATGCATATTTTCTTATTAGTATTAGTGTCACGATCCCGGTGTTGTTTGCGTGACAGTTTTGGTTTTGGTTTCGAGTTAAGAGTTCCTGTGTTGTTTTTTCCCTAGTTTCATGTTCGCCTTTAATTACACACACCTGTCTCTCGTTACTTTCTTGCTCTTTAAGTTCAGGTGTGTGCACCTTTAGTTTGTCGGGTCATTGCATTTGTGCATTTGTGCCATCACTGCCTTTTTGCCATCATTGCCAGTTGGATGTCATTTGTGCCTCGCTTTCCTGTGGACCGGTTTGTGTTTTTCTTCGCTGCTTCGCAGCCTCATCTATTAAAGACTCTTTTTCGCACTTACCTGCCTGACGTCCTGCTCGCTTCTTCCCCGGGGTTCTCGCCATGCCGCGCCGAGCTAGCCCAGCGGCAGATCGTAACAAATAGGTCATATTTAACAAATCAATAACAAATTAATATTTTTTAACTATTATGAATGTAGCCTATTAGAAAAAAAAGCCCATTTTACATATTTTTGCAAATTCACTCTACTGCCGTCTGGAAAAAGGTACAGAAGCATTCGAGCCCTCACATCCAGACTGCGTAACAGTTTCGTCCCTAAAGCCATCCGGCTTCTCACCATCAAGACACTAAACTGACAAACTTATAATCAACACAAATCGACAAACAAGAACAAGAAAACAATTAATTCCGTCCACACAACTGCTGTTTTTTTGCACACCTTTCTTTACACATTTCCACCTCAATGACTGTTGACTGTTTACATTCATTTATTTATTCTGATTTGCATATGGACCATCCATTCTCTTGCAAAATTTCCTGTGTACTGGTCGGCGCTACTGTTTATTGTTCCTTGTCTTGTCTGTTTCTCTTTTGCACTAAATGTGCACTTTGTGACAGTTTAGTTTAGTGATACTTCTGTGTTGTAATGTTCATTTATGTTGTTTGATGTAGCACCGCGGTCCTGGGGAAACGTTGTTTCGTTTTACCGTGTACTGCACCGTATATGGTTAAAATGACTAAAGCCGGCGTGACTTGACTTGAACTTAAGCATTTTCAAGCATAAGAAAGGCTAAAAGAAGTAAATACAGTAGCATATATAAGGCGTTCGGAAAATGCATTTAAAGACATTAAGATGGTATGTAGTATTCTACACTGGTTATTAGGTGTCACTGGTGTCAGTAATGTTACACTGATGAGACAATAGGAACTTTCCCATTGTGTCTTATTTTTGCTTATTATTTCTACTATATTGGCTAATATGAGTGTAAAGGTGATGACAAGGGTGTTATTTCATGTCTACAGGACTCTAATATTTAAAAAAAAACATTTGGAAGGTTATAAATAGGTTTACTATGCTCTAAAATAAAACGCTCTGCAATATTTTATTTATAAATAAGGAATTCTACTTTGCAGGAATCCACTTACCTGGTCTGGAACCACTTATCCAAAATAAACAGTGATTGCGAATGACTGTATATAAATGTTAAATGTTAAACAAAAAACCTGCATGTATTTGGCAAGGAGGCATGGAGGCATCTCAGGTGGTTGTTTGGTTGTTTCCCAACATAAAAGGTTTGATCCTCAGTCCTCCTCTGACCATGTTGATGTATCCATTTCAAAGTTCATGTAATTTGTGTACCTGATGTGTTCTTTTTTTACATGTACGTTGTACAGTACATACACACTTTCTTAGTCTTGCTCTTTTCTTGTCTCTTGCATATTGTTCAAAGCAAAGATGTCATCAGTGGTGCAAGTAAAACAACCCAGCTGTTTGAGATTAGTAAGGAATCTGGGGTTTTTTTCCCAACCATTTTACAAGCAAAGTTTGGAGGATGCGTAAATGTTTAACCAACCAAGCAACTAGGCGTAAAAGAAACACTTCAAGAAACAAAGGCTCCCAGTGGTAGAACGTTCAAGGAAGTGAAGTCAGACGGTAGTACCATACGCCACTATGGACACCCCTGTCTTTGTACGAATCGGTTTCTGACAAATATTATCGCCAAAAATGTGTGTCAGGTTTTGTACACTCTCGACCACGTGTTGGTGACCTAGTACCTTTGAAAAATGGATAATTCTTGGACAAGTATTTACTGTAGTTTCGTCTCTTCATTTAAAACGTAGTAAATGTCACCAATTGTAACTAAACACTGTTGCAAGGTCAGTCAGTATTTGCATCATATAGACCAGGGGTGTCATTTTTGCTATGGAGGCCCACATACTGGAAAATGGAAGATATATTTTGGAGTAGCAAGTTATTTACAGAATATTAAAAACTGCATCTCAGCTTTGTGACAGGTGAAAATAATAATGAAAAATGAACTTTGCTCTTTGCTCATTTTTGCTGTTTTTTCCAAATGTTTTACCTTTCTCTTTAAATAGACTTTGTACATTTTGTTTTAATTGTATATGACTTTATTTCAATTCTATTTTTACTTTAGAACCATCGTATTATATTTGTCCCCAACCTAATTCATCAAAAATGACAACTTTGTTTTGTTTTGTTTCTCATATTATTACAACTTTTAAAAAATAATGTATTTCAACTTTATGCTGCTATAATAATGTGATTTTTCCTTGTATATTTACAAGTTTATTGTTGTAAAATTGTCATTTTACAAATTAAGAATAAGCCTTCTTCCTTCCATATTTACACTTTATTCTTGCAAAATTACAACTGTTGTTTCCATTCCTGTGTTTTTTTATTTCAACTTTTTCTTTCACCTTTCTTTTAATTATGACTTCATTGAAATTATATTTTGCCCTTTTTCTCGTAACATTATAACTTTTTCCGCAATCAATTTTACAAAAATTACAACTTATTTTTTTGTTTGTTTCACATATTAATATTTTGTAAAAGTAACATATTTTGTCTTTAATATTTTAGATTTTTGCTATTATTTTCATAAAATTATGATTATATTACAACTTTTTGACTTTATTCCTGTAAAATGACTGCAGATTGTTACATTTCTGCTGTTGTTTTGTTTAGTTGTCTTGTTAAATTGTATTTTTCTAATGGACCAAAACAAAAAACAAAAAAAAAGCTGCACGCTATAATGGCCCCAGGGCTTTGGACACCTCAAATGTAGCCCAAAGGTGCTGCAGTAAAGATACAGGATTTACAAATTGTTATTGGAATGTGAACCTATTGGTACATACGCCCCATGGAAGAGAACATACGTAACCCTTTAGGTCATCAACGGTAACCTGATCCAAATGTTATGAAAGCTCATCTCAACTGTGCCTCATTCCAGTTCAAACAACACACATCTGTTCTGTTCTTCTACCCGACACCAACACAATGAGAAGTGTGTTTCTAGCAGCGTGGGAATGGTTACCCTCAGACAGTTTTCCTACTTCAAATTGCAGCAAAGAGCATACATTCAGGGGAGGTAGGTGAGGCAGATTTTTTATTTTGAGAAAAAGAAATATAACAACATTTTAAAAAATGAATATTTGTCCATTTCAATATTTTATAATTGTACTTTCTGTATCATTCTAATCATTTTTAACAATTCCTTTAGTGTGCACATTGCCAAATCAAATACAGGGCAGAAGATGAGGTTGCTGAGACTCTGGTCCGCTTAGTTCCTTAAACCCGGTCTTACGTCTGAGTGCAGTCTGAGTTGCATCATGGCGCCTGCCAGTTTGTTTGTCAGTATGTAAGCCAGTAATATGTTTGCTGAAACATTTATTATACAGTATGACTTTATACACTGTGTGTCATGTACTTAATGTAATTGTGACATCATTACTCCTGCTAATGCCACAATAAAATACACAGAAATGCCATAAAGGGTTGGGGGCGTGTATGAGCTCGTGTTTGTCACTGCGGTGCTTCCGTAGCGTCGAGAAGGCCAGTTTTACAGATTCAAAGTACAGCAAATACAAACAACTTGTAGGGCCAAACAGAGCTGAGTTACAAACAACCCAATAAATACAGAATGTGTCACGTTCTATATTTCTTACTCGTAACAGTTTTGGTTAGTTTCCTTGTGTTGTTGTTATTTTCATGGTTTCATGAGTTTTCTGGGCCGTTTCTTAGTTTTGTGGCTTAGTTAATTACAGGCACCTGTTCCTCAATTAGTTCCTGGCTATTTATGTTCAGGTGTATTTATGTTATGTGCAGGCAATGCCTATAAAATAAAGTTTTCACTTTTATTCCCGTAAAGTTACGTTTTTATTCTCGTAATATGACAACTCTTTTCTCGTAAATATACAACATTACTGTCGTCAATTTACAACTTCATTCTCGAAGTTGTGATGATTTCAATGCTTCATTTAACAGGCCCAAGAGAGCTATAAACACAGGGGACTTGTGCGACCCTTGACCCGGGTCAAAGGTTATTTTACAGCTTTTTTCCCCAACTAAATTCAGAAGGCTGGACTGCTACGTGAGGAGAAGAACACAACTTTAGCGGTAACTGAGGCTCTTCAACAGGAGGAGGATAAATGAAAAACAACAACTTTTCTGTTATGTTTGAGCCGTTTGACTGCCGTGTTGCGGGCACTGTTTGGAGACAAGGTATATAAACAAACATTAATTAACTTTCTGCGTCTTCTTTCCAGCTTATCCATGTTGTGAACTGCCAGATTGCGCCGGGCGGGAGGCGGGGTACACCCCGGACTGGTCGCCAGTCAATCGCAGAGCTGCCGAAAGCCGCCTTGTTAAAATACAGTCATACAGGTATATTTTGGATATTTGAAAAATACAACAAAGAGTTAAAACAAAAAAATAGTCATTTCAAGTAATTTAGCTCAAGTCCGAGTTAAGTCTAAATTCAATAATATCAAGTCAAAGTCAAGTCGAGTCTTTTGGAGCATTTGTCAAGCAAGTCAAGTCCTAAAAGTTGCGACTCGAGTCTCCCATTTCCGCCAATCTTGCAGATCTCCTGACTGTGTGGTCAAAATGTTAACCACTAGCCCACCGTGCAGCAGTAAATCCTCACACAAACACAAGACAGATACTCGTACACCCAATGAATAGAATAGAATAGGAGAAAAAAATGCAACATGATCTTCAAAATTCCGTGCAAATCAAGGAGCAAATAATATGTGGGAGAAACAGGAAGGACATTCAACAAAGGGGAAAAGACAACACCAAAAGGAATGTGAGAAAGAGACCACTGGGAGAGTCACAAGGAGCCAGAAACAAAAAGTAGAACAAGAAAGTTTAAAACCAGCCCTATCAGGTTACTGTAAAACAAATAAAAATCATGTAGACAGAACCAATAAACACAGACAATGGCTCAAGGACATGACCAAGATAAGGAAACGATCTGATAAAAACATAAATCGAGATGAGGGAGCTTATACGCTCTCTCACACCTGGGACTCTTTCCTGCCACATTCTGAAAAATGAAAGGGTGACATTTTGCATAAGAAATCAACAACCAGACGTATGATTTTTGTGGCGTTCCCCAAATTGCTGTTTTTTTGTTTGTGGAGACCATAGTGTGCAGCACATACCAAATAACAAGAATAGTGCGTTGCCACATTAATGGGGTTCACGTGTGGCGCACAACACACATTGGAGTCCGCAAGTGTGACTTACAAAATGATTGATATTTTGCCCAAACCTGACACTAAGAAAACATACGGAAGACACACCTTGGTCTTACGAACAACACAGGATAACATATGAAGTCCCACCTGCCTGCAATGGCTAGGCAGACCACAACCTGGTCCTGCTCAAACCTCAATATACACCTAAAGTGAGTAAATTACCAAAAACCACATGCTCATTTAGGAATTGGTCTCCAGAGGCTGAACAAGCTCTAATAGACTGCTTCAAGACCACTGACTGTGATGCGTTGCAGGGGCCCCACGGTGACAATATGCAAGAAATGGTCGCCTCCACCACCAACTACATCAACTTCTGCTTGGATGGTGTTGTGCCACTTAGGACTAGGCTTCTTTGCCAACAACAAGCCCTGGATAACAAGTGACATCAAAGACCTTCTGAACCAGTGAGATGTATAAATATGGATGTAAGAGCAAACCAGCTAAGCCAATTTTTAACAGGTTTGACCAACCCATCCTGAATAAAGCAGCCCCCACACAAGTCACCAGCATGGAAGGGGATACCTCTACTGACCCTGCCCCCTCCCACGTAAGTGTGGAGCTGAGGTGGCTATGCCCCAGGAAGGTTGCAGACCTGGATGGAGTATCACCTTAACTACTGAAAGCATGGGAGCTGGGAGACGCTCTACAGCTTAAGCTTGCGGTTAAGGATCGTTCCACAGCTGTGGAAGACTTTTTGCATTTTTCCAGTCCCAAAGTCACCACATCCTGATGAGCTGAATGACTTCAGGCCGGTAGCCCTCTGACATTGCATGTGATGAAGACCATGGAACAGCTGCTGCTCTATCACCTGAGGCCACAGACCCACCACACACTCGAGCCTCTGCAGTTTGTATATCAGAAGAAAGTGGTAGTTGAGGACACCATCATTTTCTTGCTCTACCAATCTCTCACCAGGACAGAGGCAGTGATGCTGTGACGATTACATTCTTGGACGTCTATGGTGCCTTTAACAGCAGCCAACCTCAGCTCCTCAGGGACTAACTGACACGGATGCAGGTCAGACAGCAGCAAAGGCGCACCGCGGGGAACTGTGCTCTATCCTGCTCTGTTTACCCTGTACACGCACACGAAACTTTCAGTACAACTCTCAGCTCTGCCATATACAGAAGTACACAAACCCCGCAGTCATCGTGGGACTTATCAGGAGGGCACAGGAGGATGACTACTGAAAACTGATTTAGGACACAAACCACCTGCACCTTAACACCACCAAGACCAAGGAAATGGCGGTGGATTTCAGGAGAAACGGGACATGGTCTCATTAAAGGTGACTGTGGGGAGGTGGTTCACACCTATATTTGGGAGTGCATCTGGATGATAAACTGGACTGGCCTGCCAACATAGCACTGTGCAAGAAAGGGCAGAGCCATACACTTCTTTAGAATGCTGGCGTCCTTCAACATATGCAAGAAGCTGCTACAGATCCTCCACCAGGCTGTGGTAGCTAGTGCCTTCCTGTATCAGGGAGAATCCTACATTCTAGAAGGATGCCACAAGCCTAGACAAACTATCTTCCTATATTTAAACTTCTGCGGCTGGTCTGTGGCCAGTCTACACCTCAAATCTCAAATCTTTTTTTTGCAAGTAGACTGGCCATAGGAGCCTGTGCTACCTGTTGTGACCATGGCTTTAGATATGCTAGAATAGACATGACATATATTTTAAGGAAAAAAACTGCATCTTAGTATTATATTATATAATATATAATTATATATTTTAAGTATTAACTTTCCTTTTTTCTTTTTTCCTCTTACATAATATTTATTCATTTTCTTTTAAGAACATTTGGACTTTATTCACATAGTAACACTTTTTTCAACCTCATTTTTGTTTCAACCTAGTTTTGTTTGTTCATCATAACATTACAAAATATTAAAAATATTTTTTTTCAACACTATGCGTAAGTTGTCTCTTACTATTACAAGTTTATTCTTTGAAATTGCAACTGTTTTTCTCTTAATATTTTGACTTTATTCTTGTTCTTCTAGTCACGCTTTGCCATGCCCAAATACTAGTATTTCTCAGATGTTTGATTATCAGAGTTGTACAATGTTGTTTACAGCCATGCCAATAAGCTAATTGCTAATGCTGCAACTATTAGCTTCACATCAAATATGTGTAAATTCCATGAGAGGAGATATGTGATGTTACAAATATTGGTATCGGCATATTGATTTTGGAATCAGAAATTGACAGATGGACAATATCGGCATACACAATATAAGTAGAAAAGTATAACAATTTGATTTAACAGCGATTCGATTCGTATCACAATTGTTGGTTGCTGATTCGATTCAACGAAGTTATTGCTTAATTTAGAACGATATGATCCAAAACGATTCAGTAACTTTAAATTGATTCAGTAACTTTTTAGCCAAAATTCAAAGCAGTCTAACCGTGTAATAAATAGCTGGATACTAAAGATACAAGTAATAATTCAAAAATGCGGGATAATAAATGTAAAACAAGTATTTAAACGTTAAATCCTGGTGTCATGGGAGCACAGAAGAATGATCAATCCAAACTGGTAGCAAAACATGCCCGTTGCTCCACACCAATCTAAATGAGCACCATTTGTTTTTTTTTTTCTGTTTTTTTTTTTTCTGCCGGACCTGACCTGAAAAGGGACGGGTGGGGGGTGGGGTGGGGGATATAAGAAAGGGTGCAGAAGGGGCCTCGGCCCCCGACTGTTCATAATCTACCTGCTTCCCCTTGGTCATATTTTCAGAAAGCACTCTATTCACTTCCACTGCTACGCAGATGACACCCAGCTCTATATCTCCAGCAAACCCAACTCCACTCTCCCACCCTCCTCCCTGACCAACTGTCTCACTGAAATACAATCCTGGTTCACCTCAAACTTTCTCAAACTAAATAGCAATAAAACAGAACTTCTACTCGTTGGCACTAAATCCACCCTTCATAAAATCAACGATTTCTCTCTTTCACTTGACAGCTCCGCCATCTTCCCCTCCCCTCAGGTAAAGAGTCTGGGTGTCATCCTTGACAGCACGCTCTCCTTTACGTCCCACAACAACAGCATCACTCGCTCCGCCTACTTTCACCTTTGGAACATCCACCGTCTCCGTCCCTCTCTCACTCCTCATTCCACCGCCGTTCTTGTTCGTAGCCTCGTCACCTCCCGCCTCGATTACTGCAACTCTCTCTTGTTCGGTCTACCCCAAATATACTCCATAAACTTCAACAGGTACAAAACTCCGCCGCTCGCATCATCACAAACACACCCTCCACAAACCACATCTCACCAGTCCTACGACAGCTGCCCATCACACAACGCATCCACTACAAAATCCTTCTGCTCACATTCAAAGCCATACACCACCTTGCCCCCCCATACCTGACCGACCTCCTTCATATTGCTACACCCGCTCGGTCAATCCGCTCCTCCTCTCTCTCTCCAGCTCACTGTACCCCAGGCCCGCCTCGTCACCATGGGGAGTAGAGCTTACAGTCCCTCTGCCCCCCAGCTCTGGAACACCCTCCCCTCTGACCTCCACAACTCTGACTCTCTCCTCGGAGAGGTCGCCGGAGACTGGGAAGTCTGGACTTCCCTACTGAAGCTGCTGCCCCCGCGACACGGACACGGATAAGCGGAAGAAAATGGAATGGAATAACAAGAAGAATGACGAAATAGTTGGAAAATGTTAAAAGCCCAGAAACATTAAAAACAGCTGGCATTTTATAAGACTTAATTTTTTTTCTTAAGTCAAAACATGTTAAGAAAAAATGTTATTGTTAAGTCGCAATTTTATGATAAACTAAACAAAATAGAGTTGCAATTTTTAGAAAACTAGGATATGAAAAAAAATTATAATAATATGGGAATAAAATCAATATTATGAGAAAAACATTTACAAACATTATGTAAGGAGAAAGAAAAAAAACAACAGAAGAAATGGATAAAAAAAGGTCATACTAACAATACACTTCATCACCTATAACAAAACAGTTTTTTTTCTTGAAATAAACTTTACAAAGTATCAAAGTGGCCCCTTTACAATTTCATTTTTCAGTGTCCCTAATCCTGGCTGGAAAAAGTCTGGACACTTCTGGCTTTATGGGAATATACAGGGTGATTGAAAAGTAACTCCCGATTTGTAAGTACTTCTAATTCCTTTCGGAACTATAATTCGCCACCAGTTTCCCAAGCCGCCTGGGAACCGCATTAACTGATTTCACAAGGAACTCTTTTGGGATGGAAGACAAAACTTCTTGTATTCGCTCTCCAAGTTTTTCCAAAGGCGTTGGTGTGGTAAAATAGACTTGCCCATACCTCATGGAACATACACTATGAAATGAGAAAAATATCACAACATCGGATTAAATTACAGGTAATTTTAAATAGGGAGGCTCTTTTCAATCACAATGTAGTGCTGCTATTTAAAGAATCAAATGGGAAGAAATTGGACATAAGTTCATATCATGGAAATGAAATGTTTTAGGGGGGAAAAACAACTTCTTAGAACATTGTTTGGGTTAAAACAATTACATTCTATGCAAATTATGTTGAATATCCTCCCCTGCACCTCCCACATCATTTGACCCTTTAATGGATGGATCCGTTCCTTTTCTCTTTGGGGGTTTCTGCAGTGCATCTGGGCAAATGCAACTAAATCTCGTTCTGATATGATAAATAAAGTCAGTTCATTCCCATCAAACACGTCTTTACACACAAATACTGTGTCGTATTGTGCCAAATGGTTGTTTGTAAATAAAATATGCGAATAAAAAAAAAGACAAGAATTGAAAAGACTTATGTACAACTACAACATTTAGCTTGCATCAGCAGTCCGCCTTTGCTGTGACCGTCTCGGGAAGAAATGGCAGCTTCACAAAGCTTACGATAGTTAGAATCAAAAAAGGATGTTACTTTCATAACAAAAGCACGTTAAACGAACATCATTCTCAGTCCCCCCGTTTTGGCAAATGATCGCGTCACCTGGAATGTGAAGTACAATTTATTAACTAAAACAGCAAAACACAAACGTAGGCAGGTTTCGAAGAAATCGCTGACCTACCATTTGTGGCATTTTATTATGAAAGACCTAGCGCGGAACTACGGATGTGACTGCTGCGTGGCTTGACGAACGCGCTGCTGGGCTGGGGGCAGGATGCTGTCAGGCCGAACAGACGCACCGACTAGCGGATGGCAACCACCGCAGCGTCCTTTGTTTTCCCGGGCTAAGCGTCAAGGTAGGAACCGTTAGCTTCTCGCCAGGCTCGCCCACACGCCGCCGCGGCCCTTTAAGTGTCACGACAACGTTGACGATTAGCGCTTTGACGTCACGGATCCCTTCTTACCGTGATGTCGTGTCGAAAACAAAGCTATTGTTCGCAAACTACCCCATCGGCCACGGCTCATTCATTTGAGACGTTTTGCTACCTTGGTGTTAAAAAGACGCCTTCTGAGAGGCGGATGCGTGCCGAGAGGCCTGTGGGCTTGTGCTGGCGACACACCGCTAGCTTGCATCCATGGTGGTGCTGGTGGGGGGTGGGGGGGTGCATTGTTGCTGCACGCGCGGCTAGACACACGGCTAGCTTGCATCCATGGTGGTGCTGGTGGGGGTGGGGGTGGGGGGGTAGATCGAGTAGTAAGCTGCCAATGGCCGCAAACCAGTGTACAGCTCAGGTCAGATGCAGCTTCCGGCTTCATTATGCGGGTATCTAGGTAGAGACAACATTACGTGTACCCGCAGGGTACTGTCATTTGCAGGAATACATCAATGGCGATGCCTTTTTACAGGTCAACCAAATGAATTATCAGGGGTGGGCATTTATGTCAAGCCAATGACTCGGTGTTTTATTTTTTTCTGACATTCCAACTGTGAACAACGTCAAAGAGGATGCAGCGTCACGACGACGTAGGCGGCACCGGCTTCTCCCACTCATAAAATCCCCAGCGGAACTTGCGTGCCCCTCCAAAAACTAAAAAAAAATATTTAAAAAATAGGGTTGGACACGGAGCCCTGATCATCAATGGGAACAAGGGACCAGCATTCCGAATTTCCCAGGATTGTTGAAATGGGTGTATTTCCATTCCTAATTTCGATGCTCACTTCACCAGCCAGTCCAACGACCAGCCAAGAAGAAACGTCAGTTTTGCTTGCCTTTGTGGAAAAAAAGCGGTCGACGCATATGATGACCATCAACATGATCAATGTTCACACATTCATGGTGTAGAAGTAACAGAGCACCTTGCCTTTGATGCTCTACATCGGACTTCTTCCAAGCAGCCAGCATCAGGGAACCAACAGAAAATGATATCTGCCTCATGCCGACGTAACCCAAGGTTTCAGGGTGCTAGTTGATGTGGAGGTTTGCTGTAAATAAAGGACGGGGGCTACGGTTAGGCAAAGTTATTTACTTGCAAAGTACGTCTCTGTTCGCAACGAGAGGCTTTCTCAACCCACACAACACGCTTTCAGCGAGTGTTTTAGGCTACAACATTTTTAATTGTGCTAACAAAATAAGGGGGTCATAAAAATTGCTTACGCCAACATTGAGACAGAAAGCAAAGTATTCTTCTTGTCAAAATTCAACATCTTGTGTGAAAGTGTACTCCTGTAAAAAGAAACGTGGTTAATTGAATTGAATGCTTGGATATTTACATCCATCCATTTTCTATGCCGCTTATTCTCAAACTGGTTGAAAATAACCCTGCAAGAAATTCATCATAAAGTTGATCATCATAAAATTTATATTTATCATTCAAAGTGAAAACGCATCAGAATCCAGAATTGTTAGGAACTGGAATGAGAACCGGAATTGTTCAAATTGAAACCATACCCAACCCTGTTAGTGAATGATGTTGTTTTGGGTTTGAATACAGCCTACTATTAGCAAAAAATATGCTTATATGAGCAAATGTTATGTATTTTTTACCTGAATAAAGCATTTGCCCATACCAATTTTAGGCATTCAGAAGACCCATTCAAAGACAATATGTAGTAGGGCTGCACTTCTCAAATATATTATAATAATCAAATATTTTAATGAAAATGTTTTTGATTAATTGAGTAATTGTAATAAAAGGTATTTTGCTTGGTTAAAGTGCAATAATAAATACTCAAGATGAAATAAAATATTTCACTTAGATAGGAAACTGTTTTATTTCTTAAATTCACATTGCATAGGAACAAACTGTATTTGCTTGGGTCAGATGGACTACATGGTGGTGCTTTTGTAGATGAATTTATCCAACCCAGACTATACAGTAACTATTTACTAGAAAACAAAAAAAAAAATAAGGACTTTATTAAGACATTACTGAGACTGAATGAAATATTCCATTATGTTGATGGCTGTGCATTTATAACTCCTAAACTTAAACAGGCTGGTTAGAAATAAGACAAATATTGTTTATAAGATATTGAGTTTTTGCAGTGTTCAAGGTGAAGACACGTGTAGCGGAACACATTACTTTCAACGGAGTGAGGCACACACTTCTAGGACCCTGTGAAATCTGTTTTATTTTTTTTTTATTTTTTCCTAAATTCCATTTTTTCCTTTTTTAATTTTTAAAAATATTTTTAATAGGTTTTTTACATTTTACACATTTTACCAGCATAGTGTGTGTGATTTTTGGGTTAGTGAATAAAAGGGTGCAAAAGAACTTGCATTCACTGATGCAATGCATGCCAAGTAATTGAGAAATGGATGTAGCTTGGCTAACTTTTCTAATGGGATGTCAGCCTCCGCACACTTTCTACACAATCTTCAACAAACCGTTAAACTCTATGCTTGTGATTAGGGAGGTCTAGTCACTCATGTAATTCCAACTACACATGTTAGATAATTTTATGGCACGCTTATTTTGTTTACAGTTAGAGGTGTATCAAACGGCGCTCCTATTTTGAAGGGCGGAAGAATGTTGTGTGTGTGAGAAAATCTCTTTACAACTAACGAGCTAGGTGCAAAAATAAATGTGTTTCTTATCTTTTTTCACTCAGAACCTGCACCTCGTCACCGGGCATTCTAAAACACTCCTTACATTAAAGCGGTAAAACACAACACAGTGAAAACATACTCATCCAGCCCGAGTCATACACACAGCCGCACTATCATGCTAGCTTCCATCAACTTTCATTGGTATTTATCATCATTTCAACATTGGAGGGGGCAGTTTAGTGTTTGTAATGAGATTCTGCCACAATTTAGCCATCCACTGGGTATATAAATCCACACACGAATGTTCCTCCTCTTCACGATGACAGCATTTCATTCACATGATGCCAATTTTTGCAAGATTCCGCGTTTTACAGTTAATTGCGTTTTTATTGGCCAATTCCTCGATTCCATTCACGCAGAGATCATAGGGCCCTACACTTCCTTGTTCAATTACACAATATTGTCTGCTAGAAATGACAAGCTACTGAATAATGAGCTAAAAATTTTTTATTTTCCATCTGGTTATGATTAATGATCCATTCTGATTGATTATTGACTATTTTGGTATTTGATTTGCTGGTATGTGATTTACCAGCTTTGACTTTGGAAGATAGGGAATTGTGCCTCTTTTCTGATATGTTTCTTGTTTGGTTTGGTTCGTTTAGGAAAGGAGTCGCTAACGTGGTGCCCACGGGCACCAGATTGCCCCCCGTTGACCACATGAGGTGTCTGCAAGCATGCTTTTCATTCAAATTGTCGGTAATAATGTAAGAGCACTAGAATGAAATGCATTCTGCAATAGAAATTGTGAGTTGTGGATACAAGCTTTTTGTTAATGTTCTGGTAAAACAAGCACATTTTGTTTGAAATAAGGTATGAAAATAAATGTTACAAAAATGAGACATTTTCTTTTTGTAAAAGTAGCTCTTACAAGAAAAAACGTTGGTATTCACTAGCCTAGGGCCTAATCGATTAATTGAAACAGTGTATACTAATCGACAAAGAAAATAATCATTAGTTGCAACCCTGGTGATATGCATATGTAACATCATTACAAGGGTGAGTGACTTTCTTGGTGAAAAGTTACTCAGAAAGCATATCTCACCAGTGATCCCTGGTACTAACTGCACTGCCAAGATTGGTAAACCTTGGTGAGCTACTAGCCTCAGTGCAACTCACGGTAGTTTCTGTTCATGCCACATTTAACACCAGTTTGCCACATTGCATGCAATCTTTGGGGACAAGTAGTCTAGTTGTGACCCACATTGAGAATGTCACTGACCCATTTCTCTTTGGCTCGCTTTCTGGTGCTTACTATTGAGGGCTGAGTGTACTTCTCTGTCGGATGATTTCCACTGAATTAATTTGCATGTGTTACTGTTTTGTAGTCTTAATTCTTTAAGAAAGTGTGGCAACTACTGGGGCGGCAGCTGGCCAGGAGTTGTATACAGCTATATCCAGTAGTGTTGAAAATAATAGCAGTCCAATGTGACTAACCAGATTAATCGCTGTTATTAGTATATTTTTATTGCTACATGGCAAACCAGTAGGTGCAGTAGATTCAACTAACAATACCCAGCATTCATGATATGCACGCTCATAATGCTGTGCAGTTGGCCAATTATTTGAATGGGGTGTGTTCCAAATAATAGCAGTGTCTGAACAATGTCTTTCAAAGGGAAATGCATGTTCAACAAGTGCTGGTGTCGTCCTTGAATTGGAGCCACTTGATTCACACCTGTATTTCACAAAATACATCACTGATTGAATGCCACTCTGCTATTTCTTTGAACACACCCCTTTCAACTAATTTCCGGTTTAGTGTTACTAATTTGATTCTGCCACGATTGAGCCGTCCGCCAAGCAACTATTTACCCATTCGGACGTTCCTTCTCCTTACGATGACAGTGTTTCATTCACATTATGTCAATTTCTATGAAAGTCCGCGTTTAACAGTCAATTCCATTTTTATTGGCCAATTCTGTGATTCAATCTTTGTTTGCATTAACACGGAAATCATAGTTTTCTAATTAATGTCTTAGGTCTTTGTCATTAAATGTTCTAAAACAAAAAATCCAATAATGTTGTAACTGTTACTGAAATCTGGTTTCAGAAATATTATTTCTGTGAAATGTTACTTTAATCAAAACAAAAAGGTTACACAAAATGTCTAATGTATTTTATTTTGGTAGACTGGATGTTCCTTGTTGTGAAGGTACTCAACAGGATGTTGTTTGTGTGACTGCCATCTTGTTACCTTTCATTTAGTGGTCAAATAGGTTTTGTGGTTCCAAGTGGCTTTTCATTTGGTGGAAACGGGCCAAAATGGCTCTTATGATGCTAAAGGTCGCCAACCCCTGGTCTCAACCATCGACGCCAGCGTGCGTGGTCGCTCACGTTTCTATAGCATTTGATCAACTTTTCTTCCATTTTTGTTTACACATTTTGCCCGACTCTCGCTTTCGTCTGTCTCTAGTGGCACTTGGCTAGCTAGAGTTATCCGCTTGGACTGTAAATGTGACTTTTTTCTTATTTTACCACAGTGACATTTCGTATTTCAAACAAACAAACAATGCAGTTTTTTCTGAGCTGGTTATTGTCCTACAAAGAAGCTACAAGTGGTTGTCACGTTTGTGGTTTATGTGTTAAACTACTTAAAGTGTCACTTGACAGCCTTTCTCTCTCTGCTCTAATTTTGAGTAGCTCACCAAAGAATATTTGCTTAAACTCTTTCTTTGTATAACTCTTCAATTCAGTTTTTGGGGTATATTTAATGAGAAATTACCACAAAAATAGCATGAAGACAATGACCAAACTGTCTAAGTAGGGATGTGCTTTGTAAATAAACTACAACTATAAAGTAGAATTCAAATGTTGCTACTCACATAAAACTAATAGCACGCCTCTTGTTTCTTTTTCTGTCTTTTTGTCAAAGTAGCTTTAGTAGTAATGGAAGTACACATGCACTATTATAAACCTGGACACCCAATTTATACTCTCCTGTTTCTGTGAATTTCATTCTGTAAATTGTGTTATTTTTAACAAAAAAATGTATTGAACAAGTAATTGTCCATGTATTAGTATTAATCTAAAACAGGCATCACATTTCACAATTAAAGCTCCCCACAACCAATGTTGTTGTAATGAGCAAATGAGGTAGTTTGCCAACCGTAGTTATAGGTATAAAGAATCAGTGAGGTTTGGGCTCCCGGCAGAAAAGTGGGGAAAATAATTATCCAAATGATCTGTGGGAGAAGGTAGTTAAATGGTAGAAAACACGAAAAGGAAAAAGATATCCCAGGAATAGACAATGCCAATGAGAAGGTTTCAAACTCTAATAAAGAAGTTGAAAATAATTTATTCAGGTAGCGCAACAAAAAAAATTGCCACAACTGCCAGAAAAATAAAAATCATCATAATTAAAACACGTTAACTTTGACAGCACTATTTCAAGCTATATCAGAACTGCAGATTCAAAATAACTTTGGACTGGAAAATAACAACTGTTTTGTTTGCCTGCACTAAATCATGCTGCATTAGTCATGAAGAATGCACACAGAAGCAGTGGATTGTCAGCAAGCCCTGATGTCAAATCCCATCACTTACCCCAGACTGCATGGCAAGGTTTACACCCTTAAATAAAGGAAATATGATTTACCAATGTAGAAAACAAAGACCAGCACAACAGCAAATTAAAGGCACAAAATGAATGGTGACTCACCATGAGATTGTCACAATCGATACATTGATTAATCGTACAATAAAAAAAAGTCGGTCACATTGCTGGCCTTGATAAATTGACGTGTGCATGCGTGTTTGTTTTCCTCTATCTCCTCTAATTGATTGTGGAGACATACACTGGATATTGCAATTGGTTGACAGTCTCTTAAACATAAACAACGCATGAGATAAAAATATAGATATAAAATAGAATGTCAAATATTGATCTCATCAAGTAAAAAGATTCATCATTCAGCAAAAAAAAATCATTCAGTCTTTTTGGTCTGTGTTTAAACAACATATACATTTGACATGTTATTTTTACCAGTACCTTACAGCAGTGGTCCCCAACCACTGTACCAGTCCGCGGACCACTTCTCCACTTCTGAAGAGAGTGAACTTGGCTGACCATTTTACCTTGACTTGATATCCATGACTTGATTGCGCCCTTCAGGTTTAAGCACGCTAAAGTTGCAACTGAGCCATGGCTGAATGAGAACACAAGCCTTCTCAGACATGAATGCTGATGCTCTGAAAGATGTTTGAAGAGGTTGCATGTGTCCTTACATATACTTATATTGTATATATGAGAGACTAACTAACAGAGGAATAAAGCTGATGAGCCATACAAAGAGTAGTTGAAGCTAGACTAAGGGCAAACGTGAGCATTTGTGAGCAGCAGTACGGTTTTATGCCAAAAAAAGAATACAACAGATGCAGTATTTGCTTTGAGGATGTTGATGGAGAAGTACAGGGAAGGCCAGAGGGAGCTGCATTGTGTTTTTGTAGATCTGGAGAAAGCTTATGACAGGGTGCCCAGAGAGGAACTGCGGTATTGTATGAGGAAGTCTGGAGTGGCAGAGAAGTATGTTAGTGCGGTGCAGGACATGTACGAGGACTGTAAGACACTAGTGAGGTGTGCTGCAGGTGTGACAGAGGAGTTCCGAGTGAAGGTGGGACTCCATCAGGGATCAGCTCTGAGCCCCTTCTTGTTTGCTATGGTGATGGACAGGCTGACGGACGTGGATAGACTAGAATCTCGATGGACTATAATGTTTGCAGATGACATTGTGATATGTAGTGAAAGCAGGGACGAGGTGGAAGAGAAGCTTGAGGGGTGGAGGTTTGCCCTGGAAAGGAGAGGAATGAAGGTTAGCCGCAGCAAGACGGAGTACATGTGTGTAAATGAGAGGGACCCAAGTGTGAGGTTTACAAGGACAAGAGATAAAGAAGGTGGAGGATTTTAAGTATTTAAGGTCAACAGTCCAGCGCAATGAAGAGTGTGGAAAAGTGAAGAAGCGTGTGCAGGCAGGCTGGAATGGGTGGAGAAAAGTGTCTGGTGTGATGTGTGATAGAAGAGTTTTAGCTAAAATGAAAGGAAAGGTGTACAAAACTGTGGTGAGACCAGCGATGTTTGGTTTAGAGACAGTGCCGGTGAGGAAAAGACAAGAGGCAGAGCTGCAGGCAGCAGAGATGAAGATGGTGAGGTTCTCTTTGGGAGTGACCAGGATGGACAGGATCAGGAATGAGCACATCAGAGGGACAGCACATGTTAGAGGTTTTGGAGATAAAGTCAGAGAGGCCAGACTGAGATGGTTCGGACATGTCCAGAGGAGAGATAGTGAATATATTGGTAGAAGGATGCTGAGTTTTGAATTGCCAGGCAGGAGGCCTAGAGGAAGAGCAAAGAGGAGGTTTATGGATGTAGTGAAATAGGACATGAAGGTAGTTGGCGCAAGAGAAGAGGATACAGAAGACAGAGTTAGATGGAGGCAACTGGTTCGCTGTGGCGACCCCTGAAGGGATAAGCCCAAAGGAAAAGAAGAAGTATATGTAAGAGACTAACTACCAGCAAGCTGTCAAGACAGCAAAGACTCAGTTCATGTAAAAGTGCATACTAGGGACTGTCAATAAAGTACAACTGCATTGAAGAGAGTTTGTTAAATAAAAATGTCATATATTGTAAATTACACCACAAATTGATCTATGACCTTGTCAGCTGATTCGTTCTACCCTAAAAGTATTTTCACACCCATTTTTTCCAGTTTGATCTTTTATTAGGTCAGTGGATTTCAAACTGGGGGGCGTGCCCCCTAGAGGGTGCCCAGCATTATCACACAGGGTGGGCGCGGGGCTACCACGAACACGTTTCATTATTATCATACTTTTCGGGAGGGTGGGCACAGCAAATCATTTTATCTCCAAAAGGGGGGTGCTGCAAAAATTAGTGTAGTATATTACTATGTATAGTATTAAATATTAGTATTGGGTAATTTTAGATTAACTTTTATTGGATTATGGACCTGACTCAGAGGTTTGTTACAAAAAACAAAAAATGTTGTTGGTCATGCTGTTTAATAAAAAAGTTAATTCAGCAATACTGTGGTTGCATAATTTTTAATGCTTTGAGAGCTATTTTTATAACCTTAATAAAATTAACAAATTCATGTGTAAAACAAAAGCTTATTAACAAACAGTGTGGAACTTTGCGAAAATTACCTTGTCACTTACGGGGCTGGATAGGGCCTAATGATTTCCGTGTTATACGGAATCAAAGACGGAATCAAGGAATTGGCCAATAAAAACAAAATTTAAACACGGAAATTGGCATCTTGTGAATGAAATACTGTCATCGTGAGGAGAAGAAACGTTTGTGTGTGGAATTATACAGTAAAACCGGCCGATGGCTAAATTGTGGCGGAATCTCATTAGAAACACTAAACAAGCAGCTCCAATTTTGAAGTGACGATAAACACCTCTTTGCTTCGCTTCTGCTAGCTTCCTTTTATAGCATGCGAGTGCGGTTGTGTGTGCGAATTGGGTTGGATGAGTATATTTTCACCATGTTGTGTTTTACCGCTTACATGCAAGGAGCGTTTTACAATGCCTAATGGCAACGTGCAGGTTCTGAGTGAAAATTTTTTTATTTTTGCACCCACCTCATTCGCCGTGAAGAGACTTTTTCACACACAGAACATCCTTTTGACCTTCAAAATATGAGCTGTAAACAAAATAAGCATGTCATAAAAATATCTTACATGTGCAGTTGGAATTGCATGAGTGACTACATCTTCAAGCACAGACTTAACAGTTTGTTGACAATTTTGTGGCAACGTGTGCAGAGGGTGACATCCTATTAGAAAAGTTATCCAATTACATCCATTTCTCAATTACTAAATTTTCCATTGGATTGCATCAGTAAATGTTTTTTCCCTGTATTCACTAACTCAAACATCACACACCCTTCCCTGGTAGAAATAAGTGTAAAATGTAAAAAAATTCCAAAATTATTCAAATGGAAAAAATTGAATTTTGAAAAAATAAAACAGAATTTGGGAACCAATACAACTGATTTCAAAGGGTCCTAGGTCTGGAGCTAATGAACTGCAATAAAGAAGGCATTATTGTATCTAACTTGTATGAGAAGGATCGTTTTGGGACCTAAAGATACAAAGTTTATTAAAAACTGTTCATTTCCATGCACTAATGACAGTTGACCTGAGAGATTTTTCTTTCAACTGATCTTGATCACTCTCACATTAGGATTGAAAGAATCCTTTACCCCAGTGTGACATAGAAATAGGAAGATTGATGTTCCCAGAATGGTGTTTAAGAACTGTAAGTCTGTAAGCTAAACCCATTAACTTGGATAGTATAGGCTTAGCGCTTCCAATCTTCACCAAGGGTTCAAGCCTGGAGCTTCAGTCACTCTTTCTATTTTCTGCCATATTCAGGATATATATTTGAAGGATGGTATTTTATAATAATGTTACCAAACTCATTGTGAGTGATGGTCGGACCCACGTAAGCCATGGGCAACAATGTGTACTGTGATTGCGTGCTTCCTCCTGCATCAGATTACCAAATGCTGGAAAGCTGCGTGGAATTCCAGGAACCGTTCCTGTGGTAAGCCCTTTGCTTTCAATAATGTGTTACAGTGGCGCCAATACTGAATCATATTCTTGCCCTTTAGATAGAACAACAGGAATGTGTTGGTCATGCAGGAGGAAAGCTTGGTCATTCTTCACTCACTAGGTGCAGAGGTTGGCCCGGGACAGAGCTGGCTTTTCTAATATGTTTATTTCATGTTTTCTGCCCTTGCAAACCTCCTACAGCTTCTAAAATCAATGTGATCTTTAATTAGTACATTTCACATTAAGGTTGCTGAGTTTGGAGCCAGACTGAAGTCTGCCAATTGGAGGCCCCCTGGCATCATGTAATGGCTTTATGGTAATGGTTTTAGTTGGTTTTGAACATTCATAGAAGGTTACATTAGTGTACATGTTTACAGTTATTCAGCATCAGAAAAAGCAGGTATTATTTAAATTATCCCCTTCTGTCTTTCACTGCAATTACTTATAAATGTGTTTAGGGCAGCTTAGTAATCATTTGTTTGATTAATTGATTTTGACAATTTTGTTTGATAAATTGATCATCAAAGGGTATTAATTGGAGAAGTGGTGTTTGATATTTGGTATCTGGTTATCATCATCATACAAATTGCGTATACTAGGGCTGCAGCTATTGAATAATTTAGTATTCGGGTATTTCTACTGAAGAGTCTTTGGAGTCATCAAGTAACCAAATGAAACATTTTTGCTTGGTTAAAGAGCAATTATAAATACATGAGAAAATAACACATTTCACTTAATGATAAACAACCAACTGGTTTCATTTTGTTTAGATAAAAGTTTTATTTGTTAAAAACACTATTTTTGTGATGTGTAAGTAAAAGGACTGGACTTCTATATGCGGCGACAATACTTTAATTGTCAGTTCTGGTTTACCACAAGGTGGAGGTGCGTAAAAAATCTCTCTTTTGTCAATGTATTCAAACTCTTATCCATCACATTTTGTGACTGTTGGGATGAAAAATTCATCTTGTTAGCTTTCAAAATAGATCAAAGCTATGCACCTGATAAATAATTCAAGGGCTGTGAATTTAAAAGCATTACCAAGGTTTTAAATATGAGCAGTATAGCAGTATGCCGATGGTTGCCTATTGTTAGCTCCTGCTTTGTAGCAGCCTGTCTACCCGAGTGCCTGCTGAGAATGTGTGGGAAGAGAGGGGGGAGAAGAAAGATGAGCCAGGAGGCAGTGGATACGTTATGGCATTGCAATGAGTCATGGAGAAGGGTTTTTGCTGAAGCCTTAATGCCTTTGCTTTGCCGCCCGTGGAAAGGTCAGCATCAAATCAGGTGTGTGTGTGTGTGTGTGTGTGTGTGTGTGTGTGTGTGTCATACAGATAGACACTTTATTAACCCCCAAGAGAAATGCAGTGAGTGTTTAACCATTGTAACAGGGTGGAAGAATCAATCAATCAAAGAATAAGCATGATCATGTATTACGTTTACACTAAACATGTTATGGCTGACTACCTTTATAGAGTTACTGTATTGCCTTAAAGGGATAGTTTGGATTTTTTGACATGAAATTGTATGACATATCTAGCCTACATCTGGTTGGTTTTTAGTGTTGGTGGAGTCACTTAAGTAAAGCGTTCTGCTGCTCAAAACAATATGTGTTGATACATTTGGTGGCCTGTCACGGTAATCAATAAATCAGTTAATTGATTCCTTAAAAAAAGTTAACCATTTTGCCAATTAATTCACATGTGCATGCTTCCATGTTTGCTTTCCTCATCTCAAGTTACCACACAGGCTGGATAACAGGAAAGTTCACTCTGCAAGTGTCTGTGCGCATTGGTTCTACAATGGAATGAATAGAGAGTGATCCCTCCTGTCAGGCATTCAGCATCTTTGTCACAGTTTGTGGAGGATGAGTAACTAGTTAGTGGATACACAGAGCTAGCAGCAAGTTAGCAAGTAAAAGCTAATATGAATCAAGGCAGTGAAGCGATGGTTTCTAAGCCGAATGCCAGCAGACGGCACTGCTGGCAGCAGCAGCAGAGCCTTCGTCCTGACAGTGAACGCTCACTGAGACATTTGGTCAGCAAAGTAAATATAAAAGAACAATGCAAAATGGACACACTCAAAGAAAGTGCTGCTCATTATATTGCAAAAGAAATTCAACATTGCAATAAGGTTGAGAAACCAACATTTGGAGAAATGTTAGACAGACAGTAGGAATTGCCTGCGATAAGGTACGTGTCACAAACAGCAATTCCTGAACTGTAAACCGAAAAAAATGTGTTGAAGGGCATCAGAAATGTTGCATTTTTTGTGTTCCACCTCAAGTATGACCCTCTAGTGTTCCCGTTGATGGAAATGCTTTGCGTGTATGGAGAGGACGTTGCTCACAATGAGAGACTGCATCACCAGAGATGTTAGCACTAAAGCCTGCATTGATAGAAACTTTTTTCCACATACCCAAAATAAACTGGAAAAGATGCCCCAGACGGACATCTGCCCATCGAGTAAGGCGCCATGATATTGATTGTGATACATGGAGCACATGGCATATGATATCCAACACACACAGTCTGGAGCCCTGCTTTGCGGAGATACACTTGTCACTTATAAAACCAAATAATCGCCATAAAAGAGCAATTACGGTACATCTTATATATCACTATATAGCCATTTGAAAATAAATTAGCCTAAAAAGTTAAAGTATAAACCAGCTCATGTCTTCAGTTATTTATAATTATGAATTATTTCACTAGTGTACTCCAAACAAAATGTCCAAAATGTTTGGACAGCCATTTTAAAGACTTGGATATAAAGCAAGGTATTCTGGGAAATGAAGTGCTGTTTCATCCTCCAATCCAACAATTTCAAAGTGTTTACAACTTTAATGATCCGAGTATCTGAGTTTGTTTTCAGTGTTTATTTATAATTAAAAAAACAAATACTATACATAACTATCTACTATAATAAAGTATTGTACGCATGAAGTCCATGCAATAATATTTTTATAAAGTTCATGTTTGAAATATCAACTGTAAATCTTCATTGTCATACCTTAATTATGCATCATGAATTTCTTTGAATTTCAATTCTACTTCCTGCAATTCAAATTTGAATTGCTATTCAGCCCCCGGTTTGCAACCGCAATCGAAATTCAAATTCCAAGTCAATCATTGAATTGGAATTTAGAGGTCATTCTCAATTCACTTTAAATTTTGTGCAGCCCTGTTTTCAGCCCCATAACAGTTGAAGCTGTATTTGCTGTTACAGCTTAGTTTTTGTTACCTGCAAACAATGTTTGCTTGGTAGAATAACTCGATTACTAACATATTTGATAGCTGCAGCCCTACTTTTCATTATAGCTTCATTCATGGTATTCATTTAGATGCCTGTATCTTTTATTCTTTCTGAAATCTTGCTTAAATGTTCCAGGACATGTTTATAACTTCAATTGCCAAATATTTAACTGTCTTCTATTTTGCTGATGTTTAAGCGGTGTTTCTGTGGTCGTTATTTAGCTTTTTAACCATACAGAAGCAAAATATCATGGTCATTTGAATGAGAGCGGTTGCAGAAATGATGCACACGGGCAGACTGATTGGCTGTTGTTGATCGGTTGTCGATGGATCTTTTATTGACAGCTACTGTTCAGAGTGACACCCAGCAACACCTCATGGAGAAGAAGAAGGCAGCAGGTTCTCCCAACCAGTAAACAATGAGAAACACCGAGGTGGCAGTTTGTTGAATTTACAGTCCAGTGTTGTGCAATCAAACATCACCACTCTGGTAAGAACGTTTTCTGTTTTTGCATTAATATGGAGCATGTTTTTTTTCAATGCTTCTTCCTGCTGCACCAAGCATGAACTGATGTGTGCATGTGTTTATACTGTTGTGTACCACAGCACAATGTTTACACAAATGTAACCAAGTATCATAACCACTTACAGTATGTGAAAATGTAGGATCTGCTGGGTCCCACTGGCGAGAGCATGGTGGCTTTCCCCTGTATGTCTCTGTTAACACAGGAAATCGAATGGCCCGGGGGGACGCTGTGTGTGTGTGCGTGTGTGTTTTCTTTTGTGTCTTGGCTGTGGGCCTAGGTTTTTGGAGAGAGACCTAAAGCAAGAGGAAGGATAAGAGTAGGAGAGACATGTTGGATATTTTTTCACACCAGCACTCTTTGCTTCGTTTTATTCACTTTGTCCACCTCGTTTGGTCGGGTGTGAAAGCAACCCAACTCGGCCGGTTCAAGACCATCTGACTAAGGGTCCTGTCAGTGTGGTGGGAATGTTACTTAATTGTGACTAAAAAGATATCAGGTATGCAAATTGAAGAAATCGTTTCACAGCATGGTCGGTGTTGATTAGGTATACTCCCGATAACATATAAATCTAGAGCAGTTTAGCAGATACGAGACGATACATACATGTGATCTCATCACAAACACTAAACAGCCCCCTCTCCAACTAAACATGTCAAAATGTCGATCTAAAACACAAACAAAAGTTGGCGGAAACTCCTCTTATGGAGCGTGAATGGAAGCTAGTGGGGTTAGCTTAGTTTAGCAAGGCATGCTAGTGCAGCTGTGTGTGTGCTACTCAAACTGGAGGAGTATATTTTCTCCATGTTGCGTTTTACCGCTTTAATGTAAGGAGCATTTTACAATGTCAGTGATGGCGTGCAACATCTGACTGGAAAAAGACCACAGGCACTTTCGTTTTTGCACCCATCTCATCTTAACTATAAACAGACATTCACAACACACACAAAACACACTTCTGGCCTTCAAAATAAGAACGCTGTTTGCTACATCCCGTCTAATTGTGTAAAGAAAATAAGGGTGTCATTAAAAAAATATCTTACATTATTCAGTTGGAATTACAGGCATTAGAGTTTCTTGAAGATTTTGCAATATGTGCAGACTTTGACATCTAATTAGAAAAATTTAAAATGTATGTATACATTATTTATTATTAAAATGTATTGTATATAAATGTATGTATACAAATGTATTTTCTTTTGTTTCTTACTCATAATATTCTTTGAATCGTTGACATTTCAAATCTAGGCTACTAAAATGACATTCTTCCTTCCGTAAGAATATTTTTTTCTTACTAGAAGACAACTTTTTCCTTTTAACATTTAGAGTATTTATGTAAAATTACAGCGTTTTTTTTTCCATTTCTATTTTTATTTGCAACTATTCCTTTCTTCTCGTAATTATGACTTTATTCCTATAATATTTTGACTTTATATTCATAAAATTGTAACTTATTCTGTAACCTAGTACTAGAAAAAAGATACATTCATTTGTTTTCTTGTTTGTTTCTTATAATATTACAACTTTAAAAAAACACAATTTTTCTCTAATATGTTAACGTTTTGGTACTAAAATATTAGCTCAGGTAGCTTCCATGCCATGAGAAGATAAGACCGCCCTCACACCGGGCATATGTAAACACATATGACTTGGGCAATTTCACACTTGGGTGGGCAAGCACTCCAATCACTCCAGAGTCCCAAATGTGTGTATACATATCTATACAAGCATCAAAAATTATATTTTCCAGAATGTCCCCCTACATTATGGTGTCATTGACGGTCAAAGTGAAGCCTTGGTCCCTAGCCGTTTTTGTGTGTGTATGTGCGTGTGCTCGGAGTGTCTGCATGTGTGCTTTTTAGGTGCAAAATCAGTACTTTGGCTAAATGCATGATGTCACATTTATTTCTCATTCTGTTTCTCTCTCTTTGGCTCTATTTCAGATAGTGAGGCCAACTGAAGGGGGAGTTAAAGCAAGGGTTGAGTGGCACCGACTTACACTGAGTTTTTTGTCTCTTCTTTCATTTTCCATTCATCTTGCCTCATGCATAGATCACTGGAAACTGGAAACACCCAAGACCAGTAAAAGCAATTTAGGTCACTGAAGCAAAACATTCAGTCAGGAAGACTTAAGAATTTGTGCAGAGTCCGGCTCACTGCTTCACATAGGTGATGCTGAGGGTGTTTTTCTGTTTCTAGCTTTTCTCTTGTCCAACTCGTGTCTTCATGTTTTGGGGGTCCATTAGTGACCCCACCCTCTGTCAACCCCCCTGCTCCTGCTGCCACCACGGCCGGCCACTCCAGCCACTACATTGCCATGCCAACAGAGACACTAGCTCCAGCTCTGCCAGATAGCAAGGCCGCTGGCACTACGACGCCCTTCAGTTCTGCTGTACCACTCCGTATCCTTAACAAGGGCCCAGACTACTTCAGGAGACAGGTACTGGTTTGCCACAGAGCACTGAAAGCAACACTAATGCCCACTGACAATGCTTCTTTTAAATCCCGAAGGAATTGGGACTTTGACACCTCATACATAAGCACACTTTTGCTTATTTACTAGGGATGTAACGGAATGCTTTTCAGTACCGAATCTTTGTTTGGTGTATTTTATTCTTTTACTGGACCAATAATGAACCCAAATTTGACCTTAAAACTGAGGTACCCATCACACTTTGAAGATGACATACTACAGTTCTATTACTAAAAGGCAGAGGACCAAAATTTTTCTTAAAACAAATGACTGTTCCTTTTTAAAGTATCGCTTTGTTGTTTTTTTCAGCTATCTTTCAGTTTTCTTAAATAATCTTCATAAATTTTCTTCTTCTAATTTTATGACTTCAAGCATAAGGGGGTCCACATGTGCACTTGGCACCAGGACACCCTGGGCCGCAGTTCAATGATTGACTTTGTGGTTGTGTCGTCAGACTTGCGGCCACATGTTTTGGACACTCGGGTGAAGAGAGGGGCGGAGCTGTCAACCGATCACCACCTGGTGGTTATTTGGTTCCGATGGTGGGGGAGGATGCCGGTCAGACTTGGCAGACCCAGACGCATTGTGAGGGTCTGCTGTGAACGTCTGGCAGAGTGCCCTGTCCAAAGGAGTTTCAACTCCCACCTGCGGGAGAGCTTTGACCGAGTTCCAAAGGAGGCAGCGGACATTGAGTCGGTGTGGGCCATGTTTCGTGCCTCCATTGTCGATGCGGCTGATCGGAGCTGTGGCCGTAAGGTGGTCGGTGCCTGTCGTGGCGGTAATTCCAGAACCCGTTGGTGGACACCAGCGGTGAGGGATGCTGTCAAGCTGAAGAAAGAGTACTATCAGGCCGTTTTGGCCCATGGGACTCTGGAGGCAGCTGACAGGTACTGGCAGGCCAAGCGGTCTGCAGCTCTGGCAGACCGCAGACTGGCAGAGGCAAAAACTCGGACATGGGAGGAGTTTAGAGAGGCCATAGAAAATGACTTCCGGATGTCTTCAAAGAGATTCTGGTCCACCATCCACCATCTCAGGAGGGGGAAGTAGTGCACAGTCAACACCGTGTATGGTAGGGACGGTGTGCTGCTGACCTCGACTCAAGATGTGGTGGACCGGTGGAGGGAATTCCTTGAAGACATCCTTAATCCCATCAACACGTCTTCCAACACAGAAGCAGTGCCCGGGGACTATGAGGCGGGTTCCCCTATCTCTGGGGCTGAGGTTACCAAGGTGGTCAAAAAGCTCCTCTGTGGCAAGGTCCCGGGGGTGGATGAGATCCGCCCGGACTTCCTTAAGGCCCTGGATGCTGTGGGCGTGTCTTGGTTGACAAGACTCTGCCGCTTCATGTGGACATCGGGGTCAGTGCCCGTGGACTGGCAAACCGGGGTGGTGGTGCCGCTTTTCAAGAAGGGGGACCGGAGGGTGTGTTCTAACTATCGTGGGACCACATTCCTCAGCCTTCCCGGTAAATTCTATTCAGGGGTTCTGGAGAGGAGGATCCGCCAAATAGTCGAATCTCGGATTCAGGAGGAGCAGTGTGGTTTTCGTCCTGGTCGTGGAACTGTGGACCAGCTCTATGCTCTCGGCAAGGTCCTTGAGGGCGCACGGGAGTTTGCCCAACCAGTCTACATGTGTTTTGTGGACTTGGAGAAGGAATTCGACGGTGCTCCTCGGGGAATAGGGGAATACTGTGGGGAGTGCTCCGGGAATATGGGGTATCGGACCACCTAATCCAGGCGGTTCGTTCCCTGTACAACCGGTGTCAGAGTTTGGTTTGCATTGCCGGCAATAAGTTGGACCCGTTTCCAGTGAGGGTTGGACTCCGCCAGGGCTGCCCTTTGTCACTGATTCTGTTAATTACTTTCATGGACAGATCATATTGGACAGATCATATTTGTCTTTAACTTAATGCTTCTAAAATTGTGTTGTTTTTTCCTCAAAATACTACAATCTTATTCTCGTTGGATTAGAGCTTTTTTTCTTTTAAATTGGACCTATTTTGATTATCCTCTTTTCTGACCTCTAAATGTTATTACAATGTTGTATTCTTGTGTTAAATGATGCCAACATGTCAGATAATAAGGTTTGCGCATTTGGAAATGAGCTCTTAAAGCAGTTTTGGATGGCTCTCTGCATGCTGAGTTTTACAGTTCCACTGATGCCACCAAACCTGGACCACCTTATTTGGGCAACATTGACATGCATGCAAATTACAAGCCCACCAATGTCTGGAGCTGCTAATAGCGGGTAAAAGCAGACATTAAAAAAAATAAATCACCATTTACTATCAACTCCTGTACTGCTACAATTATGAAGTAGGGTTCGGCAACTGTCCGATGGTGCTTGGGAGCGCTTGGGGTATGACCAATTAACCGCGGAGTGGGCTCGGCGGGAGGCGTACCTGCATGAGAGCCGGGGGTAGAGTAAATTCCATATACGCGAGGCAGGAAAGACAAGGAAACACTAAATGAAAAGATGCAGAGTTTGGAAGCTCCAGCTAGCTGATTTATAGGACTCTATAATTCAATACAAAGGCTGGAAAATTAGTAGAATAAAAAGCCTGAAAATTATATTTAATAGGTCCCTTTAATATTTTGACTTTTTTCTTTTAAAGTTACTACTAATGTTTCCTTTTGATGTTGTTTTTTTTCTTTTTAGTCTTCCTGTTACATACTATTTTCATAATACATTATATTTTTAGAATGCTAAGTTTGAAGGCTGGATGTATCTGTTTCAGGTTGAACCCAACCCAAAACGCCTCAGTGCTGTGGAAAGACTGGAAGCAGACAAGGCCAAGTATGTTAAGAGCCAGGAGGTTATCAATGCTAAACAGGAACCAATCAAACCCCAAATTCCAGCCAAGCCTCCCCTTGAGCTTACCCTTTTGTCTAAGAGAGGCACTGGAATGTGCGGAGGAGGGCACGGAGGTGATGTCCCTTTTAAACCTTCGAATAACAATGCCAAGTCCGACAAGTGTGCGACCAGCAGCGGCAGCGGAAAACGGGATAATTTAAATCTGGAGATCCTCAAAAATCTCCTGAATTCATCGTCTTCTTCAGGAGCAGGCCCTGACGGGCTCCGTGGTGGAGCTAAGAGTACCGTGTTGATGAGGTCATCTGGGGGAATGACAAGGAGTTGGACACCCTCAGGGTAAGTGATCCAACTGCACTGCTTTTTCAAGCAAATCACTGCCCTAGTCAAACATTATGCCGTAATGCACAAAAGTGAGTACACCCGCCTCATTTCAGCAACATTGTATATATCATATCTTCTTAAGGGACAATTCTAAAATAATTACTGTCCACTGAAAATGACTGAACAAACAGCAAGTGATACCTAAATATATTGTTCATGTGTCATTATATTCATGTTTTTGACTACTTGACATGTTTGTGTATGATGGGGTCCTTATCTCATCTCTGTTACTTGTGGAAGATTTGGTGCCGGTGGCCTCATAAAGCTGTGACTTTCAGTGTTTCCTGGAATGGTTTACAGGTGAGTGTGAAGCTTCTGGGACAAAAAGAACACCTCCAAATCTCAGGCCATGATTCTGAACCGGAAAAGGCTGGATTGCACTCTGCGTGTTGGGTGTCTGATCTGGCCTCAGGTGAAGGTGTTGGAATGATCTCAGGGTCTTAGTCACGAGTGTTCAGTGAGTCATAGGTACAGTAGATATGGTCCTGTACCATCGTGGTTAAGAAGAGAGTTGAGCCAGAAGGCAAAGCTCTAAATTTACCAGTGGTGCATCTACATTCCAACCCTCATTTAGGGTCACAAGCTTTGGGTAGTGCTCAAAAAGGAAAGCTCATGGATATAAGCAGGCAAATTTCATCCATAGGGTGACAGGACTCACCCTTTCAGGTGGCTCAGCATTGAGTCCGGATGCCTCCCACACACCTTCCTGGTGAGGATTTTCAGGCATGCCCAACTAGAATGCGGCCAAGGGACAGACTGCAGAGATTGTTAATATTGCATAGTATTGCACCTGGCCTGGAAACGCCTTAGTGCTGGGGATCAAATACATATTTTTTCCACTGTATGTACAGTATACACTTTATATTGTTTGTTTTTTATATAATTTTTCTCTGTAACACTTTGTTTCTATTTGTTTTCTGCCTCTAGGATGCCAATAACATACCGATCCACAATGGCTCTCAATGAGCAAGCGCAAGAGTCTGCTCCCAGTCCAAGCACCTCACACTCGCTGCGCTCATTTTCCCATTCCTTGAAGGTACCACCCGTGAACAACGGCGGGCGGTGCAGTCCACAGCTGGTGGGAAACCTCAATTTGAGCAGAAGAGTACTGGACGAGAGAAGCAGTGAAGGACGGGTTATGGATAAATCACATTCTCCGCTACCACCACTGCTGACCTCCCACTCCTCCTCGGACCTCCTGCGACTCTGCAATGGCAAGCCGCTCCGTACTGCTCGATCTAGCAGCTCCTCGGCTCCACCGCTCCCCCCTAAACCGAACCCTGCCTCCCTCCCACCTCCTGCACTTTCGTTGTCGCTGCCTTCTCCTCGCCCAAATGTATCCCCTTTGCTATTTGGTAATGCCACACCTCAATCGCTGTCATGTGATGTTGGAGATACCGCCAATTCTTCAGCAGATCCCAATCAGGAATTAGAGCTTGGTTCCTCTGTAACACGTCGCTCCTCTCTACACAGGTCAAAATCAGACCTGTCGGACCGGTACGCTCGGGCTGGAGCTGATGTGGAACGTTTTTTTAACTATTGCGGCCTCGACCCCGAAGAGCTGGAGGGAGTTAGTTCAGAGAACTTTGGCCGGGCAAATTCAGATATCGTCAGCTTCAACATGCGATCGGCATCCATGATTTCCTCAGACTGTGACCAGTCCCGGCAGTCCTCTAATGACGGCCTGTCGGACGGGGACGAAGGTGAAGATGAGGACGAGGAGGCTGGGGAGAGAGTTCCTTACGGCATCTCGGCTGTAGAGCGGAACGCGAGAGTCATTAAGTGGCTGTACAGCATTAAACAGGCCAGAGAGACACAAAAGGTTTCACATGTTTAGCGAAAATGCCCAACAATCAAAGTGCTTCTTGACTGATTTAAACTTTTTAAAGCATGGGCTTGCTAGAAACAGACATCCATCCGTCCATCAATCTTCCATTTATTCGGGGTCGAGATGGTGAGGGCAGCAGCCTAGGCAGAGAAGCCCAGACTACTTCAACCAGCTCCTCTTGCAGGAGCCCAAGGCATTCCCTGGCCATTTGAGAAACGGTCACTCCAACATGTCCTTGGTCTTCCCCAAGGTCTCCTACAGGGCAGACGTTCCCTGAACATCTGCCCCACAGAGACATCCGTGTTACAGAGTCATAAGACTTTGATGCCTATTGTAGATGTAAAAATGTACACATCTAATCATGGTTTGGTTTGTACCTTGCAGCATCCAGCTAAGCAAAGATCTGTACATTTTAACATAAGTTACTTCATACCAACATCATTCACGTGGACCTCATAGATGCACAGCAGGTCTTTTTCTAGCAAGCCTTTCATGAAAGTTCAAGGTCTTAAGAGGTTAAAACAGTCATTGTTATTCACCTATTTCAAATAGACACCCGGAAGTTGAGAAGGTAAACTCCCCCGACCGCTATATGAGGAACCACACTGGTGTAGCTAAATACAAATACAGGTTACGAGTGTCCATGCATTGTATTAATCTCTTCCACAGAGCCATTTATGATATCATTCATGCTGGTCTGATGACAGGTCAAAATGCTGTCGCATTGTGAGTGCAATCATTTAAATGAAACGAGATCACCTTTAGGACCTTTAAGTTATGAAGGTGCAATATGTACCCGTATTGTAGTAGATACTGTAGTTCTTACAGGTTGATTTTCCACAGAAGTCATTGGCATTTTATTGTCATGTTATGAAAAAACATCAGCTCATGGTATGTAACCTCTGGGGACAAAGATCACCAATAAGATTCTGGTCTTGTGACAGTCTCTGCACTTTCTTCTCGGTATCGCTCAACCTCCAGACATCAACCTCTTAGTCCTATCACCAGGTATTTCATTTCCTTTTTGCCCTGTGGGTTCTAGCTGAGTGCTGCTCTTCTGATGTCTTGGTTTGATTTTCAGAGACTATGTCCAATGCCAGCATGAAGTATTTCCTGTTCTATTGGCTGCTGGCTTTTTCTATAACTCTTGGTTGCTGATCTGGGTATTCTTAGTATTCTTCATAAGTAAGTCTATGATGGTTATGGTGGATTGCCATGATTCAGACTAAACTTTTGAATGGTTGTGTTGAAGATCCTTGAGTTCAGTCTACGTAAAGCCTTGAGAGAGGAAGAAGTCTACATGAAGATTTGCCACTGCCTTTACTCGCAAGCGATGGACACAGAACCACAATGCAGAACTCTAGGGGTGTTGAATGCACAGACCTCACACATAAATACACCACACAAGAGCAATGTGGTTGTTGTTTTATTTGCTGTTGTTAGCTGTTTCTTTTGGTGCTCCAGACCCTGGTCATGAGTGCAGGTGATCTCCTTCTGCTTCTCTGAGTAACATTGTGAGTTGAGGGCTCACCTCTGTGTTTGTGTCCAGTAGAGAAATGGTTTTTCGGTCAAAATTATTTCAACATGTGAGCTTTCACCCTCTCGCTTTTACCTGTTTAAAACCTCCAAGTCTCAGTACGTGCGATCACGTCGGCTTTGCTGTGCAATATACACGTGCTCTACATCCACATAATTGGTAACAGCTAAAAGCTCAACCAAACCAGTTTTAGAGAGAAGACAATTCAAACCGCAAGCTCTTAACCCCTTAGCATTCGGAGATTTTTGGGTTTTTTTTTTGTGGCTAAAACGCAGATTGCAGTTGTACCCAGAGTAAAGGTAAGGCTGCCATTGAAGCACCTTGAGTAGAGGCATCGATTTGGGCTCTTTGAAAGCAAGTCTATCCCCAGTGGTCAGAATCTAAGTGGTACTGGCATAGAGGAATGGGGGTTTGAACACACAGTTTTGTTTTGTTTTTAGGTTTGCTTGTTTTTTTTTCTGAAAAATGTGCCTTCAAAATACCTAGTTTTTAGGTATGGACTTGAAACCACAAAGTGGCCATAGCTTGAGTCCTTACCTTACTAATACCATTTCCCATTTTATTTTACATTGATTATCAAAATTCAATGTATAAATATAAAAATGAAGTATTTCACACAGATTTTCTAAAGTTAGTGTAAAACCCCGGGACGTTAAGGGGTTAATGGGCATATGAAGTCACAAATCCAGCATGTTTCACAAATGATCTGATAAAAATCAAAACTCCGATATGACTACATTTGGGATAGTTTAAAAGCTAACACTTACATTCCACCGGTACGTGGTCTTCATCAGACAACCAAAACTGGCGGCTCTAAACACAGCTGTTAAATGAGGTGCACATATTCTTTGTCCTTAGGGTCTTTTTTGTGAAGCATGTCACAGACACATACCTGGAAACTATTTTAGTCTGTGGAATAGCAACATGCAGTAATACGTTTGTGATTTAGCAATACTCCAGTTCCAGGCCATGTCATTGTGCAGTAGGTGGCAACGCAGTGTTCTTAAGTGCCACAAATGTGTTTTGGATGTACGATATGACAGTACATCATGCATTCAGCAATTAAAATGTCCGACAGCGATTTTTCAGGCTCAGCTCCTCCCGTTTACCTCTGCATCATCAAAATCACTCACACTCAAAAGCATGTTTGCTTTTGTGATTCTTAAAAACGTGAAGTTCCGCCACCGCCACACTCAAACTTGAGGAGTTTAAAACCCATTCCATCCAACGGTTTAACACACTGTTTGCACTGCCATTGTATATGACAGAAGATTTACTTTACAATAGGGGTGGAACTTACTGCAAATATTGGTGTCAGCCTGACAGGCAGTAAATGCAGGAAAATCGATCTTATTTTTAAATGTGGACCGATATGGTCCTGTAGCCAACAAGTCATTCCCGGTGTGTGCACACAACAGTGTACAGCAACACAAGATATGTATTTGTGGAATCAAACTAAAACATGTTGATCATCACGCAGACTATCAATATTTGGATCGATCCGCCCAACCCTACTAAAGTGGTTTTCAAAGTCGTACCCTGGGCTGTGCAGCACCCGGGGGATGAAAACATATTTGTAACCCTGCTAACTAAAGATGAAATAGAAATGGGGGTGCGTCTGTTTTACAGTGACCCCCACTTTAAAAAGCCCTTCTTTACAAGAACTGTACAAAGCTTAGTGTTTTTGACAGCCAATGAACTATTTCTTGTACGTTCTAAAAGTGAAGGAGGTCCTGTCTGAGCATGTTGCTATTTCGTACCTTGTCCTGTCATTGCTGTATGTCTACCCCGTGGAATCCCGACAAAGAACGCGTCAGCATTGAGAAAACAATATGGTATTGTTCTTGTAGTGTCACCATGGTTTGCGCTCAGTTCTGTCGACAAGATGTTTTTCTTTGTTAGATTTGGGTGGAGTTCTTCTGTGGTACGTTTTTTTTTCTTTCTGTGTAAATGATGTAAGAAAAATGTATATACTTGGCTTGGGTTGTTGTTTGGTCACCACGCCAAAGAACTGTTTAATCTGAGCAAGATGCTCAGTGCTTTTGATGTGGAAGAGTTTCATTTTATTTGATTGACAACAAACATGTTCATGTTTCCATTCTCTTTTGCATTGTTTCAATAAATGGCTTTTTTGCCATTTACTGTTTTTTGTATGACATTGTGTCAAAGTATATATACACAGTATACAAACGGGAGATTCTGCCCCACGTTCCAGCTCCCAGGTCTGTCCGGCATCCTTCCCCGACATCTAATCCAACTCACCACCAGGTGGTGATCAATTGACAGGTCAGCCCCTCTCTTCCTTCCAAAGTAGATCATAGACGTGCAACCTCAGGTGTCCTCGTGCCAAGTGCACTTGTGGACATCCCTATGTACAAACATGGTGTTTGTTATGGACAAACTGTTTTCCGATGACAACACACCGCATGGGTTCAGGTCTGGGAGGCCGTTCCTCCCAATCACCAAGGCGTTCCCAGGCCAGCTGTGAGACATAGTCCCTCCAGCGTGTCCTAGGTCTTCCCCGGTCTTGAACTCCTCCACCTGATGCAAGACCTCACTCCCAACCCAGAGGGTACAGTCCACCCGTTTCCGACTGAGAACCCTGGCCTCAGTATTGGAGGTGCTCATCCCAGAAGCTTCACACTCAGCTGGAAACTGCTCCAGTAAACGCTGAAGATCAAAGCCATGAGGCCATAAGGACCACATCGTCTGCAAATAGCAGAGACGAGATCCGAAGGTCACCAAGCTAGACTCCCTCAACGCCTTGACTGCGCGTAGAAATTCTGTCCATGAAGATTATGAACAGAATCGGTGACAAAGGGGAGCCTGTTCGATTGTACAAGGACCGAATGGCACGTAGTAGCAGACCACTAATCCCGTACTCCCCGAGCAGGACACCACGAGGGACACGGTCGGATGCCTTTTCCAAGTCTACGAAGCACATGTAGACCGGTTGGCCAAACTCCCACATATCATCCAGTACCCTTGCAAGGTTGTAGCGCTGGTCCAGTGTTCTGCGACCGGGACGAAAACCACATTGCAGCTCCTGTAACCGAGGTTTGAGAACGGTCGTACCCTTCTCTCCAGCACCCTGGAGTAGACATTCCCAGGGAGGCTGAGGAGTGTGATCCCCCTATAATTGGAACACACCCTCCGGTCATCCTTTTTAAAAATGGGGACCACCACCCCGGTCTGCCAGTCCAGAGGTACTGTTCCCGACTTCCATGCAATGTTGTAGAGGCGTGTCAACCAACACAGTCCCCCAACATCCAGAGCCTTGAGGAATTCCGAGCGGAACTCGTCCCTGGAACCCTTGCCACTGGGGAGTGATTTAACTACCCCAATTACCTCAGCCACGGTGATAGAACTGTCCACGTACGTATCCTTAGACTCTGCTTCCTCTACGGAAGGGATGTCCGTGGGATTGAGAAGGGCCTTGACGTATTCCTTCCACCGACCAACTATATCCACAGTCGAGGTCAGCAAGCCCCCGTCCGCACTGTAAACAGTGTGAACTGGGGGCTGCTTCCCCTTTCTGAGGACGGTTTGCCAGAACCTCTTCGAGGCCGACCGAAAGTCGTGCTCCATAGCCTCATCGAACTCCTCCCACACCCGAGTTTTTGCCTCGACCACCGCTGAAGCTGCGTGCCGCTTGGCCTGCCGGTACCTGTCAGCTGCTTCGGGAGTCCCGCAAGCCATCTATGCTTGATAGGACTCCTTCTTCAGCTTGACAGCAGCCCTAACCCCCGGTGTTCACCATCGGGTTCGGGGCTTGCCACCACGACTGGCACCGACCATCTTGCGGCCGCAACTACTACTGGATGCCTCAGCCATGGAGGCACGGAATACGGCCCATTCGGACTCAATATCCAGGTCCTCCCTCGAGATGCAGGCGAAGCTTTGCCGGGAATGAGAGTTGAAGACTCGACGAACGGGAGACTCTGCCAGACGTTCCCAGCACACCCTCACTACGCGTTTGGGTCTGCCTGGTCTGTCTGGCATCCTTCCCCGCCATCTAATCCAACTCATCACCAGGTGGTGGTCAGTTGACAGCTCAGCCCCTCTCTTCCCCGCGTGTTCAGAACATGCGGACGCAGGTCTGATAGGTTCTCTATGTTTTTATTGGGCAAGTAAGACCGTTTTAAACGTATTTTTAATACACATGCATTAGTTTTTGGAGGATTTATTTTGAATTCATTTGTGCATAATTACTTTGTCTTATTAGTTTGTGTTTTTTTAAAAGTCCTATTAGAATATTGACAATAAATCAGCAGCAGTTGTGTCCAATTTAATTAAGAGGCTGCAGCCGACAAGGGCAGTAGTACCGTTGGGAGGTTCCTTCTCCAGTTAAGACCAGCCTTGTGAATGTAAACGGTCTAGCCTTCCTCTCACTTCTGGTTGTGTCACGTGTTCTCATATCTGTCCCGGCGTCGTGATGGGAGAATGTTCGCCTTCTGTCGCAAAAGGAGAGTGAAAACATAACTTAAGTGAAGGAGAACAAACAAAATGTGACATTATAGAAGCAAAGTTAGTATTGTTCTTAAATTAAGGCTTTACAGGAGAGAGAAGAGATGTTCTCCATTGACAGATTTATCTCCAGCTTAATGGTAATAGCTAGCTTATTTATTATTTTTGGCTACTTTGTTCATTTGTACAACACCCATCAGTACCAACACAATAAACATGAAATGTGTATATATATATCAATATGAGCATTTAAGGATCATTTGAAGAGCTGGACTTGCATAGTATTTATAATATAGGTATTTATATGTATTATCTGATCAAATATATGACTTGATGTAGCATCCTGCACTGTATCAAGCTGGAGGGCAGATTAAATAATGATGAGATGCAGGAAGCCAAAGGAGGAGGTCTGGAGGCCATCAGTGATGTTCCATGGTGGTATCACATGTCTGGCTGTCCAGGAGCTCCAACCTGATCATGATTATCTTTAGAAGTGTAAAGCTATCCTTTTTGTGTTCTCTAACATTTACAATGGACATTTTTTCTTCTGGGCCGCATAGTGGCTGAGTGGGTAGCACATTGGCCTTACAGTCAGGAGGTTCAGGGTTGGAATCTCCTTTGGGCATGTCTGTGTGGAGTTTGCATGTTTTCCGCGTGCGTGTGTGGGTTTTCTCCGGGTACTCCGCTTTCCTCCCACGTTCCAAAAACATGCATGTTAGGTTAATTGGCCACTCTAAATTGTCCATTAGAGTGTGAATGTTTGTTTGTCTATATGTGCCCTGCGATTGGCTGGAGACCAGTACGGGGTGTACCCCGCCTCTCGCCCATTTGAAAAGACTAGACGGACGCGCGCAAAGAATTGTGGGATTTGAAGGAGCTTTCGCGCGGCGCCAAATGCGGACTAGTAGGCTTGATTTAGATGCTACCAGCTACTGAGAAGCACGACAAAAGACAGCCAGTACCCGGATGTACATACTCTTTACTTGGCCACCTGGTGATTCGTCATTTCCGTTATGCGCAATGGCAGGAATGGATTTGGGACCGTTAAGCGCGCACTCGGAAACTCTGAGACACAGTAGTTTAGACAATTATTTACCTCCATGCTAAAAGGGGCAAAGATTAGCTTTAGATAGCGCCGACTAGTACTTAGTCATTTCTCGTCACGTTGAGTGTGACGTTTTGCGTGTGCTGCCACCTAGAGGCCATCTTGTAGCAGCACATGAACGTAAACAAGTTGAGCGCCATGTTTGGATATCCTTTCAGTGAAGAAGGCGTCGCTGCATTAGAACATTTATAAAAGGAAGAAAGAAACACACGCGACAGAGTCCGTACTTTTGTGACATACTTTTCTCCTGCCTTGCTGCTTCAGCTTCCCAGAAGGCCACCCTTTCTGGTAAGTAGTAAGACTACATGTCAAGGATACGTCATGTAAATCATATATGCTGTTCTAGCTTGTTGAAGAAACAACTTGGCTGTTTTTCCCGATCCACCTTTTACCGTGTTTGCCTCGCAAATAATGCTGTTTTGTTTAACTGGGGGAGCAAATTTTGTCTTTGTTACGTGCAGTCTATTAAGTGGAAGAATCCATCAAACGCGCCACCTTCCGTTCGGAGGTCGGAATGACACCCGAGAGGACGCGTGTAAAACGTCTTATTTCTTCTACTGGAAGAATTACAAAATGCTGTTGGAACATATGATAAAAGGAATTGATTTTTCGTATGTTTTTGACGGTGATCATTTTCTATAAAACCGAAAATATTATATTAGGCTACTCTCTGTATAAAAACTATTAATGTTTATCTTTGTTCTACATAAAGACAAGCGGTAGTGCAAACCACAGTTTTTAAGTTTTGTTAGAGGAATTGTTTTTTTACATTGATTGCATGATCCTGTTATCTGAAGTTATCTTTAACTTATGTTTTTATTCTGATGGAAGACCAGAATTGATCTCATTTTTCCCTTTATGTTCCCAGGAAAATCTCCCTACTTTTGCAAATGTTGACAGGTATCCCATAGTGAAGTGCATGTTTTGGTCACATAAATGAACACGGTGGGTCGGATTTAGCCCGCAGACATTACATTTGGCACCTGAGTTGAAGACAAAGAACCATTCACATTCCCAGCGATGGACAACATAGTAACTCTCCTGTAGAAATGAGCGGGGTTCTGCAAGGAGACAAGAACTTCCATCAGTCCTGTCAGATCCTCCTGAAGCAGTCTGATCAGTTGAGAGACGGCTGGATTTGGGAGTCTGTACAGGTAAGGAAAGTGTTATGTTGGAAGAGTGTTAGCTGTGGACCATGTGTGATGCATTTCTGTGTGTCATCAGGGTTCAGAGGAGGGCTACCTGAGGAAGACTGTTCTCAGGTCAGTCTTTGTTGAGTCCAGACCTAAGTGGGATCACAACGGATCTACTTCAGACTTTTATAGCCACGAGTCTGATGAAAAGGTGAGTCACTGCAGGATATACATCTGTCCTTAAATACGCAACAAAATACACAATTACATCATATACAGTGACCTTATAGAACTTACTTGAATTAGTTTGGACAATGATAGATTTTGCCTTTATACACATCACTGAATTGTAAATATGTTGCAGATATATGAATGGGTGGAACTCGGTCAAGTGCCACACCTTTATTTTAAACTTAAAATCTGTTGTGTTAGTGTAAAAAGAAGAATAAACGACAATCCATCCATTCAAATACTTCTTGACCTGTTGTATACAAGTTGTCTCAAACATCTACAGTACCTCAGCCATGCATCCCAGTTTCCCAAGGGAGGGTATCATGCTCTGCTTTAGTGTGTCACAATGCATGTTGGCATTCATGTTTCCTCAACAAACTGTTGCTCCCCAGTGCCAGCAGCACTCATGCAGCCTCATACCACAACACTCACCACCATCCTTGACTGCAGACAAGACAAACTTCTATGTGTACTCCTCACCTGGTTGCTGTTCATGCCTTTACAAATACAACCTCTGGTATGTCATGATAAAGCTCTGTGTGGTCTTGGCCACCGTGCTGCAGCTCACTTTCAGGGTGTTGGCAATCTTTTTCGAGCCTAAAACATTGCTGTGTAGAGCAGTTATTCTTTTTCCCCCACATCCTCAGAGAGCTGTGATTGGTTCTCAATCCCACTGACATGCCTTCCGTAGAGGAAGCAGAGTCTGAGGATACGTACGTGGACAGTTCTAGCACCGTGGCTGAGGTAATTGGGGTAGTTAAATGACTCCCCAGTGGCAAGGCTCCGGGGGTAGACGAGTTCCGCTCGGAATTCCTCAAGGCTCTGGATGTTGGAGGACTGTGTTGGTTGACACGCCTCTATAACATTGCATGGAAGTCAGGAACAGTACCTCTGGACTGGCAGACCGGGGTGGTGGTCCCCATTTTTAAAAAGGGTGACCGGAGGGTGTGTTCCAACTATACGGGGATCACACTCCTCAGCCTTCCTGGGAAAGTCTACTCCACCGGGCATGCCCAGTCGGGAGAAGGCCCCCGGGAAGACCTAGGACACGCTGGAGGGACTATGTCTCACAGCTGGCCTGGGAACGCCTTGGTGTCCTCTCGATGGAGCTGAAAGAGGTCGCTGGGGACCGGGAAGTCTGGACTTCCCTACTGAAGCTGCTGCCCCCGCGACCCGGACCTGGATAAGCGGAGGAAAATGGATGGATGGATCCTCAGAGAGTTCTTTGCCTGAGGTTATGTTGAACTTCCAGTGACCAGTATGAGCAAGTGTCAGAGCGATAACCAAATCTAGCGCACCTGCTAATATAAAATATTTGCAATAGTAATATCTGTGTGGCACTGTATGTCTCCACAGGGTGTTGCGGGTGATAAAGATGTATATGACACAAACGGTGACTTGGATGATGAAGATGCAGTGTGTGAAGGCAGCAGCCATACGCTTCAGTACGAGTATCACATTCTGTACTCATGCAGCTTCATGACCCCCGTACTCTATTTCAGAGCATCCAGTCTAGGTGAGTTGTGCTCGCCAACCCTCCCCGTTTTCCCGGGAAACTACTGTTATTCACTGTTCTATCCCGCCGTCATATTTCCATCTGTTTTTTTGGAGTTTCCAGTTGTTAAAATACATTACTTTCTGCCATCTTCTACTCATCCATTTCCCCCTGGACAACAGAATGGGTGGATAGTTAGTCATGTGATATGAATTTACATTCTAAAAGTTAAATGCAAGTCTACAAGACTGACTAATAAAGAGACAGTCTGTGAATTGACTACCTCACCCCTTAGCCATTCAAAATGTGTGGCTCCACTATCTCATGCTTTTCAATTTCAAAATTTTAAGACCAGTTGAAAAATTGTTTGATCTTGAGGAGGTTCTAAGTAGAGCTTCAAAATACAAAAAGAAGAAATGGGAGAGACAAAATGCATGTATTAAAAAGAAGCATTAATGGGTCACTGACATGATTTATCAACTTTTCTTAAATGTGTTTTTATTGTTTGTAATAATCGTTAAATTTGGTAAGCATTTGACTTCGAAAAGTACATTTATTGTACATGGCAGGCTGTTTTGGATTTTCTGCCAAGAAAAAGGGCGTTTCCTGTAGTGATGTCGGAAAGTAATATATGTCCAAGGGGAGAAGTAAACAAAAGCTTCTCGGAGGTAGCTCTTTGACTTTGTTCGGTTTATTTTTAATCAAAATAGTCATTCCAAATTGTTGTGTGGCCGCTGGCTGATCATAGTGTTTGAGTAATATTGTAAGTTAGTTTTCTTTTCCAAAATACAAGGTTTAAAACAACAATGAACAAGAGAAAAATGGGAACCGAGTATGCAGTCTTTTATTTGTAGCAACCATTTCACCAAGGAGTGCTTCAAAGGAACACTTTCCTGCTATTACATGCTATTCTTGATGCTACGCTACAGAGAAAGGGACAAGACGAACATCGTCAAAGTTGCCACAGAACAGAAATCTGTGTCTTCTACACGTAGTATTCTAAACACTGTGCCACCATTGCGACACACAGTCAAATCATTTTTCATGTAATAAAACACATTTTCACAGCAATATCATAGAAAATGGATAGATGTTGACAAGGGCGACAGTGGGAGAAGCAGCGCAAAATACACACTAAAAAGGCTCTAAAGACCCTTTTACACAAAGAAGCCGATTTAAATCTGTCTGTTTACGTGTGAAGGCGCCTTTGCCGCCATCACTTCATAAACGCCCCTTCTTCTGGGCAGAAACGCCACTGTGTCCTGGCATGTAATATAAATATACTTTTTTTTAACCTAATTTAATGTTGTGCTGCATAAAACTAACAAAAAAACAAAAAATAAATCATGTCAGTGAACCTTTACTGAAATAGGCTGATCAAAAGTTTAAGACCACAGCATTTAAAAGCTAAAATCCTGGCAAAATCAATGTAATTTACTTTCAGCTATTCACGCTGTCATGATCTCTTGATGACAAAGGCAAAAAAGCTTTCTCTCTCTAACACGTTACATTATTGACCTGCATAAACACGGCCACTCACAGGGCGCCATTTCTGCCAAGGTTTGTATACATAAAGACAGCGATTTAAAACTTCTTCAAAGATCCTGAGGGTGCAGAGTGCAGTCCAGTAACCATCACATGCCCTTTGCGACAGAAGGCATTTAATAAGAAAAAATGGCCACAAAATTGATTGATTGGAATTTGCATTAGAGCTGGCATACAAGCCAGCCAGCCAGCCATGAGTGAAGGTGCTTGTCTGTGTGGTAATGACTCGGTTTTTTAACAGGACACAGTTGACAATGCCTGCCTGGACCTCTTCCGGAAGAGTAACCACACTCTTTTGGAACATCCAGCGTGTTTCCCTTATCTAAATCCAACTGAGAACATTTGGAGATTGGATGGCAAGGGAAGTTTACAAAAATAGACATTAGTTCCAGACAGTGAATGCCCTCAGTATAGCCATCTTTACCACCTGGAGCAGTGGTTTTCAAACCCCCTTCCAGGTCACACTGTCATTGCCCACATGAGCGTTGAAGTCTCCCTATAGAACTATGTAGTCATCTGCTGGGGTGTTGTCCTGCACACCTCTGATAGACTGCAATAAAGCTGGGTACTCTGAGCTACCATTTGTTGCGTACGCACAAACGACAGTCCGAACTCTTTCCCCAACTCAAAGGCATAGGGAAGTGACCCTCTTTTCACTGGGAATGACTAACACAGATGCACCAAGCTGTGGGGCTACTAATAAGCCCAAACCAGCTCGCTGCCTCTCCCATGTGGCAATAGTAGAACAAGGTCCAGGCCCTCCTGAGGAGAGGGTTCCAGAAACATGTCTAAACTTTTAGGCCTGATGTTACATATACGTAACATGATGTAGGAGGACTCTTTGGGCAGGAAAAGCTTCAAAAAGGACACTGGACACTTAATTCTACCATATCTGAGCTCTGCTGAATGTTTTATTTGAAGTTGTTTCCATGTAAGGTTACATCAATAAAAGCCCGGTGTTACTTTGCCCAAAATCACTATTTTTTCCCCCAAAAAAATTTGATGCCAGAAATGTTTTCATCTGTGTCCAAATAACCTGTATACTGCATTAAATTATGTTACGAATATCACAAATACCTTTGGGTCTAAGAGGGCTAAACCACACCCACAAGCTCAGGCTCTTTCCCCACAAGAGAAGTGATGTTCTATGACTTAAATTATTTCTTATTTTCTATTACTATGTTTACTATAATAGATAAAAACTATAGGGGTGTTATTTCATGTCTAGAGGGCACTGGTAATGTTAAAAATCTTATTTAGGAAGGATGTAAAAAGGTTTTCTATGCTCTATAGCAGTGTTTTTCAACCACTGTGCCGTGGCGTAGTGTCTGGTGTGCCGTGGGAAATCATTCACTTTCACCTAATTGGTGTATAAATATTTTTTGAAAATGAGTCCGCCAATAATGTGCCATTGCTGAGGGTCTGTGCTGTCCAATGATTGGCAGAGTAATCATGTATGAAGCTAAATAGCAGTAGGTGGCAACGCTTTATATTGACTTTATATTGTTTCTATAGGCTACAGAGATTAATGTTTACATTTTCTTCTGGTGGTGTGCCTTGTTGATTTTTGGAATGAAAAAAAGTGTGCCTTGGCTCAAAAAAGGTTGAAAAACACTGCTCTAAGAAAATATTCTATTTATTATTATTATTTATTATTATTTATTTAGTCCAATACTCCATTCCAGAGAGTCCTACTTTATATAAATTCACTCACCACAGTCGTGTCTAGAACCCATTAATTGTCATAAACTATCATGAAAATGTACATTATTGATAATTCTGTGAAATAATTAATAATATTTGACCCTCAAAAGTCTGTCCCCCAAGACACAAAAAGAATGACACAAAAAGCTAAAGAAAGTGCAAGGTTATGATGCCATGGTGAAGTGTTACTGGATATGCTGAGGTCTTGCATGACGTTGTGCTTGATGGCGTCCGTGTATATGGACACCCAGTCATTGTACGACTTGTGTTGTGTGTTCTTGTGCTGTTCCTTGGTTTTTCCTGTCAGAGGGGAGGAGTTTGTCGTTAGAGGAGGTGTGGAGATGTGTCCATCCAAACTTCAAGTTGCGTTTGCAGCAAAGTCCCTTGACGACCATCACACAGCAGGTAAAGATAAAGGTTTGTCATGCGCAAGCCTCCTCACCTGGATGAGTTTGTTTGACTGTCTGTATGTGTTGTCTATGTCAGGAGCATCCGCTGCTCGGCCAGCCTTTCTTCATGTTACATCCATGCAGAACTGAAGAACTGATGAGACCGCTACAGCAGCTGGCGGAAGAGCAACACAGGTATGATCTGGCCTGTCACGCTAATTTAAAACATTTAAAAAAACAAAGTCGATTGTTTTTGCTGGCCTCGATTAAATTGACGTGTGCATGCATGCATGTTTGATTTCCTCGTCTGAGTCGTCTCTCTTTACCACGCAGGCTGGATGACAAGAGGGTTCACTCTGCCTGTCTGCGCGGTTCCATAGTGGAATGAACAGAGAGAGTGAATCCTCTTGTCAGACATTCAACCTCTGTGTCCCAGCACTTGGAGGCGGGGCTACTAGTGATTGGATAGACAGAGCGAGCAGCTCTGGAGCAGCTCTCAGAAATGCACAAAAGCAATGGTTTCTAAGCCGAATGCCACAGCATAGCCTTCGTCCCGACAGTCAACGCTTACTAAGGCGTTTAGTCAGCAAAGTAAATTTAAATTAAAAAACAGGGCAAAATGGTGTGTGTTCACAGGCAGTATTGTTCTGTACATTGCAAAAGAAATCCAACCTGTGTGTTTTTGGTTAACATAGACAGGGTCTATTTTTTATTATTTTTTTTGTTTAAGTTTTATTTTTGCTAAAAAATTACAATGTTGTCCAATTACAATGTTACAGTGAGGGGAAAAAACGATTTGAACCCCAGCGGATTTTGTAAGTTTACCCACTAACAAAAAATTTATTAGTCTATAATTTCAATGGTAGCTTTATTTGAACACTGAGAGACAACAATGACAAAAAAAATCCAGAAAAAAGCGTTTCAAAAAGAGTTATAGATTAATTAGCATTTCCATGAAGGAAATAAGTATTTGATCCCCTAATCTGTCAGCAAGATCTCTAGCTCCAGATGGATCTTATACAGGTAGCGAGCTGACATTGGCAGCTCTCTCAGCTTGTTACCTGTATAAAAGAGACCTGTCCACAGAAGCAATCATTCAATCCAGATGCCAAACTCTGCACCATGGCCAAGACCAAAGAGCTTTCCAAGGATGTCAGGGACAAGATTATGGACCTACACAAGGCTGGAATTGGCTACAAGACCATCGCCAAGCAGCTGGGTGAGAAGGTGACCACAGTTGGTGCAATTATTTGCAAATGGAAGAAACATAAATTAACTGCCAATCTCCTTCGGTCTAGAGCTCCACGTAAGATCTCACCTCGTGGAGTTCCAATGATAATGAGAACGGTGAGGAATCAGCCCAGAACCACTCGGGAGGAACTTGTCAATGATCTCAAGGCAGCTGGGACCATAGTCACCACAAAAACAGTTGGTAACACACTACGCCGTGAAGGACTAAAATCCTGCTGTGCCCGCAAGAACCCCCTGCTCAAGAAAGTCCATCTACAGACCCGTTTGAAGTTTGCTACTGAACATCTGACTGATTCAGAGGAAGACTGGGTGAAAGTGTTTTGGTCAGATGAGACCAAAATTCAGCTCTTTGGCATCAACTCAACTCGCTGTCTGGAGGAGGAAGAATGCTGCCTATGACTCCAAAAACACCGTCCCCACCGGCAAATATGGAGGTGGAAACATTCTGCTTTGGGGGGGGGGGTGTGTTCTGCCAAGAGGACAGGACAATCGCATCGCATCAAAGGGAGGATGGATGGGGCCATGTATCGTCAAGTGTTGGGTGAGAACCTCCTTCCTTCAGTCAGGGCATTGAAAATGGGTCGTGGTTGGGTAGTCCAGCATGACAATGATCCAAAACACACGGCCAAGGCAACAAAAGATTGACTCAAGAAGAAGCATATTAAGGTCATGAAGTGGCCTAGTCAGTCTCCAGACCTCAATCCCATAGAAAATCTGTGGCGGGAGCTGAAGGTTTGAGTTGCCAAACTTCAGCCACGAAACATGAATTACTTGGAGAGGATCTGCAAAGAGGAGTGGGCCAAACCCCCCCTGAGATGTGTGCAAACCTTGTGGCCTACTACAAGAACCGGCTGACCTCTGTGATTGCCAACAAACGTTTTGCCACCAAGTACTGAAGCACCTTTTTCAAAGGGATCAAATACTTATTTCCTTCATGGAAATGCAAATTCATGTAGAACTCTTTTTGAAACGCTTTTTTCTGGATTTTTTTGTCATTGTTGTCTCTCAGTGTTCAAATAAAGCTACCATTGAAATTATAGACTGATCATTTCTTTGTTAGTGGCAAACTTACAAAATCAGCTGGGGTTCTAATAGTTTTTTTCCTCACTGTAAATACGCTTGAGAAATTAAAGTTTATTGATTTTAATACGATGTACATTCATTATTATGTCATATAATTAATGAAAAAATTGTCTTAAAAATGTTGTCAATATTGATTCATTGACAATAATTTTAGGCCAATTATTGTCCAGCAAAATTTGTTATTGTGACAGGCCTAGGTATGATGTGTGTCATATTCTGTCATTTATATATACAGTAGTATTATTTATTTATATATATATATATATATATATATGTGTGTGTGTGTGTACAGGCCAGTGAACTACATTTTGGCATGGCTAAGCATGGTAGGTCCTATGGTGGGCTTAGATGTTCCCCTGGAGTACTCTACCCTGCAGCAGCATCTGGCTGAGACTGAAGCTGCTTGGCATCCCTCGTCTTCTTCATGAGATGCGGAAGTCACAAAGAAGAACAGACACAATAATCCATCCTGGATTTGTCACACATTTCTAGTGCTTTACTCAGCACCTGGCATCTTTGCTGGAGAGAAAACTGGAGCCTTAAACAAACCTCGTTTTCTCCAAATTTGAGTCTAGAATTTGTGGACTGTGCCATGATACGCTGTGCTTGTCCCATCACTTCTGTTCCGCTGCAATTTGTCTGCCTAGTGCAGTGTTTCCTGTCTTACTTGGAGTAGTTGTGATCATTTATTTTGTCCAAGAGTTCCGCTCTCATTTAATATCCATGAGCTCAGCGACAGCATGAATGAGGCGACTCCGCTTATTGCACACCCAGTGGTAGTCGCAGGTGAGCGAATGTGCAGTTTCATTTTGAGTCTTTAGTATCAAGGTATTGGCTTCGGTTTCTGCCCTGCTGGAAATGTGCAAAGTCTGGGATTTTTACTTTAAAACATCCGAAAATGTTAAAGGCAATGGGAATCATGAAGAAAATACATTTATAATACTGCTTGATGAGCAATATTTATTTTACGTTGTTATTCGTGCTCTCATCTGACTGTATGTCACCGAGTAGAGTAAATGAAAAATGTACTTTAAGTCAGGAAAGTACAGTCAAGTTGAAAGTTTTAAACCCAAAGGATAAGCAGACACATACGTGGATTGTGTGTTGTATGTATGTTAACTGTAAGGTAACTGGAAAGGATCTATGCCTTGTGTACCTTTTTACATAGCTCAGTTTTGGTGAAAAAGACAATAGAATAAGTGTAAGTAAGTTAATAAGTATTTTAATAAATGTCACTAATAAAGTAACCCCCCAATTTATTACATATATGAAGTATGTAATGTTTTTGTGTGTGTGCATGTTTGTCTCATTTGAATATTTCAGACCATCTTACAAATTTAAATATTGGTCAATGACAATACAACTAAAGAAAAAATGCAAATTTTAAATGACACATTTTTATTATTATAGGAGAAGGAAAGTCCATCACTCGTGAACAAGACCCCGAGGTACTTAAACTCCTCCACTTGAGGCCGGTCCATCTACGTTCCTACCCTCACCTATGGTCATGAGCTTTGGGTAGTGACCGAAAGGACAAGATGGGCGGGTAGAAGCGGCCGAAATGAGTTTTCTCCGCAGGGTGGCTGGGCTCTCCCTTAGAGATAGGGTGAGAAGCACTGTCATCCGGGAGAGACTCGGAGTAGAACCGCTGCTCCTCCGCATTGAAAGAAGTCAGATGAGGTGGCTCGGGCATCTGGTTAGGATGCCTCCCGAACGTCTTCCTGGGGAGGTGTTCAAGGCACGTCCAACCGGTAGGAGGCCTCAGGGAAGACCCAGGACACATTGGCGAGACTATGTCTCTCCGCTGGCCTGGGAACGCCTCGGCATCCGCCGGGAAGAGCTGGACGAAGTGGCCGGGGAGAGGGGAGTCTGGGCTTCCCTGCTTAGGTTGCTGCTCCCTTGACCTGACCTCGGCTAAGCGGAAGAAAATGGATGGAGAAGAAGAAAAGTCCAAACCTGCAAGGCCTTTGTGTGAAAAAGTTTGTTTAGCTGTCCATTCATTGAGAAAAGGTAATAAAGCCATTTCCAAAGCTGTGGGAATCCAGCAAAACACATTAATGAGCCTTTTTCCACAAATGGAGAAAGCAGTGGTGAACCATCGCGGTGCTGGAGCGACTGTCCAACTCAAGTGTAATGTGTTGATATAGCCAACAGATGGTGCTGTTCTGCATTTGAAGGCCATGCGGCTCCCGCGGTGCAGGTGCGTAGAGAACTCTTTGACCCGCCTGAAAGCAACTTCCAACCATCAGCAGGTTTCTCTCTACAGGGCACTTGCAGATGATGCAAAAAGCCCTTCAACTGACATGGAAAAACAGACGGCCAGGTCTCACGTCAACACGTCGCCCACCTCCTCTCTACATGACTTTCCATCCCTTCTCTCCTGCTTTTTCTGCTCTATTGGCCTCACTTCCATTTGACCGTGTGCCCTTCTCCAGCTCCTCTCATAATAAGCCTTATGAAGAGGTTGAAGTGATGAATATTACGCCGACAAGACATATCCTATTACCAATAGCATTTGTACATCCATCACTTTGCTATCCTTGTATACAGCCTGCACTCATTTGCACCCTATGTCCTGTTTGCTGGGATGCTCTTTTGCACAAGACATACCCAAATACACAATTTTTCTCTGCAGCTACAAGGTCTACGAAGAAAAGGTATGTGTTTTGACATAACTGACATTCATTTATTCGTTCATTTTCTATACCGCTTATCCTCATTAGGGTGGCGGGGATGCTGGAGCCTATCCCAGCAGACTTTGGGCGAGAGGCGGGGTACACCCTGGACTGGTCGCCAGTCAAGACATAACTGACGTGTAGAATCAAGTGCACGCCATGATTTAGGAGGTAAGCCTACCTCAGTTTTAAGGCGAATTAATGTTCTTAATCATAATCTTTTCTCATAAATGTTCTTATTAATATATTTTTGGGATAATATAAAAATTCTTCTTTTTTCTCACGAAGTTGTGATTTTCATCTTATAAAATTGTTACAAATCTCTGTAAAAATTATATATATTTTTTCTCATTAAATTCTGACATTTTTCTCATAAATTGGAATATTTACTTATCGTATTTCTAGGGTTACAACATTTTTCTCCCAAAACTGACAGTTTCATCTTTTAAAATTTAAATCATTTACTGTAAAATACAGATTGTTTTTTGTTCTAAAATTGCAGTGTTTTCTATTTGTTTTTTCAATTTTTTTTTGTTTTTTTCTATTTGTTTTTTATAGGGTAAACAATTAGATCTTGCAAAATTGAGACTTTTTGTAAAATTACAATAATTCCCTGTAAAATGTTGATGGGATTCTGACCTTTCTAAATTTTTATTTTCCATCCATTCATCCTTTTCTTTGTACCGTTTGTCCTCATAAGCGTCAGGGGTATGCTGAAGCCTATCTCGGCTGTCTTTGGGTGAGTAATGTTAAAAAACGTATTTAGACAACCATAAACAGGTTTGTTTTGGTGTGGCTGTACTTCAGCTAAAACTCAACTCTGAATCTACGACATCACTTCCTGTCCACACGTACACATTTATTGACACATGATCCAGCCATGTTTTATTTATTTGTTTTTTTAACGTCTGGGCTGACTTTTCTCCCTATTCTTTCTCTCTTACGGTGGCCAAGAAGTGCAAAACACACTCCTTACCACCCAGAAGGCGACTTTACCAAATCCCAGAGTTATAGGAAGTTTGCAGCAATCAGCTCCCAGGAGTTGGTGGCCTAGAAGTGCAAAACACTTTAACAAAAAGCACAACAAATTAGAATTAGACCACCCGAAGGGGATTGTGTCCATGTTATAATGTTTTCATGAAAACATTGAATGGGCTCCTGCAGTACATCTGTTCCTTCCAACTGGTAAATAATTCTAATGGTCTAACATGTGCAACAAAATCATGTCAAGCAGCTCAAGTGTGTGCCACAAAAGGGGCAAAACACGACACCAAGGTCCTCTATGAACACACGCCACCATTCAAATGTTACTGCTTCCTGTCTGATTTGTGTGGTACAATTCCCTACTGGGTGGTCTAGTAGTGATTTGTTTTGCTTTTTGTTATTGTGTTTTGCACAATAACCAAACTGGCTGAGTCAGACGAACAGTGAGTGTGTGACGGAGAGGCACAACCATTTAACTGTCAGCCGTGGGAGAAAGTCAGTGTTTTGCAAGTCTCAAGTAAGTCCATCCATCCATCCTCTGGCGCTTATCCTCACTAGGAGCCTATTCCATCTGACTTTGGGCGAGAGGCGGGGTACACCCTGCACTGCTAGCCCAGTCAATTGCAGGGCACATACTGTATAGACAAACAGCCATTCAAATTCACATTCATACCTATGGCAGTGGCAATTGCTCTAAGACTGTGAGGGAAGGTCAGCTTCCCTAAAAATGCCCCCCACCTAAAAAAAAAAAAAAAGCGGTGAAATATGTACTGCTGAGCATACATTTAATATTTCATATGTGCTAGAATACCTTCATCTTTTGTTCATAATCAGCTATATATCATAACCAACTTTCTTCTCATTTATCTTGGTGCTTTTTTTTTTCTACACAGTCGGACGCTCAGCGTCTACTGAATTTAGTTGGGAAGCGTAAAGTGGGAAAAATGCTGGGCTTTTTCCCGCCCATCGGACGCTCAGTATCTCTGGGGTTCTGCGCACAGTGGGCTAGTCCAGACACTCGGCTTCTGCATGATGATTGGATGATCTGAGGCGGAATGCCCTTTTGAATGACAGTGAAATGTGCATTGCAGCCATCTTGAAGTATAAACTTTATTTACATTCATTCATTCATTTTCCATACCGCTTATCCTCATTAGGGTGGCGGGTATGCTGGAGCCTATCCCAGCTAACTTTGGGTGAGAGGCGGGGTACACCCTGGACTGGTCGCCAGTCAATCGCAGGGCACATATAGACAAACACTCACATTCATACCCTAATGGACAATTTGGAGTCGCCAATGAAACCAACATGCATGGTTTTGGAAAGTACCCGGAGAAAACCCACGCACGCACGGGGAGAACATGCAAACTTCACACAAAGATGCCCAACGGAGATAATATTTTGTAAAGAAACACGTGTGTGCTAAGAAGTTAAAGTATATTCAGTACATTTTCAAAAAAATGCATCTCAGCTTAGTGATATACAATAATCCCTCATTTATCTCAAAGTGAATTTCCGCAAAGTATGATTCAATTCTAGTAAACAAAATATTTTGGTAGCATAGGAAACCTGTTAATGATTTTGTCAAAAGAATTTTTACCATTATTAGAGCTTTCTAGACATGAAATAACACCCCTACAGTCACTTTTATGCTCATATTACCCAATATGTTACACACAATAAGGGAAAATAATGCATTTAAGACATAAATAACAAACGTGTTTCAATAATTGTGTTCCAAGCGTGTGCACAGAAAGTGACATCAAGGATTCAGAGTTGAGTTTTAGCTGAAGTAGCACCACAACATTACCCAGTGATATTTTTATGATGATGACAATTAATATATTGTAATTATGTTATGAAATAACTATAAAATAGTTTCAAAGCCTGTTGTGGCTATTAAGTCTGATGCCTGTGTTGCTATAGTGACACGCCATAGCCAATGTAGACTACAGTTCATAAATGTCACGTATTGCCTTATCTTTATTGCATTTACATCATATTTATGCTCGAAAAAACAAACATTTGCTAAAATATGAATTTTTGCCTAATGATAGGCCAAAGTCAACAACGAAACAGCAATCATTTATTTAAATTATATGTTTTTAATGTGCCACTGGGCAATTAAAAACAGCCGCAGGCCACAAATGGCTCGCTTTAGACACCCCTGGTGTACAGGAGCAAATAGGTTTGGACGCAGAGGAGCAAGCCGCGTGTCAAAAGTATTCACTTTTTACGGGTGCATCAATTAGTTTAGTGTTTTTGGTTGACTCAAGACCAGAGAAAAAATGTCCTGACTTTGATCTCTCGTGCTGGAAGGGGCTGTGCAGGTCTATTGGGTGGAGGATGTTTCAGTAGGGAAAGTAGGCTACTACCCTTCTTAGTTATCACTGTCCATTTCATAGGATGGACGTTTGATGCAACTGCTTCCTCCACTTTCGGAGCATTTTACTGTGTCTAAAGTTGAAAGAAACGGTGGCGTACATTCGGTACATTTCAACTTGCCCACTCAAAATGGAGTTCTGGCTCCAAACAAGCACACAGACCGTCACATTCACACATCCCATGGAGTTTATCCTGTGACCTTGATGAGCACCATATGCTCCACCATTTTGTGACTGTGAATCCCAGCAGTCAATGCCTCGTGTGCACACTTGGACACTCACTTGCTTTCATACAAGCTAATAGAAAGGATGCCACTCCCTACAAGCAATGAATGTGCGCATGAACGTCCTAGCAGAGGCAATGGATGCATGCGCATCTTTTCAAACTAACTGTTCCATCGCACTCGCTTTGTGTCATGGACTCTTGCGGACCAGACAGGCAGATGGGCATCCAGGAGGACCGGAGAAGGTTAACGCAAGAGAGAGAGGAAGCAGTAACTAAGATGGCTCAGATAACACGTTATCCTGTACTGTTAATTATCCTCACTAAGCTTATGATCCACAGATAGATGTTACATTCCACACCTACCGCTGAATTACAGAGTGAGAAATGCTGAAATAATACAGAAAAAGGGGTTATTTTTTAATAAAGTCAAACTATCTCGAGGAGAAAACCATAATATTTCAAAAAGAAAATGTTAGAAGAAAAATGTACTATTTGGAAAAAGAGAAAAGTATGATAATAAATGGAATATTTTCATAATTAGAGCATAGAAACCTGTATGGCTTTCTAAATGCATTATGCATCATTATTCGAGCCTGTAGACATGAAATGACACCCTTATAGTCACCTTTACACTCCTGTTCTTCTCTGTTTACACCACATTGTGCAGTTATCTATGGGATCACCACGGATTTACAAATAGAATGCTGTCGCGCCAACTAGTTTGCTTCCAATTTCTTTATTCTAAATTTAAGAAAGGATTTCAAAGGAAACAGTGAGAAGTCAGAAACTTTTTGGGAGGAGAACTTCTTTTCATTCGACCATGCCAGACGTGCCATAGGTGACTCCATGCAGTGTGAAGTTCATTTAAGGAATATTAATTGTGAAACATGAAAGAGAGAACATTTTTTATCAATTATATTTTTGAAAAAAATGCACTATAGTAAAGGATCGCAACGTAGCTCTAAAGGTAAATCTGGTATGGTATCATTTATTTTACACATGCGTACAGGCTACATTGAAATACTAAAATCATTTTGCAGTTCCACATCCGAAAAGGAGAGCTTATTTAATCACACTCCTTGTTCATTTCGTACCAGTTGTTAATACATTTCTTCACACGTACTACTTAGCAAATCTGAAGTAACGTGCCAAAATGGATCTGGATGTACTGTACAACAAAGTGTCAGAGTAGAGTTACGCTCTCAAATATCGCTCGATGTTATTATAGTTTGCAGACATGCCTCTGCCGATGATATACTGTATATGACTGATCAGTTGTTGTCGGGTTCAATGTTGTTGTTTCCTCCGTGTAATAAAATCAGTTGTTTCTACTTAAAAAATAACCATTTCCTGTTGTCCAAATCTATACTATTCTCCAATCCAATCTTTTATGGTCTGGATAGCAAAAGATTTCCACTTCCAGGACTGGCTACGCTGCCATCTACTGTGTTACTTTCTTGATGTCAGAGTGAAGGTTACAGCGGTAAATGTGACAAAGCGATGTCTAAAGCTTTGGGACTCAAGCAAACCACAGTGAGAGCCATTATCCACACATGGCAAACACACGAAACAGTGGTGAACCTTCCTAAGAGGGGTCATGACTCCACCATAAGAAAGACACTGGGCAAAAATTGCCTGCATTGCAGAGTTCCAAGATGAAAGCCACTGCTGAACAAAAACAACATTAAGGCTTGTCTCAATTTAGCAAGAAAACATCTTTATGATCCCCAAGACCTTTGGTAATGCTAATGGTTTCCTATATTTGAACATGGATAAAGCAAAGTATCACACAAAACAAGAAGCAACGCTTATCCATTTTGCATCGATTCCAATACATTTGTTGACTTCCTGTATTCCAAATGTAAAATACATAGGAACAAATGTTCATGGTAATGCAATGCTGTTCAAACTGGGGGTCGCGCCCCCTGGGGGGGCCCAGCGTTATGACATGTGGGTCGCGGGCTACTACGAACACTGTTCGTTATTACCGCATTTTTTATCAGATTATCGTAAATAATCTTTTTTGCAGTTCATTTAGCGAGTGAGGTCTACCTTTATAGTTATTATCTCCACACAATAAGTTGCATATGGCGATACTACAGCGCAATGGAGTATGGAGTGATTTTTGGTCAAGGACAAATTTTGCTTTGTTCAAAATTGAGGTATTTCTCGCCCCATCATGTTTAATGTGAGATTTCCAGGTAATATTTTCATCCTTTGTGTTTTCATTCCCCCATGTCCACACCATCCTTTAGTACTTGCACAGAAGTATCTTTTCTGATTTTGCCAAGCAGCATATTTTAGTGTAACCTAAGTTCCGGATGAACCTGCTTTTATAAAAACATGTTTCTGACTCGTCCCATCCGGCCTGTTAGCCGCTTCTCTCATCAGCTTCAATGTGTGTGAGACGCACGAGCCAAAGTACTGTTTGTGCGTGGTGCCGTGATGGTGCCGTTACTTCCTGTATGTGACATTTCTTCCGGCCCCCCCCTCTAGGAGCGACATTCAAACATACTACTGCACAGCAGGAATCGTGTGGTCAGGTATGGACTGCAGTAGTTACCTGTAAGCCTACTTTTGGCCCACCCTGCATTTGACACTCCTGTGATTCCATACTGCAGTGCTTGTCAAACTTTTTTGGCTGCGCCGCCCTTTGGGTGATACCATTTTTTTCTTCCTTTCTAAAGCCGCTGGGTTCTCAGGGGGAGAAAAAAGTAGCAGCTTGGAGTTCAAAAACTACAGTAATAATGAAAAGTGTGCATGGTAGCCCCTCCCCCCCAGGCCGGATTTTCGACCAGTAGGGGGCTTGAAATAAATGAATCATCCATTTTCCACGAAAAAATTGTCAATGAAAATAGGAGGACATTTATTTACTTTACCTAAAAAATTTTAAAAAACATCTGATGGATAAATGTCCTTGAATGAGATGAACATTTTGAATGAGTTGAATCGCTTCACAAATGGAGTACGACTGCAAACTAAAAAGGGCAGAATTTGAAATGTGGGGAGTAAAGATGCAGAGCAAATGTTGAAATAGGCAAATACGTTCAATGACTCCAGCGCAATGAAATATCAAACCAGCGCTAAATAAACTGATGAGCTGAGTGCAAATTTAAATAGACAGACCCTTATTTATCTACCCACTGATTGAACTAAATATGTTATCTACAAAGATTACCATCCCGGTGTGTGTTTCTTCCAATGATGTGCTTCCGTGTCATTTTGTTATGCATGTTTCCAATAAACCAACCATTGCCATTCCCATTATCAACCAGGAAGGATTCCACAGTCAGTGTGCTAATTCAGTCCATGAAGGGCAAAAAAAGGACACGCAGAGCTAAGAAATCATTTCATCGGGCTTTACAAAAGAGACTGGCTGGAATTAAAGTAGGGTGAGTATCCATCGTTGCTTTGTTTCCTGGGTCTGCTCACTCTCATTGAACTGCCCTTCATATACCCTCCCCGAGCAAACACACACACACAACAAACACTCAGATGCCTGCTGTGGTCCTAAGAGACATCCACAGAGTAGCAGCTGCTGTCCACACACACACACACACACACACACACAGTGTCCTGCTGACATGCTTGTTTGCCATTTGTAAGGGCTGGTAAACATCGATACGCCTCCCTTCACACACAACTGCTATCCTGTGATATGCGCCTCAAGGATTTAATTATTCCTTTTTTTATTGGGGGCTAGAATGGTCCAAGGATGAATAAATGCCGCACGACATCCTCTACTCAGAGGCACCAACACTAAATTCGTCCAAACCTATTTGGGCTGGATTCATACGAGATCTGTTATCTGGGTGGAATTATCTTCGGTGGAATACGTGAAGAAAGCTTTTGGCAAAGGTTCAGTGACGTCTCACTTTGAGCTGTCTTTGGAGACACCGCATGCAAAGTGTATGGAAACGTTACCAACAACCAAAGACCACTGACATGCCTGGTTAAATTTTCATTCTAACGAATCATTCGCTACTGAGGTATTGATACTTCCGCTCTTTATTCTCTGAAATTGATTCTCAAATCAAAATGCTTTCTTTACTTTAGTCTATCCATTTAGCCACTGGACATAATGTTTGTCGGAAATGAAAAGAAAATTCTTCTTCGCACATATAAGGCAAGTCTACGTGTAGTTATCAAGCTCCTATATTATGGGACAACAAGTTGGTTACAAAATAGACGCGCTCTCTGTTTAAAGCGTTTTGCGAAAGCTTGTAGGGTCCCCGGCCTGATACGCTGATATGTACAGCATCAGAGACATCCCTCTGTTCCTTGGATTACGATAAAGACTCTCCTCTTCTCTGGCTTGGTCTGCTCTATGATTTTACCGCAACACAACCGGTCGAGACAGATGGCCACCCCATAGAGCCCGAGTTCTGTTCAAGGTTTGTTCCCCAGAGGCAGTTTTTCCTTGTCTCTGTCGCCAAGGGCTTGCTGATGTGAGGTTTCAGTTGGTTCCCTGTTCAGTTATGCGTATGACCTTTATATGTAATGTGGCGTCATAAAAATAAAGGTAATTGAATTGAAACAAATGTTCACGGATTGTAAACAGGGCGTGCGTGAAATGTGAATAAAGTTTTCATTTCCAAAGTAGTTTTTAGTAATCAATCGCTTATTTGAATGGTTTTATTATTTTAGTTTTTATTGTTTAAAATACCATTTTCACATATTTGATATTATTTTGTCCTGGCTATCACTTTGCTACCTCAATGTACTTTTTAAAATAAATAACTAACATTGATTATTCAATTATTATTAATTTATTCAAAGTACATCAATATTGTATACCTGCTTGTATTCCTTATGCATGGCGGTTCTAGATATGGTTCATATGGGCAATTATCCAAGGCGGCATTTTCTGGTGTGGGCGCCATGGGGGGGTGAAGATGGGAGCCCCCTACAGGCAGGATACATACTGGTGCCCCACGTTACGCAGGCATCATCACATAACCAGAGAATGTTGGGGGAAGTGGTGTCTCTTCACCGCTGTGCCTCTGCTCTCAAGTTAATGAAACGGTAAAAAAAAAGTGTTGTTCCCGTCATTCAAGCCAGTATTGCCACTGTCTTTATGCTACGGTATGAAATAAGGTGAATTTGTTTTCAATCGGTATCGAATTGGTATCGCCAATGCCAGCCGGAATTTTAGTCAGTCTTATATAAATTCGGTGGTATCGCACCCCCAAAGACAACACTTGCCATAACGAATGCCTGAATACTGCATAGATGATGTTTAATTTCCATGACCTTCAGAAGCTGTCCTTGAATGGAAAATGACGTTTATGACATGTCCTAAAAAATATGCTGACCTGAAAGCCAAACGCAGCTCTAATATTCCTGAAAACAATTAAAGGTTGCACCTAACGACCAGGGTCTTGGTTTGTGGTTTAGTCGGTGTCAACCACATCTTTGTGGAAAGCACTACTATTCTTTTGGCATAATGATGAGTCCTGGTGCACTGAAAAGATTGGGGTGAATACAAGTGTGTTCTTGGTTTTTCATCTTGAACTATGGGGTTCAGGTCGCCAAAAGATTGAGACCAAACCTTTATGAACCGATACATTTTTGATGCTCGCCTGCGTGCTTTTTTGGCCAATTTCTGCCTGGCCTTCCTATTTTTCCAATGAATGGTTTGGACCGCCTAGTGTAACCATTGTGCTTTTTTTTCATGAAGTCTTCAATGAAGATTAGATAGTGATAATTAGTTGTTTTACGCTTTTTCTTTACAGCTCACAATGTTTCTTTCATCACCGGCTCATGTTGTTCTTGGCCTACCTGTTCCACATGTGTTACTTTCTTTCCTCTTTGGGACATTCCAAATGGTTGCAGTCGCTATGACCAATGTTTGTGCAATGGTTCTAAATGATTTTCTATCTTCTCTCTTTACCCATAGACATTTTTACCCATAGTCTGTTTTTCATGTTGTTTTTACCTCTAAGTGCAGTCTTTACAGGCAAATCCTATCCTGTCCAATTTGGAAATGAGCTTAGACATTCAGTGCCATTTATTGATCGAATAAGTAATTAAATAGGACAGACCCGGCCAACAAAACACGGCTGTCAATTACGATGTTCCGATCAATCGGCCACCGATCAGAATCGGCCAATTTTCGTGAAAAAGTACATGCCTGGATCATCTGGATCATCACAGCTGTCGTGTGACACATGCATGTTTGTGACACGTGCATGTGCACGTGCACGTGTCACAAAAACAAGAGACACTTTGTAGTCTGTAGGGTTCGGCTATACATTCAGAGTGTTGCCCTCATTAGCTGACAAGAAACGTAACTAATATGCGTTTGTGTGTCTGCAAGCTGGAAAAACATGACCTTCCCTTACTTGAATGAACAGCAGCGTCCACTGTTTCAAATGTCGGTGCCCTCTAGACAGCCGAAGGAATATTGTCTTAGAAATACAGGAAATACGCCGCTTGGAGAAATACAGGAAATACACGGCTTTTGTCGACATAAAATGTGGGAGCCATTTCTTTGGAAAATCTGTTGCAGTTTTATTCATGTCATCATTAGCACTAAGCAGGGTTACACCACAACAGCTGTTTTATTACACAGCATTCAAAAATTCACACAGTCACTTCCTGTTCAATGGTAAGTCTGCTTCAAAATAAAAGCACCTGGATAGATAGATTCCAACAATTTTCCTCCGCTTATCGGGGTCCGGGTCGCGGGGGCAGCAGCTTCAGTAGCGAAGTCCAGACTTCCCGGTCTCCGGCGACCTCTTCCAGCTCCACCGGGAGGACACCAAGGCGTTCCCAGGCCAGCTGAGAGACATAGTCCCTCCAGTGTGTCCTAGGTCTTCACGGGGCCTTCTCCTGGCCGGGCGTGCCCGAAACACCTCACCAGGGAGGCGCCCGGGAGGCATCCGGACTAGATGCCCGAGCCACCTCAACTGGCTCCTCTCGATGTGAAGGAGCAGCGGCTCTACTCTGAGCTCCTCCCGGATGGCCGAGCTCCTCACCCTATCTCTTAGGGTGAGTCCAGCCACCCTACGAAGGAAACTCATTTCCGCCGCTTGTATCCGCGATCTCGTTCTTTCGGTCATGACCCATAACTCATGACCATAGGTGAGGGTGGGAACGTAGATCGATCGGTAAACAGAGAGCTTTGCCTTCCGGCTCAGCTCTCTCTTCACCACGACGGTCCGGTACAGCGACCGCATTACTGCAGATGCTGCACCGATCCGTCTGTCGATCTCACGCTCCAACCTTCCCTCACTCGTGAACAAGAACCCGAGATACTTGAACTCCTCCACCTGAGGCAAGACCTCACTCCCAACCCGGAGGGTACAGTCCACCCGTTTCCGACTGAGAACCATGGCCTCGGATTTGGAGGTGCTGAGTCTCATCCCAGAAGCTTCACACTCAGCTGCAAACCGCTCCAGTAAACGCTGAAGGTCACAGCCTGATGAGGCCATAAGGACCACATCGTCTGCAAATAGCAGAGACGAGATCCTAAGGTCACCAAGCTGGACTCCCTCAACACCTTGACTGCGCCTAGAAATTCTGTCCATGAAGATTATGAACAGAATCGGTGACAAAGGGCAGCCTTGGCGGAGGCCAACGTTCACCGGAAACAAGCTGGACTTACTGCTGGCAATGCCAACCAGGCTCCTGCTTTGATTGTACAAGGACCAGTTGACAGCTCAGCCCCTCTCTTCATAAAGCCCCTGACAACATAGCTCCTCTGATCACTCGGGCACTCAAACCCCTCCACCACGATAAGGTGGTGATTCACGGAGGGGAATTAGTAGTAGAAATAACTTTAATAGTAGTAATTAACACTACATAAAATAATTCCCCTCCAATTTGCTCTTTCACGTTTTCCAAAATCTATTAATTAATAAATGATTGCTGTTTTGTACTTTGCTACAACTAATTAGGCTTGCATATACTAATATGCTAAGTGTATGTATGTTTTTGCCTGAATGAAACATTTGCAAGCATACCGCGGGCTAAATGAAGTCAAATACAAAAAAAGCATTGAAAGATGTTGGGATGATACGTGCACTGGTCACAAGTCAGACAGTTGCCCCGACAAGAAGAACTGTGCAGAAAAGGAAATAAAGATGAGAAAGAGGAACAAGGATCGCTAACACATTTGAGTCTTTTTTGTGTTCTGTTTATGCTCGAATTACTAAAATATTCAGAATCCTACTTTGGTGAAATGAAGTTATTACGTTATCTGGTCTGCAATCAATGAACTGCAATAATCGAGCAATTACTTTACCTTGTGACTTAACGAAAGATCGAGATTGCCAAAGTCTGAGGCAAAAACTGAAAAGAATGCATATTTCAGCGGACTTTTTGGTCATGACGTGTGTATTGTATAAACTGTACATTCTAGGTCAAGACTGCAAGTGAAGCATACTGATAACCATGACTGAAGGACTTAATGCTACTTCTCTCTCACACACACACGCCTGCACGCACGGGCGCGCGCACACACTGAAATGTTCCGGTGTCAAGATGATAGAGCGTAGCAGATCATTATGACAGTCAGTGAATGAAGATGTTGCGCTGCTCAGCCATGGTATACTTGTGTGTGCTGACAGCCATGGCTAGAATGTGTAGTATACAAGTGTGAAGTATGCTGGGAATGTTTGGTATGTACTGTAACTGCATTTACCTGAAACACCAGCCAAAGACAGACCAAACTATTCAGTGAACAGGGAAGGAAATAACCTTATTGGCATTATCATTATGGCTGAAGCACATGTGTTGGCTTCTGCAAATGATGAAGAGGTTGCTTGTTCATTGGGTTTTGCAGGTAGAGGAAGGATACTTGTACATTTGAAAGGTTAAGTTCTAGCTTTGAAATGCTCCCAAAATGACCTACATGAGTGGTTTATCAAATGATTTATGACTATTCACTTGATTTTCCATTTTCTTCCACTTCCGGGTCTGGGTCACGGGGGTAGCAGTCTGATTAGGAAAGTCCAGACTTTCCAGTCCTCAGCCACTTTTTCCAGTTCCACCAGGAGGACATAAAAGCGTTCCCAGGTCAGCTGTGAGGCATAATCACTCCAGCCTGTCGTAGGTCTGCCCCGGGGCCTTCTTCCAGGTGGGTGTGCCCAGAACACTTCACCAGAGGCATCTGGACTAAATGCCCGAGCCACCTCAACTGGCTCCTCTTGATGTCATCTGGGAGGGGCTCTACTCTGAGCCCCTCCCAGATGACCGAGCTCTTCCCCCTATCTTTTCGGGGGAGTCCAGCCACCATACGGAGGAAACTCATTCCAGCCGCTTATAACCAGGTTCCTTTGTCATGACCCAAAGCTCACGAGCATAGGTGAGAGTAGGAACATACGTAGATCGACCAGTAAATCGAGAGCTTTGCCTTGCGGCACTATTACTACAGATGCTGCGCCAATTCGCCTGTCGACCTCACACTTCAACCTTCCCTCACTCATGATGAAGGCACCAACCACTCATCTCTTCCACCTGGGGAAGAACCTCGCTCCCAACCGGGAAGGTGCAATCCACCCTTTTGTGACTGAGAACCTTGGCCTTGGATTTCGAAATGCTGAATCTCATTCCAGAAGCTTTACTCCCAGCTGCAAACCACCCCAGTAAACATTGAAATTCATAGCCCAATGAGGCCATCAGGACGACATGTTGTACGAAGAGCAGGGACGACATCCTAAGGCCTCCAAACTGGACTCCCTCAAAGCCTTGGCTGCCCCTAGAAATTCTTTCCATGAAAATTATGAACAGAATTGGCGACAAAGGGCAGCCTAGGCGGAGGCCGACAACCACCGGAAACGGGATTGACTTACAGCTGGCAATGCACTGGTAGAACTTGTCCAGTGTTCCACAACTGGGACAAAAACCACGTTGCACCTCCTGTAGCCTAGTTTCGAATAACGGTCCTACCCTTCTCTCCAGCACCCTGGAATAGACTTTACCAGGGAGTATAGGGGGAGTAATCCCCTATAGTTGGAACACACCCTTCAGTCACCCTTGTTGAAAAGTTTGATGTTTTTGCAACAATATATTGTTGGGTACATGCTGATAGACAGAAACTGGCAGCTGCCATCATCCAACTCAACCTGATGAGCGAGAGGGTGGTCTCCCTCCTCCTTTAGGTGGGGTGACAGATTCTGAATGGTGTTTGTGCTTATGCACCAAACAGTTCTGGGGCAAATTAACCGCGATAAATGAGGCGTTCTTGTAGTTTGTTTTTTTTGGGTACATGCAAATCCGGTGACTGATTGTCTTTGTCGAGTCTTTGCTTGTGTTTGGTTTTACTGTAATCCTCTCTATCCCATTCCAGTCATGGGAGCATCAGTTAACTAAACATCACTGAAGGTGGATGTGGAAGTCATGGTAACAGGAACGCTCCCAAGGAATCCAGTGTTTAATCCCACGGCAAACACGACAAGGAAACTAAAGACTTGATCATTTGAATTTGAAACACAAACAGTTAACTGCAGCAATGAAGACACAACAAACATACTTTATACATGTACTCATAATACGGCTTTGGGTTTCCTCTTCATGTCGGGGAAGTTGTTCATTATAGGTGGAGGATCTCCAAGTCCGGTCTGGTGAACATTTTTGGCAGTAGTTGCCACTGCGTATTATTTATATGAGATCTCAACAATTAATTACTTTTTCGGGTTCCTGTTAATGATGTAAACAAATGACTGAAGTATAAAAGTAATTATGTTTTTATTTGAGAAACGATTTTATTGAGATCTGATAGTGTTGGTATTGATATTTCAGTATCAAGCCATACCCCACTAGTGTGTGCCTACACAGCCTCACTGATACATTTGAATGCTATTGTATATTTGCATTGAATAAATGTTCACTTTTTGCACTTCTTCATGTCTCCCAAGCGGCAGTGTGCTAAAGAAAAGGAAAGACATCATCATGGAAGTGAAACTAAACATCATAAAAAGCGAGAGAGGAGACACTCCCACCAATAGTGCTTGCTGGACTGTGGCGACCATCATTAAGGATGAAGATGAGTGAATGCAAGAGGGGTCATGGATTCTGGGAGGATCCCTTCCAAACGAGCCTGGGACAATATTTTGGGCAACGCTCTACAAGGAAGACATGCTGGTAATGATAATATAACAATCACACACGTGCGGCATACCCCGCCACTTGATCTAACCTGACATGCAATCTTCTTTAACGCTTTGAATTCCAAATTACAAGCCTGCTACTGAACGTCACGGTTCATTCCCTCACGTGGCATAATGAAATGATTCCATATGACACCTCCAATTGGTGCTTTTTGGAGACATGCCCAGCAGACGCGCCTGCTGTCACAACGGCTTTACAATGAAAATGGAATGAGAAGGGTAAATTAATCAGCTGGAATAAAAAAATAAGCTGTTAGTCTTTGAAATGTCTCAAAATAACTCATCATATTACCATTTTATTTGTAATAAGTTTGGAGACTTTATATTTGTTGCTATTAAACGCTACGTGTGAAGTTTATGTGGCATAGCCCCCCTCCCATTGTTGGGTGCTACACCAGTTTACCGCCCCTTACTAATTTCGTACTAAGAACCCTTGAACCTTGAATAGAGTTGCAATCTAACAAGAAAAAGTCCGATTTTATGAAAATAATAATTTTATTATTCCTAATAATAAATAATATTATTAGGAAAAAATAACGTCATTTTTGGAGGATAAAGCATTATTATCCGTTTATCCAGATCTTTGAGTGCTATATACCCACATTGTTATAAACATGATCATTTTTCATGTATTTTAAACTTGCAAAAATACATTTGGAATACATGAAGTGAACAAATTGCAACTGATATGCAACGAATTGGGGGTAGGGTTTGCTTCTTCCTACACCTTTTGAACATGTGGAACTCCGAATTGTATTATGTGATGTATTCCAATGCAAATATTATGCATGTTAAAATTTCATTCAAATCCATTCCATTTTCTTCCTCTTATCCGGGTCAGGGTCGCGGGGGTAGCAGTCTCAGTAGCGAAGTACAGACTTCCCGGTCTCCGGCGACCTCTTCCAGCTCCACCGGGAGGACAGCAAGGCGTTCCCTGGCCAGTTGTAACCCACATCTTCCCTCCAGCGTGTCCTAGGTCTTCCCTGGGGCCTTCTTCCGGCTGGGCATGCCCGAAACACCTCACCAGGGAGGCGCCCGGGAGGCATCCGGACTAGATGCCCGAGCCACCTCAACTGGCTCCTCTCGATGTGAAGGAGCCGGAGCTCTACTCTGAGCTCCTCTCGGATGGCCGAGCTCCTCACGCTATCTCTTAGGGTGCGTCCAGCCACCCTACGGAGGAAACTCATTTCCGCCGCTTGTATCCGCGATCTCGTTCTTTCGGTCATGACCCATAACCCATGACCATAGGTGAGGGTGGAAACGTAGATCGATCGGTAAACAGAGAGCTTTGCTTTCCGGCTCAGCTCTCTTTGCACCGCAACGGTCCGGTACAGCGACCGCATTACTGCTGACGCTGCACCGATCCGTCTGTCGATCTCACACATCCAACCGTCCCTCACTCTTAAACAAGACCCCGAGATACCTGAACTCCTCCAACCCGGAGGGTACACTCCACCTGTTTCCGACTGAGAACCAAAGCCTCGGATTTGGAGGTGCTGAGTCTCATCCCAGAAGCTTCACACTCAGCTGCAAACTGCTCCAGTAAACTCTGAAGGTCACAGCCTGATGAGGCCATAAGGGCCACATCGTCTGCAAATAGCAGAGACGAGATCGGAAGGTCACCCTCAACACCTTGACTGCGCCTAGAAATTCTGTCCATGAAGATTATGAACAGAATCGGTGTCAAAGGGCAGCCTTGCCGGAGGCCAACGTTCACCGGAAACAAGCTCGACTTACTGCTGGCAATGCGAACCAGGCTCCTGCTTCGATTGTACAAGGACCGAATGGCACATAGTAGCGGACTACCAGTCCCATATTCCCAGAGCACCCCCCACAGGACACCACGAGGAACACGATCAAATGTCTTTTCAAAGTATACAAAGCACATGTAGACCGGTTAGGCAAACTCCCACATACCTTCCAGTACCCTTGCAAGGGTGTAGAGCTGGTCCAGTGTTCCGCGACCGGGATGAAAACCACATTGTACATTACCTGTAACCGAGGTTCGACTAACGGTCGTACCCTTCTCTCCAGCACCCTGGACTAGACTTTCCTAGGGAGGCTGAGGAGTGTGATCCTCCTATTGGATCACACCCTACGGTCACCCTTTTTAAAAATGGGAACCACCACCCCGGTCTGCCAGTCCAGAGGTACTGTTCCTGACTTCCATGCAATGTTGAAGAGGCGTGTCAACCAAGACAGTCCTCCAACATTAAGAGCCTTGAGAAATTCAGGCGAAACTCGTCCACCCCCGGAGCCTTGCCATTGGGTAGTGTTTTACCTACCCCAAATACCTCAACCACGGTGATAGAACTGTCCACGTACGTGTCCCCAGACTCTGCTTCCTCTACGAAAGGTATGTCAGTGGGACTGAGAAGGGCCTCAAAGTATTCCTTCCACCGACCAACTATATCCTCAGTTGAGGTCAGCAAGCCCCCGTCTGCACTGTAAATAGTGTGAACTGGGGACCGGTTCCCTATTCTGAGGTGTCGGACGGTTTGCCAAAACCTCTTCAAGACCGAGAAAAAGTCGTGCTCTATAGCCTCACCGAACTCCTCCCACACCCGGGTTTGCGGCTCGACCACCACCGAAGCCGCACGCCGCATGGCCTGTCGTTACCTGTCAGCTGCTTTGTGGAGTCCCGCAAGCCATCCATGTTTGATAGAACTTCTTTTTAAGCTTGACAGCAGCCCTACTCCCGGTTTCCACCATCGGGTTCGGGTCTTGCTGCCACAACTGGCACTGACCACCTTGCGGCCGCGACTACGACTGGCTGCCTCAGCAATGCAGGCCCGGAATACCGGCCATTCGGACTTAATATCCCGGTCCTTCCTCGAGATACTGGCGAAGTTCTGCCGGAGATGAGAGTCGAAGACTCGACGATCCGGAGACGGCAGACGTTCCCAGCACAACCTCACTACGCGTTTGGGTCTACCAGGTCTGTCCGGCTTCTTTCCCCAGCATCTAATCCCTCCCATCACCAGGTGGTGGTCAGTTGACAGCTCAGCCCCTCTCTTCACCCGCGTGTCCAGAACATGCGGACGCAGGTCTGATGTTACGACCACAAAGTTGATCATAGCCCTGCGACCTAGGGTGTCCTGGTGCCAAGTGCACTTATGGACATGCTTATGTTGGAACATGGTGTTTGTTATGGACAAACTGCGGTTTTCACAGAATTCCAGCAACAACACACCACACGGGTTCAGATCAGAGAGGTCTTTGCTCCCAACCATGCCCCTCCAAGTCACACTGTCATTGCCCACATGGGCGTTGAAGTCTCCCAGTAGAACTATGGGGTCACCAGCTGGAGTGCTCTCCAGAACCCCTCTGATAGATTTCAAGAAGGCTGGGTACTCTGAACTGCCGTTCGGCGCGTACGCACGAACCACAGTCAGGACCTTTTTCACAACCCAAAGGCGTAGGGAAATAACCCTCTCGGTCACCAGGGATGACTCCAACACAGGGGCACCAAGCTGGGGAGCTATAAATAAGCCGACCCCAGCTCGCCGCCTCTCCCCTGCAGCAACTCCAGAGTAGAACAAGGTCCAGCCCCTCTCAAGGAATTTGGTTCCAGAGCCCAAACTGTGGGTTGAGGTGAGTTCGACTATATCTAGTCGGAATGTCTCCGCCTCTTCCACAAGCTCGGGCTTCTTCCCCACCAAAGAAGTGACATTCCATGTCCCAAGAACCAGATTTGGCCGCCGAAGACCAGGTCGCTCGGACACCCGCCCTCGACCACTGCCCAAATTGCATGGCATGGGACCCTTATGCTTGCCCCTGCAGGTGGTGGGTCTGCATGGAGGGTGGCTACCGTGCTGCTTCCCGCATGTTAAAATAAATTATACTTTTACAATTCCCATTCCCACTGTAAACACTGTGGACCGGGGGTATTTTCCCCTTTTTGAAGCATCAAATGGTTTGTCAGTACTTATTCAATGCCGACCAAAAGCCGTGCACCATGGCCTCTCCAAACTCCTCCCAAAAGTTTTTGCCTCAACCACCGGCAAAACCGTGTACCGCTTGGCTTGTCGGTACCTGTCAGCTGCTTCAGTAGTCCCACAGGCAGTCATAATATCACGAAAGGAAGTTTATGAATTTTTTTTAAAGTTGAAAGCTGAACATTTTTGAAAATGTAAAAAACAGCAAAAACTAATCATGGGCTTTTTCACCTACGTTTATCACAAAGCTGAGATGCCGGTTTTCTTAGAAATATGTGCACCTTTTTAGCATATATACATGTTGCTTTACAAAATATGAAATTGCCTTTGCATTTTATTTTTCACAATATGGCGCTGACTGGAACAAGTTTGGATGCGCCTGGTCTGGATGGCAAAACAAGCAAATAGCAAAGTCATTGTGTCTTTCCTCCAGTCAAGCTTGGGATATCAGAAAATGAGATTCAGTCAGGCTCACGTGCAGATTATTGGTGGTTTTGGCCTTTATTCACAAGACAACCATTTTAAACCTTGAAAACGGAACTTTTCTAAACAGGATGGACACTTTGTAAAAAAATCCTCCTATCGCTATGGCTTCTTATGAAAGGCACAAGTGTCCCCTTGAGGGCACTGCCCAGGTGACAAGCTATTGCAAGGTGTGTTTGTATTACACCATTTGATTTAAGACAGCCTCCTCACCTGCCTCACTTGTTACTGTATAGTAGAGTGTTTGGCCATTTAATGTACGTTTTACACCTCAATGTCATGCCGATGTACTTGGTTTACACTTTTAAACAATAGCATTTTCCCTTCATTACGTTATGATATTCAGGTATGCATGTCACGGGTATAGAAAATGGATGGATGGATGGGTATGCATGTGGAAAATGTACTTATTTCGTGTTATGTACTTACAGGTCTACACTAATCCGCACTAAAATCCATACTATTGCGCTAAGAGACACGACAGGGGTGCACGACCGGTTATTATCACACCGGCACTAACTCCGCTGGAATGATAGAGATTCACGAAAATGCAAGGCTGCAAGGAGTTTATTCATAGGTGATAAGGCATGGCTCTTTTTTGTAACTGACTCCCAATCAGCCCTTCCAGCCCAGTAGTTAAAAAATGGCATCGCTAAACAAACCAAATGTCTGTACTAGATTTATTTCTGAACGCAATTGTGTGTAACCTCCCTTTTAAAAGGTGCTAAATATAAATGCAAACATGTCTCAGATTTGATCGATCACATTGCAGGCGAAAAAGATTACATGTGCATCTCCACTTCTGGGTATTTTGTGCATTCTGAAAATCTGCATATACGCTGCATGCTCATGAGAGGAGCATTGCAAGTGCTGTTTTGCTCATTCGACAGACACAGTCCCCCCCTCAAGTGAAACGTACAGTAGATCAAAAGAAATGTATGAATGGGTATTTTCTCTAGTTCCATTTTTGTCTGCCTTTCTCGGGCTATTGAAATGAAAAAGAACAAAGTGACAGCAATGACAGAGTGGCATGTAATTGTTACAATTGATCCAGTCTACTTGATTCATACATTGTGTGTCTTTGTCAGTATAAAAGTCCAGACTACAGAGTTGTTTAAAACAAACTAGGGGGAAAGCAATTAGCTTGGCTCCTTGACACAGCCTCGGTCAATATTTCTTTCAACGCAGTGGCAGCCTTTATTTGCGAGTGAAAAGCTTTGAATTAGCTGTCACTGATAGCTGTCGCAGCAGATCAGGGATGCACAAAGCACAACCTGCTGAGAAGGTCATAGAAGTGGCCGTTCATTCAATTCAATGACATTGTCAAGTACAACTGGAAGCATGATGAGATGTGACTCTTGGAGGTACTCAGAAAATGGTTTTATTGCAAAACTTTGTCAGCGCTAGCTGATAGCATGATGCAACAATTCAATCTTTAAAAAGGTGTGTTGCTATGGTAACCCTGCTTCTTATATCACTATACACAAGGTATACATCCACATAACTGGAAGAAGGTCACATTGTAGGTCACCTCAGTACAGTCAATCCCAGCAGTTTTGTATTCGAAATATTATCGATTTTGCCATAATGTATAGCTTGAGTTCTTTATATACAGTGAATAGGCTTGATATTTACACACTTACTGGCCCACGGTCGATCCGATATGGAAGTCAGAGGGACAGCACATGTTAGAGGTTTTGGAGATAAAGTCAGAGAGGCCAGACTGAGATGGTTGGGACATGTCCAAAGGAGAGATAGCGAATATATTGGTAGAAGGATGCTGAGTCTTGAATTGCCAGGCAGAAGGCCTAGAGGAAGAGCAAAGAGGAGGTTTATGGATGTAGTGAAAGAGGACATGAAGGTAGTTGGCGCAAGAGAAGACAGAGTTAGATGGAGGCAATTGATTGGCTGTGGCGACCCATGAAGGATAAGCCCAAAGGAAAAGAAGAAGACTGGCACATGACTCCATCACTCCCAGTGCAACCATAAATATGTGGGACACACAGTGCAGGTGTACCGCTGAAATAGACACTTACACACTAATATCATTAATTATAACCGATACGGTATTATTAGGAACTCATTTTGTGCATTACTGCATTAGAGAGGACCTGTGCTCTCAAAGCGCTGGGGGACTACAGTGCACAGTCCCCATTACCACACAGACATTGTTGCAGTGTGAGAGGTCACCCTTGATGCCATGAAAGGGCGCTCGATGTCCGGCCAGTCCTCGCTGGTGCATGTTATGTTCAAACACACACGGACAGCAAATGGACCCAAAGCTAATATCAATACTATCTGTCGGTTCCTAAATAAAGTTGACCTACATTAAATAATGTCTCACATTTATTATAACACAAGACAAAAAGCTTAGTTTGAGTCCTCATATAAAAATGCTAAAGCTGGAAGTCAAAACCCAAAGGGCTATATACAGTATAAAGTGCAAATATACTACCCAACCAGCTTTGATCGTTTCTTTATGGACTTAAATGCAACATGAAATGTGCAGGGACATTCTCAGCAACTATTGTTGGTATAATTGGTAGCAGGTAATGAGTTACAGTCATAAGTACTGTGCTGTTAAAACACTGCTATCCACATAGTTATAATGTTATAGGTGTATGTTCATTGTTATAATTGGTAGCAGGTAATGAGTTACAGTCATAAGTACTGTGCTGTTAAAACACTGCTATCCACATAGTTATAATGTTATAGGTGTATGTTCATTGGTATAATTGGTAGCAGGTAATGAGTTACAGTCATAAGTACTGTGCTGTTAAAACACTGCTATCCCCATAGTTATAATGTTATAGGTGTATGTTCATTGTTATAATTGGTAGCAGGTAATGAGTTACAGTCATAAGTACTGTGCTGTTAAAACACTGCTATCCCCATAGTTATAATGTTATAGGTGTATGTTCATTGTTATAATTGGTAGCAGGTAATGAGTTACAGTCATAAGTACTGTGCTGTTAAAACACTGCTATCCACATAATTATACTGTTATGGGTGTATGTTCATTATGTTCTGTTCTGTCTATTTTGTGTGGCTCGAAATAAATAAAAATAATAAATACAAATTGTCCACTGTTCATATGTACTGAACCTAACCCAGGGGAGGGTTTTTAACGTGCTGTATTATTAGAATCTTTCGACGTGGAGCCTGATTGGCTGGCGTCTGACTCAACGTGGCTGCGCCGCAGTTTGGCACGTCAACGAATCACCGCGCGCGTTAGCAGGAAGTACGGCGGCTGTGTCTTCAAATTAAGGCCGACGCTTCACTTGAATGTAGCCCATGTAATGTTCACTCGCGGGGAAAACGTTTCCACTCAACGCGATTCAATCCCTGAGGCACAGATTGCTTTTCCTGGCGGTTTCGGCGTCCCGGCAAAGCAACTTACACCGTTCGCTCTCGAGCCTTCAGTTTGGGGTTTGAAAGTGTACCGGAAGTCGTATGCTTGTCATGCGGCGCGAAGGAAAGCTGACGTTGCAGTTGGGCAGTTTGTCAGGTTAACGCAGGTAAACGTGTGTATATTTGTACACCGTCTTTAATACTCGTCTTATCACTGCTTTCGTTTCGTGACGAACAACTTCTCGTCCGCCGTAAGACTCTTTTAGCTCCTCGTCCTCGCCAGGTAAGACAAGCTAGGTTAGCCGGAAACAAACACGCCAAATTGCACCTTTTGATGGGATGAAACTCTGATTAAGCAACAGGTGATTCAATGACACCACCTGCGCTTTTAATGACACCTATTCATCCATCCATTTTCTATGCCGCTTATCCTCATTAGGGTGGCGGGGATGCTGGAGCCTATCCCAGCTGGCTGTGGGCGGGAGGCGGGGGACACCCCGGACTGGTCGCCAGTCGACCGCAGGGCACATATAGACAAACAAACATTCTCACTCACATTCATACTCTAATGGACAATTTAGAGTCGCCAATGAAGCTAACATGCATGTTTTTGGAATGTGGGAGGAAACCAGAATACCCGGAGAAAACCCACACCAGACGGGGAGAACATGCAAACTCCACACAGAGATGCCCAACGGAGATTCCAACCCTGAACCTCCTGAATGTGATGCCAATGTGCTACCCACTTGTCACCGTGCGGCCTTAAACACTTATAAACAGTGGTGTGAAAAAGAGTTTGCCCCCCCCTGACTTTTTATTCTTTTGTCACACAAAATGTTTCTGATCATCAAACACATTTTTATATTAGTCAAAGATAACACAAGTAAACACAGAATGCAGTTTTGAAATGAACGTTTTTATTATTTAGGGAGAAAAAAATCCAAGCCCACATAGCCCTGTGTGAAAAAGTAATTGCCCCTGCACCTAATAACGGGTTGGGCACCCTCAGCAGCAATAACTGCAATCAAACGTTTGCCATAACTTGCAACAAGTCTTTTACACGCTCTGGAGGAATTTTGGCCCACTCATCTTTGCAGAATTGTTGTCATTCAGCTTTATTTGAGGCTTTTCTAGCATGAAGCGCCTTCTTAAGGTCATGCCACAGCATCTCCATGGAATTCAGGTCAAGACTTTGACTAGGCCACTCCAAAGTCTTCATTATGTTTTTCTACAGCCATTCAGAGGTGAATTTGCTGGTGTGTTTTGGGTCATTGTCCTGCTGCAGCACCCAAGATGGCTTTAGCTTGAGTTGACCAACAGACGGCCGGACTTTCTCCTTCAGGATTTTTGCTAGACAGTAGAATTCATGCTTCCATCTATCCCAGCAAGCCTTCCAGGTCCTGAAGCAGCAAAACAAGCCCAGACCATCACACTACCACCACCATATTTGACTGTTGCTATGAAATGCTGTGTTACTTTTACGCCAGATGGAACGGGACACGCAAAAAGTTCAAGTTTTGTCTCGTCAGTCCACAAGATCTTTTCCCAAAAGTCTTGGCCGTCATCATTTTGTGCTCAATTATGTTATCTTTGACTAATAGTTAACTCTTTTTTATGAGCAGAAACATTTAAGTGTGACAAAAAGTCAGGAAGGGGGCAAATAGTTTTTCACACCACTGTACACATATATCATTCGGTTTGTAAGCAATTACAGTCGTTTTCAATCTCAGGAAAGTGTAATGACATAGGCCATTTATTCTTCATAACCACTGGCATTATTGTTGCTGATCTGTATATTTTGCCATGCGCTCTAGTGTTTCGCTCAGGTCTGCAGTTTGGGTACAAATAAAGGAATGGGTCGTAAACCCCACACACTGAATAGGATTGTTGTTCTTTCACGCAATGCAACTGATGTGTTGTCACTCTTGGTAGGTTAAAATGGCTCCATGGGTTGTTAGGCTGGCGGTGATGATGCTCGTTATGTTCACCTGCTGTTGCCAGGCAAAGAGGGACCAGATGTTGTACTGCTCTGGTAAGACTGAAGTGCTCAAACACATTAACATTTGTCAGCAAGGAAAAGAGTTCTTTGCCAAAACAAATGCGTCTTCATCACACTGCATATCTGCGTTGCCTGCTCTTATACAATGTTTTAACAAGAGACATGTTTTCTTGGACACATTATTTTTGTTTACCGAAAGTATTCTTTATCTTATCTTCTGTACTTATTTGCTACCCGACTTTTACTTTTTTCCTATCATTTATTTGTTTGTTTTTCTTAATTTCTTAAATAATTTTTTTGTTTCCCGCCCTTCAACATGCACCTGTTACGATAAAATTGTAATTGTATTTCTCATTCCCAGCATGTCATGCTATTGTGGATGAATTAATTCACTCAATCAGCCTGGTGGACCCCAAGAAAACCATCAATGTTGGCAGCTTTAGACTCAAACCAGATGGATCCATTAAAGACAAAAAGGTAAAATACAATCTTATACTGCATGCCCAGTTATTGTAAATCAGTACAGTTTTTCCAGGACCACCAGCGAATGGTAAAAATCATCGAGTAATTGATAGACCCATAAACATTTTTGACACACAGCTAACTCCTTCCTCTCCAAACCCTCCTGCTTCCTCAGTTTTGGATCAACATTTGCAATACAAGTGACTGTTGTAATTATTAGGTTAGATTCAGCTCCAGAACTTGCCCCTTCTCTCTTCCATTGCCATTGTACACTCGCAACACAATTGAGGTTTAAGTCTTAAATATGCCTCACACACTTATTAAACACATTTAAAGTGTAAAATGTTTCACAATTAACCACTAATGAATGATAATATAAGATTCAAGGGGCGCCTAACAAATTGCGAAATCTCAACACTTAAGGGAAAAACATTATCGGTGAAGTATCTAGTCATGGACATGTCAAATTTTGGGTGTTTTTTTAACGGTGATATGTACAGTAGTGTTCAAAATAATAACAGACCAATGTGACTAAGTACTGTTATTAGAAATGTTATGAATTGTGGAATATTGTTAAAGAATCTTGCAGTGGAATAACATCTGAAAGGTGCCAAGTTGGTGGACTCTATGGCACACAGATGTGAAGCAACTGGTTTGCAATGTAGCAATAAAAATATATTAATAACAGTGATTCATCTGCTTAGTCACATTGGACTTCTATTATTCTGAACACTACTGTTTATGCTATGCATTTTAGTTTAATAATTTGTTGTCGTTTGTTTATAAAATATTACAGACTCATGTGTTTTCTGTGGGGAAAAAAATGTAAATATTTTCTTTTTGACCAAAAACCCATTCAGTATAATGCTGAACTTGTCTGTTGTATTGAACAGGCGTCTTTCTGTAATGAAAAAAGGTGTACATACCACAATTTTAATGTGTGCTTTATTAGATGACTACAAGTTACGTGGTATTCTTGCTCTCTGTGGACTTTTGGAAGATTTGTGTTTAAATTCCTAAACAGGAAAGTCATTTTTTTGTTTTGGGCCAGACATTTGTGGAAAAATGTAAATGTGTTGTAACCCAGACATATCATTCGGTAAAACACCCACTGCTCTGATATGCCACACTGTGGCACAATCTCCCTCTTCAATATGATTAAACCCTTCCAATTATGGCCAATACCTATTTTTGTTTTGGCTAAAACTCCTGAAAAAGTTGTACTCAAGCGTCACCACACTAGACTCAAACACTGAATTCATTGAAGTCATGAAATGAGAATATTCATTCATTCATTCATTTTCTATACCGCTTATCCTCATTAGGGTCACGGGGATGCTGGAGCCTATCCCAGCAGACTTTGGGCGAGAGGCTGGGGTACACCCTGGAATGGTCGCCAGTCAATTGCAGTGCATGTGCAAATGAGAATATCACAAATGATAAAATCCTCAAGTTTGATAAAGCAGTGAGTAAGACTTACTTACTGACAGTTTTGCTTTAAATTGAACAAGTATTGGAACATTGAAGACAATTTGTTCGAACCTACCCATTTTTCTTGTGAGCAAAAATATTTGATTGGCATCTCTGCGTGGATTTTGCATGTTCTACCCCTGCGTGGGTTTTCTCCGGGTATTCCAGTTTCCTCCCACATCCAAAAACATCTCTAACAGCTCTACATTGCCCATAGGTATGATTGTGAGTGTGAATTGTTGTTGGTTTATATGTGCCTTGTGATTGGCTGGTGACCAGTCCAGGTGTACCCTGCTTATTTAATCAATAAATACCACCGAATGTCTTCACTCAGTTTCAGATTGGTTTTGCCTGTACAAACTACTGTTAGAGGTGAAAACAATATGAAAACCAGAGAGCTGTTTATGGGTGAAAAAACAAGCAATTGTGAATTTGACTGAAGGTGAAAAACCCGACAGAACCGTTGCACCAACATCCGTGCAACACCACGAGGCAGAAAGGCAATACTCTTGGAATGGATTTCTCCTGTTAATATTTTATGCCTTTGTGTATGCAAGGTGATGGATTCTGAATATTTGTTGCTAACCTACAGAGATCGTGTCCAACCGGAGCATCGATATCCTGCATTGCTCAGGGACTAGGCTATCATAAGGTGTCCAGCTCTAGTATTGATTTCCCAGGATTAGTCGGAATGGACTGTCAGTGATATCTGCACTGATTAGTGAGGGTAAGTGAGAAAACGGGTACAGGGTAAATCTGTAAAGGCAGCACATGTTAGGATTTTGATTTATTTATTTTATGAATCGGATTTTTCACCAGAGATGGGAAGTTTGGTTCACTTTGGGGTGAGCTCTTCCTCTGCCACTATCCTCCACCTGTCGTTTAGTCCATCAAATGTTACTGAGCCACATAAGAAGCGAAACCTTGATCCCATGCCCTCCTGGCTCCCTCCTTTTCAGCAGCTTTTGACCTAGTGTGAATCAGAGAGGGAGGGATGTCACAGCTTAGATGCCATCAGCGAGGAGGATTTGCCGGTTTTAAGTCCTTGCTCTTTGGCCCTCCTCACAGTAGGACTTCCTGGGGGCAAGGGGGCTGCTCTGCGGCACAAAAGTTAAACCTGCCTGCTGTAACAATGACACATTTAAAATCTCCAAAGACATTGAACTTTGCAAGTAGGAAGGCAAGCCGGTCTCTTAGTGATGGCTGGGAAGTCATGCATTGAGAATGAGAAGATGCACAATGACGGTCTTACACACTGACACATAATATCAGGGTGTAGGAATGTGTTTTCAACTGCAGAACAAGCAATTTTTCCACCAAATTTTACAAGGGTTTGCAAAACAATATTTGATGGTTTTCTAACAGAAATGAAATTATTTTTCAATCGTAATGTAGATGTTTGCATTTACAATACTTTGATTTAAGTCTATTTGTCTCAATCTATCTGTCAGGAGGCTTTATTTCAGCGTGATTCAACATTCTTGGCCTCGCAGTTTGCAGATTTTTGGTCAAAACATATTTTTACTTTTATTTTGACTTTTTTCTGTGAAAATAAACCATCTTTGTGCACATGTCACAACAACACATGTCATGCACCATAAGTCGGCAGTAATTTATGACATTTATTATAACATGATAATACAGTTAAAATGTACAATTTTTTCCCTTCTAGAAGTATCTGGAGTATAAATGACATCAATGAAAAAATGCGTCATGAAAAAGAAAAAAAACGCAAGTTGCACTTATATTGTCCATGGGTGGAATTTCGTGGTATTTTTGATGGATCTATCACACCAGGGAGTTGTTTTTCTTTAAGGATTGTCATGACCCCACACCTAATAACATTAAACTCACAAGAGATAAAGACTAAGCCAGAGGGAGGGGACAATGTTAAAACAACAAGGACACAAACTAAAATTAAAAAACTTGAAATGGTCACATTTTTTTTGTATATGGATACAATAAAAACATCTGTATAATGTCAAAATCTTCTAGAAGAAGAGACTTTTAACACTTTTGATGCTCTGACTCTTCCCAACTTTTTATTTGCAAACCATTTACTTTTGTATTCGCAGATGAATGAAAGTACACTGAAAATCATACAAGTCTATTTTAATAAGTTAACGGCTGAGACAGCAGCTAAACATTGTTGACTAAAATAGCACATTTCTTCATCCACACATATATCCCGTTATAGTTGTACCTTACTTACAGAAGCGTATTAGGAAGTATTCCATAACAAAAAAGTGTCAGGTATGAACAACCAACCAACTCTGGTCTCTCAGTAAGGACTGTTTAAAGTGTCACATATGCTCCATGTCATGGGAATTGGGTGCCACTAGCGCAACTCGATGAGTTATTGCAGCCAGTAGGTGTCACCAAAAATCCAACCACCACCCCACTTTAACGTAATGGCAGCACATGTTCGGGGAAAAAAACAAAACAGTACCTTCAACAGTCTGTCCTCGAATCTTGCAACACGGTGAGTTATCATTCATTGGAAGGAACAATATCTCTCAAGCTTAAAACACGACTAGCTTTCTCGTTTGGAGAAAAGTAAGAACAGGGCAGCCAAAGGCCAATCAGGTTGTTAACTATGGCATTGCTACTATGAATGATAATACAAAAACAAAAATATCGAAGTGGCTGCGTTCAAGGCATTATTAGAAGCGCACATTAAATGCCTTAAGCGCACTTTGTAATCTACATCGGTGTTCCCAGCAACAGAGTGACATGTGACTGTTTTTTCTATCAGCTACTTGTTGATGTCCAAGCAGAACCTGTAGAATTTAAACAATTTCTTAGTTTTACCTAAGATTTGTCAGTTCAACCCACAGAGATGTTCGGACTTGTCTGCTGCGTTAATCACAGAGTGGTTCTATTGATGCTCACTGCATTTGGCTAAGCGTCATCTTGCAACTCCCGGCGATCATCTGCTTCATAACGCACCACACACAGAGATCCGTGTTGGCAAATTAACAACATAGTCAGTATATTTAGGTGGTGTGGGTGCGCATTTAGTGTTTCTTTGATCATTCATTTATTGGGTAATGAAATACAAGCCATCAACAAAATGTAAGTATCCACCAAGCAGGTGAACGGGAGGGAGCTCCACCTCCGTAATGCCTTGCAATGCGTGTCTGAAAGCTGTAAAAATTCCTCCACAGTGCAACCCAGTCCTTGACCAACAGCACCAATAAGGCAAAGCTTGGACACACTCGCCTTCCTGGCAAAACATACTTGGGTGTCCAAAGGGGCTATCTGTACAACGAGGCTCATTGCAGAAATGAAATAAACAAAAACTCTGCAAAAGTGGAAAAACAGAGCAAAAAAGGATAATGTAACTACAAAAAACTAAAAAGTTGATATTAACAAATAAAGTCTTTTTTTTTAATTATAATTATCAAAGGTACAGCCAGACAGCCTAGATGTAAATAGAGATATGTAGACAATGGAAAAACTGTGAGCTGTATTACTTTTATTATTATTACTATAACTATATGTTATTTTAACAGTGGTTTAAAAAATGTTGACAAAAACATCTTTAAGCATTAATTTCAAAAGCAACATTTCAAAATCTACCTGCATTGTTTTGTTACTGGTTAAATCCAAAATGTGTATCTGTCCAGTCTTTTTTTTTTTTCTTTACTGTACTTCTTTTTAAAATGAATGTTAAAATTTTGTATCGTCATGTTCTCATGGACTGAGTCTTCTCATGAGTTGGGTATCTCGTGACTGCCCTATTTATTAGAGGTGAGTAGCTATAAGTTTTTTGTGTTAATAAGTTTGTGAGACATATTTAGGTCTCATACCTGGATTGTGTCGCGAGTGAACAATGGCATTTGAAGAGAAAGGGGAGTGTTCTGGAACCGAATCGAATCCAATAATTATACTATCACATTTAGTGAAAATGTGGAACAGAAGTCGGAGAATATTGGCATGCTAGCAGGAGGGTTTCCAAACACAGGTTTTTTTATGGGTCAGCTCCGTTCGCTGGTGGTTCTGGCACGTAACCCCTAGGAAAAGCATAGATGTACTGTATTAACCTCTTTTGAAATCTGCTCACTTCTTTCTCTCCACATTTATCCCTTACTAAATTGAAAGTATGACGGGTCAAATGTTTCAGTTTGAAAGGTGCATTTCAGAGCTGTTTGTTTTCGTAGTAGTCATGGTTTGGTTTATTTGGGAGAACCGTATGTAGCCATTCCGGTCAACTGACTGCTAGGTTTACGGTACCCTGCAGGAGTATTGGAACAGTAATGTCCTTTTTATAAAAATAAAAAAAAGATGAAGGTGACAACATGTGACTGACAGGTGTGTTTTGTTCCCCAGGTGTGTTATTTAGGCAATCAACAAAAAAATCACTTAATGTCTACGCTTAGTTTCAGATTGGTTAGGACAGGTTTTGCCTGTGTAGACTGCATTTAGAGGTGAAAACAACATGAAAACCAGAGAGCTGTCTATGGGTGAAAAACTGAGAGAAGATGGAAAATCAATCAGAAACAAACATCGTGGTTTAAATTTTTTGGTTTCATTCAATAACAAATTTTCACAAATTTATTGATTATTAAATCTTGCTGTTTCATGGCTGAATACAGTTAGTCAAAAATATGCTTATATGGGCAAATGTTATATATTTTGTCTAAATAAAGCATTTTCAAGCATACAAATGGCTAAATGAACTAAAACGCAGTATAAAACAATACAACAAGACATTCAGAAGATACAAACATGATGTGTAGTATTCTTCACTGGCCACTAGGTGTCAGTAATCTTACGAGCTCCTTGATCACCGAAATTGTTATTGCAGGTGTGAATTATCTCACACCAGCCGCTATAATAATAACTTCCATCCATCCATTTTCTTTGCGACTTATCCTCATTAGGGTTGTGGGGGTATTAATAATCATAATAATAATAATAACTCTGTATACTGTTGTTTTTGTTGTTTTTTAAAATTAAAAACCTGATACATAATACACCACTAATGAAGTGAACAAACTTTCAGTCATTTCTGAGACATGGAGTAGGATTGAATCAACTCTACTTCTTCCTACTTTTTTTCGGACATGTTGACTGGTGCAATTGTAAACATGTGATGTACTTCCATGTAACTCTGTTAAGCATGTTCCAAATAAAGCAAACCATTACCATTACCATGCTAATTATGCACAGCTGCCATCCATCTTCCACACTGCTGACATCATTTTTATGCATTTTGAAGACTTTTTTTGCAATTATAGATATTTTGGAAGTTAAATAAATTTTCAGTTAGCTTCCGGCCATCTGCTTGGCATCTATTTATAGCAGTAATAGTATTTTTGAAGTTGTTATTATTATTATTATTATTTGTTATAATAAGGTCTTCATTGGCTCACAGCAGCAGGACAATGAAAGTGAAAGCACCACTACCACACAACCACCCACCCCACCCCCCCGTCCAGCAGTATAATAATGGCGCCCCGTCCAATGGGAATTGAATGGCGGATAGCATCCCTGACAAGCCTATTCTCTGGCCCAACCGATTGCCCCGATACACCCCCTCAACCCCATTCTTCAAACAACACAGTGACTGACAGCTCCCTTTCACAAGGCTGCGGCTGGCAAGGAAGGGGTTTAATTCCAAACCATTTTGTAGCATGGCATGATAATGACTCAGATACTAGCCCAAAAAGCTGCAGTGGAGCAACATTGTTTTGTTGCTGGGCTGTGTTTGTGTGTGTGTGCGTGCGTGCGTGCGTGCGTGCGTGTGTGTGTGTGTGTGTGTGTCCAATAGAATCAGGTTTAGATTATTACTTTGAATTAAACAGAATTATGTGGCGGTAATTGTGCCATTTGTCTAATGAAATATGACTGATTCTCGATACAGTGCTCCATCCCCACACTATGTAGAAAAGTCAATATTACACATAACAATTACTAGGCATTTTGTAAAACTGCTTATAAGCATTTTTGAAAATGACTTTTATTTATTTATTTTGTGAACATGGTATAATTCTTTACTTTGCATTTTCACATTTTGGTGAAAGTAGGATTCAAATGTGTTTTACTGAAATGCAAATGATCCCACAAGGTTGTTCAAATAATTGACATTTCAATGCAAAAAAAATAAAAAATCATTTCAAACATGCTGAACAAAGTTGCAGTGAAGTACATCAAGTTTACTTGTACATGTTTAGCACGTAATAGGTTACCCACTTTTGTCATAGTAAAAGAAGAAAAAGATAAAAATAAAATGTAATGCAGTTTGTAGAGACAGTATTTAGGATAAACACTACATTCATGAAATAATACAGATAATAAGATTAAACATTGTATTTAAATACTGTTTCAATTGTTATTTTATTCAATATAATTCTATATTTACTGTTGCACTTCCGTGAATTCCGTGGAATAAAAAAAGTGCATTGTAATAAAATATATTTTTGTTATTATCGATAAAATTAACAAAATCATTGTCAAATATACTGTATAATAGATAATAAATCATACCTTGTTAAATAATAAGATAATATATGATGAGTTTAGAACAGTGTGGTTCAGCATCCTACGTTGTTATGCCTCAAGCACGGCACTTCTTGCATTGTATCAAATTATTTTGGTAAAAATAATTTGAGATTTTTGGGAGGCGTCCATCTGAAAATAAATATTTGCTAGACATTATTGGATGATAATATCCAATAATAATGACAGGATTGATACTATGTAATAATAATAACTTCAACAATGTCATCAGAGGCAGATAATGATTGATTTGAGCCTCATCGCAATTTGTGCCGTGTATCCCTCTTTGCTCGCCCTTCAGCCTTTGCCCTAACTTCCTTCCTCCTGAGCACAACAACGTGTTCAAGCTCAAGAGATCCCCTCCTGAATGAAACGCGTGTGAAAGAGGGTGGAGTTGACCTTTCAAGACAGGGGGATTAGTTTTGTTTTTGTATATGACGTTGCTGTTCGGTGAGCAATGGAAGTGGGGTGGAAAGAGGAAATGCAAAATGTTCTATGGAAATTGCTATTCTGTGACACAGAGGAAAACGGCAGGGAATGCCTAAAGGGTGTGTGATTTGTTGCTAATTTAAGTCAGTGTTCACAGGAATTTGTAAGATTTCCTCCACTCAAGTGCCGTTTTTAAAAAATGTCACCGGTTCACCTTTCATCATGAGCATTTTGTCCAATCAGAAGCCTGAAAAAGTTACCACCATAACCTCTCTATTCATTAACACAGGGGTATATTACATGTACACTGATGTGTGTGTTATCTTTCAAATCTGCCCAGCAACAAAACATTTGCCGGGATGTTTTGCCGGTGTGTGTCCGAGTCTTCCACTGCACAAAATGAACCCAGCACCTGTACATACCTAACTTAATGGCTAGTGCTCTGTAGTTAAATAAGATTTAAATGAGAAAATGTTGCACATTTCTTATGGCACAGGCCAAAACTCTTGAGTTTTTACCAATCCGCCAGGGGTGGCAAATATTTAAGTAAATACAATGCCAATACTTCATTTTACTTACATTTTTCAGATCCTTGATTGATTTTGTTATTTTGTCTTTTAATTTGAGCATGAAAATAGAAACATTTTATTTTATCAACAAACATATTTTTGAACAGTTCATCAATATATAAATACAACAATAAGATAATGTCAACATAGTATTACAGTTCCCTTTTGTTGCATACAATTGATTGTGCAAAGTAATTAAAGAAAATTCTACTACTGCTAATACTACTATTGGCTCTCATTCAAATTGTTCAATGCCCTGCTGTGTCCCAAGACTTATTCCCTAACTTTGGATAGTAACATAAGAGCTTCAACAGTCTTAGTGAAAATAAACATACAAGCTCATCACACTAGTATTGATCAGATACCGTAGTGGATTGTCCCGCCCACCTCTACCATTTGCACGATTAAAAAAAAATCTTGATCATGATCAGTTTTCCAGAAGCTTCTTGAAGATGTTTGGTGGATGAAAAGCTAAAAATACCCACGCTGGTGTGGACATAGCTTTTGTTTTTCAGTAAAACGCCTTCCATCATTCCCTTCTTCCCCCTTTGATCGCCATCCACCCCAGTAACCACAGACAGCGATACGGGAGATGACCATGCTTTGATCACTGGAGGATGTAGTAGAGGATGAATTGGACAAAAAGTAAGTTAGGGACGGAGAGGATTGGCTTTGTACTCTTCATTCCATTATAATCCAACATATGGAATTCTGTGTTTTTTCTCTGTTGCTAGTCAGAAAGATCAGCCCTCTCCTTTGCCCTTTCCTTTACTCTCTCCACACCTCTCACTACCCCATGCATCACCACAGATTCACGGGTACCAGGCTCCTTCCGGGGGCTGGTCAGGGCTCTGCACCTGTCTTGACCCGTCTAGACGTGGTTGCTTTCTTTTTTGTGTGTCCTCCGAGGGGGCACAGGAAGACGACTGCAGGGTTGGGATGGAGAAGTGGGGAGGGTATTGACATAGGTTAAAAGTCAGAGTTGGAGGTTGAGGTTTGTTAGTGAGGAAGCAGAAAACAAGGCAGGAACAGGAGGTCACAGTGCTGACCTTCTAGTGAACACGACTGACACTATGGCCCAGTGAAGGATGCTGAACATTAAGGGTTTTTAGCCACTTAGTTTTTAATAGCATTAAAGCATGTTTTAGTTTCCAATTCGGGACAGAAAAAGTTTGAATACCTCGACTGCAATTTTTGTTTTGTCTTGCTTGCAAGGTACCCCTGGCTCGCTCCGAGACTCACCTTAGTGAGCTTTTAGATGGGGTTTGCGACCACATGAGCGACTACGCCATTCACACGGACCCTGACAGCCAGCAAAAACAATACCTTAGGTTTGCACCAAGAAGCAGTGGGCCCGTTGGGGACTTCCCCGACCTGAAGAACTTCCAGTTTGATGTACCTGAAGCGCCTAATGCCTTGAAATTTGCAGTAAGTGTAACAGTTTTTTTTTGTTTGTTTGTTTTGTTGACTTTTTGTTTTATTGGGGTTTATGATGGAAGTGTGCATTGTTTGTACGACTAATACATGTATAGAATCTGTCAAAATAAATACAACTAAATGTTTATTATTGCTAATTTTATTACTACATTTTTTTAGTGTTTAATTTTTTATTACTAAAAATGTATTGAGGAAATCATGCATGGACTGCCGGAAATTAAATTCCCAGAAAGTGCTTGAGCCTATCCAGCTAACTGATAACTACAGGGAAAGGTGGACTTCACCTTTGGCTGGGCCACATACTGTATATACACACACAGTCATTCACATTGCCCCTGGGTGGGAACTGAACCCGTACTGCCTTCAGTGCTCAGTCAGCCCAGTGAACAGCTATACCAGGGGTGTTCCAAGTATGACCTGGGGGGTGCATCTGTGGCTTGTTTTTTTATTGGCCTGTGGCACACTCTAAAAGTACTATGAAATATTGATCCTAATAACACTAATCATAATATCGTCACTAATAACACTCAGCTGAGATGCAGGCTCTAAAGTAGAATAACTAGAAATCAGTATTGACCACATTTGATGTCGGAAATTTTGTGTCACATTTTGGATGCCCCAAAAACATGGAGAAAAAAAGCAAAAAGGCGAGAAGCACTGATACTATTTATAGTAATGATCAGGGATGGATCTTTGTTGTTTCTTTTATTTGATACAATTACAATTATGATATAAATTCACCAATATGAAATAAAATCCACTACAAATTAGTATAAGGATAACATGAAAAGCAGCAGCCACACACAACATGGGAAAAGTGCAAAAAATAAGTAATTAAAAATTAGCACCATGTGTTTCTGTTGAGGTTCAAAATTCCTTTGTTTCGTGAATGCACCTCGCTCAGCGGCACCATGATGGGTGGATAATGAGGACGTGTTGTGTGGCTGTTGTGGACAGCGCTACAATGAAATGTGTTTAGTGTTCTGACTGTTGGCATAAATCAAGTGTAGAAAGAGCATCAAACTGTGTGCTGTTCTGTCCAGATTTACATGGCGTTACCTACACAATGTCACCACAAGAACTTGTCGCAGGAGTCTGCAATCACTTAACACCCAAATGAGGCACCGGTCTGGTTACTACCGTTAACATCAGCACCACTGCCAGCATGGAACAGAGTTTCTGTGCCTCTCCCTAATAATAATAATAATGACGCAATAATTATTATAACGCAATCTGCATCATGATTTGTGATAAGCAGATTTTATGCTTATCACAAAGATATGACACATAATGTGTTTAATGTACATGAACTTTACATGGCAGTAGCTTAACCCCTAAGAAGCTATTTGTGTTTAAAATCAAATACATATAGCACACAGAAGATATCAGTGATGGTTTTGTTTCGTAAATTACTATAAATTGATGTGAAAGAAGTGATGTTACATTCTTCATGCCAAGTGTAATCGTAACTTCACACTTTTTTGTTTAGCTCAAATTTCAGTTGAACAAAGAATATATATTCAATGAAAATCATGGAAGACTGACATTGTCTTATTAATGTCTTTGCAATTGTGACAAATACATCACGTCAGGCTTTCCATAGAAATTTAGAGGCTAAAGATGTATTATATTTCATAGGTTCCATTGACCATGCCAAATATATTAACTTGAATCTTTTTTTTAATAGTACGATGAGCATGTCTGCAATTGTGACAAAAAATGCATAGCAATTTGAAGGCTTAAAGGCCTGGTAGTGAGATTTTCCTGGCTTGTTGTCTATTGAAGTCATGGAAGATATATAGTAAGAAGAGTTGAAATGTAATATTTGACAGGCGATTAGGCATACTTGGGAATAGTCACATAACTATTATCCAAATGTCACTTATGGAGCCGATAAGCACAGAGTTGTGTAGGACACATCTGAACATCATTACGGACCATAACGGTTATTTTTTCAAATAACATCTTGATTGTGCGAGGATTTTGCTGAATCAGAAGCTTATTACCAAATGGCCACATAGTTGAACAACAAGCAGTGTGTGTGTGTGTTTGTGTGTGTGTGTGTGTGTGTGTGTGTGTGTGTGTGGGTGGGTAGGGTGGCCAGTGAACTGTGAACAAGCACCATTGTGTAAAATAACTGTAAGGAGACAAAAAAATGTGTGTGCGCGACTGGCCAAAGCTGCCTTGGCTGTTTTCTCCAGGTCAAATCTATCTTCTCTGAAATGTTTTTCTCCCAGTGTGAAAGCATCGTAGAGGATCTGGAGGATGATATCATTGCTCTTTTCAGCCAGGAGACAGAGGATGCGCACAAGGAGTTATGCAACAACATCTCAGGTACAGGGAAGCTTCCTCACACACTTCTACACAACAGTCCATCACTGTGTAACGAGACATGTTACAACATGCTCATGTATATGTTCCTGTGTGTTTTCTGCACCACAATTATTGTATTATTTTCACTCTGCCCAACTATTTGACACGCAACTACTTCCACATTGCCCAACCAATCCAAAGCAGCCCCACATGAAAACATTTAGGACATTTGAGCTTAAGAATTCTTGCTACTACCTTTTGTCTTTTCTATTTTCTCTTCTCTCTTCCATTTTCTCTTCTTTTTCCCACCACATTCCCATTGAATATTAATAGCCATTTTTTCTCATACTTCTCAAGCATTTCAAACCCTTCCGTCGTCTACACATTACAGCTGCTTAAACATTTAGGTGATGTGTCATTCAGGAAATTTAGTGTGATGTATTTTCCACTTTTCAAAAATTCCACATTTCCCATAACACAAATGCCCTTTTATCTTAACAATTCTTCCTATTTCCACATTTCTCAACGGATCCAAACCACCCCAGTGTCCACACACCGCAGCTCCCTAAACAGTCAGGTGATGAGTTTTTGATATTTTCCAAAAACGTATTTTTTACAAATTTTGTAGAACAAAATTAAAAATATGTTTCCACATTTTTAAATTCATACCATTCCAGCATCAAAGAATTATGGATAACAGTTTGCAACATCCCAAAAATTCCCACATTTGTTTACATTTTGTAAACTGCCCTTGCCGTTCATCCCCAAATGTTCTCAATTGGTTGTATATCATGGGAACATGCAGGATGGTCCAAAAGAGTGAGGTTATTCCTCTGGAAGAAGTCCTTTGTCTGGCTGGGATTGTGAATTGCAGCGCTGTCCTGTTTTGTCCCTTTTGGTTCTTCTTTTTGCATTTTCAATCTCTATTTAAAGCCTTGCTACAATATCACATTTTCCGTGCTGCATTTCTGTTCTGCTTCAGCTCTTCGGCATTCACACAACATTTCCACACAAATTGCCTTAGTTAGGTTCTAAGATTGTCAAGATAATATCATAAAGAAACTTTTACAATACATGTACAGTATGTAAACATACGTAGTTAGTAGGATATGGCACATGTCAAATTACATTTCAGGATGTTTGTGGTGTCAAATATTTCAGCTGAACTGAAAGCTTCTCACGCTGCTGACGTGCTATTTACTCATTTATATGTCCTTATTTATCAAAATTTCCAGTGTATAAGCCGCTACTTTTTTTCTAAACTTTGAACCCTGCAGCTTTTACAGGGCTACATCTAATATGTGGTTGTCTTCTAATTTCGTGACATCTTATATACTTCAGAACCGGTTTAAAGGGGACCTTTTATACTCATTTTCAGGCCTTGTATTGAGTTCTGGGCAGCTATAAAGCAGCTACACGCAATCACATGCACAGAAAGCTTTAGACTCTTTTTTCCAGCAGTGTTGCCCAAACAGTCTGTGTAATTTACTCCACCCCAGACCCTCCTCCATGCACGCCTTTTGCCAAGCCCACTCCACTGTGATTGGTCACAATCAAAAGCGCTCCCGGGGACTTTTGGTCAACTGCCGAACCCCAATTCTCAGGCGGTACAGGAGTTGAGAGTAAACAGCGATTTATCTTTTTAAAATGACCACCTTTAACAGCTATCAGCAGCTCCAGACATTAGTGGGTGTGTAATTTGCATGCATGCAGGTAACACTCCCTCCGCTCCCTGTATGCACATCCTATATTGCTACACAGACAACCGCTTTTGTCCGATTACTTACACAAAAATAAACACAGTTAGGACACTGATAAATTGTTACTTTCAGCTTGCTCTTCTGACTCTTCAACACGGCCAAGTAAAGTTGGAACAGTTTGACGGATAGGCCAGCTTTGTATTGGACACCATCAGGACACCCAGAACTGCACTTCGATGATTGACTTTGGGATTGTGTCGTTGGACTTGCGGCCACATGGTTTGGGCACTTGGGTGAAGAGAGGGACGAAGCTGTCAACAGATCACTACCTGGTGGTGGGTTGGTGCCGATGATGGGGAGAACGCCGGTCAGAACAGGCAGACGCATTATAAAGCTCTGCTAGAAACTAGTCCCTTCTAGTTCAAGCTTAAATCTTCAACTCCCACCTCTGAGAGAGTTTTGGCCATGTTCTGAGGGAGGTATCAGACATTGAGTCCGAGAGGGCCATGTTTTGTGCCTCCATTGTCGAGGAGGCTGATTGGAGCTGTGGCCTTAAGTTAGTCTGTGTTCTTATGTTGCAGTGATCTTAGAACCCGTTAATGGACGCCAGTGGTGAGGGATGGCGTCAAGCTGAAGGAGTCCTATCAGGCCTTTTTGGCCAATGAGACTCCGGAGGCAGCTGACAGGTACCGGCAGGCTAAGTGGTCTGAGGCTCTGGCAGTCACTGAGGCAAAACCTCAAAAATGAGAGGAGTTTGAAGAGGCCATGGAAAACGACTTCCATACAGCTTCAAAGAGATTCTGGACCCCATCCGCCGTCTTGTGAGGGGGAAGCAGTCCACAGTCAACACGATGTATTGTGGGGATGGTGTTCTGCTGACCTCGACTCAAAATGTTGAGGACTAGTGGAAGGAATACTGTTAAGACTCAATCTCACAGCTCCTTGGTGACGGGGCCCCAGGGCTGAATAACATTCTCCGGGAGTTCCTTAAGGCACTGGATGCAGTGGGGGTGTCTAGATTGATGCGACTCAGCAGCATTGCAGTGCCCCTGGATTGGCAGACTGGGGTGGTGGACCCGCTTTTTAAGAGGGCGGCCCGGATGGTGTGTTCCAGCTGTCGTGGGATCACACTCCTCAGCCTTCCTGGTATGGTCTATTCAGGGGTTCTGGAGAGGAGGATCTGCCAGGTAGTCGAGTCTCAGATTCAAGAGGAGCAGTGTGGTTTGCGTCCTTTTTATGGAACTGTGGACCAGTTCCGCGACTGTGTAGTGTTGGACCACATTGAAAGTTATGTCCAACTTTAAGCCTTTCAAACTCATAGATAGTAGCATCAGAACAAGATAAAAGGTATGTAGCAACCGTAAAGTTACGCTGATGTACATGTTGTCGTTTAGGAACCCGTTTTTGGGAGCCACTGTTGTTCTGGTGTTTATGCCATTTATTTCTTGCAATGATAATCGTGTTGATGAAACACCTCCTCGTAGCTTTAATAGCGTCTGTGCAAACTCTACAGTATTTAGGATATTCATTCACTTTATCTATCTGCACATGTGACATTTCATTCTAATCTGGTGGTGCAAAATAACTTAATATTATTTTCTTAATGTTAATATTATATTAATAACTAATATTTTGGTTAAAGAAGTGAATGAGGTATCCAAGTTAGTCATGTTTTAACAGATAGAATTAATCATTCAACCTGTTAATTCATTTATTGTTAATTCATTGAAATGTTGGTTGCCCCTTATTCAAATAAAATGTGAATGCATTTGCCATGAATTGTTGCCTGTTTTGTTTGTATGCATAATGAAAGTATACCTGATTCTCGTACAAAAAAACAAAGTACTTTCCAGTATCCAGCTATTTATTTTATTTTATATATTGCTAGAATTTTTGGCTAAGAAGTTATTGAATCTATTTAAAGTTACTGAATTGTTTTGTATGGTATCGTTCTAAATGGACCAATATTGTCCCTGATTGAATCGAGTTATGAATCGAATCGTTAAAACAAATTGTTACACCCCTAATGGAGTTACTGAGTTATGTTGAGTAATGACCTCCTGTGAGCTCTGATCACGACCTCATTGAAAATGGGGACCACCACCCCGGTCTGCCAGTCCAGAGGTACTGTTCGACCTCATTGACGACCTCATTATGACTTCCCCTGCAGCTCGTTATTGGTTCCAGTCAAATAAAGAGAGACGTCCTCCTCACTAACTTGTGCATTCCATAATATGCCATTTGATGATGTGGACACCTGGGCTTATAGTCCTTGTGGGGCTTATGTACTCATCTTTTTTTCTGTCTATATTTAGTGGGTGCGGCTTATACACCGGAAATTACGGTACATATGATTCTTGTGTATTTTTTACATTTTAAACGTTGCATTTTCAAACATTTTTTGGTTTCTTCTTTTTGTTTCAGACTACTGTACAGGCACCAGTCACACAAATGAAGAATTATAGTTGTAGTATTTCAATTTACTTAATACAAATGAGAAACTTTGTCAATGGAAATAACTATACGTTTATTTTTAAAGTTTGTGACAAATACATAATAAATCAGGTCAACAAATGAGCGTAGTTTTTGATTTATAAAGTATTCACAGCGCTTCACTTTTTCCACCTCTTTTTTACAGCCCACATCTTGAGAATTCTTAATATTTACAGCAAATGTTCTCTTAAAGTCTGCAAATGCATTAAACATAAATATTCACACCCTTGTCTCAATAATTAGTTAATGAACCTTAATTAGGATGGAGGATTTGTCCTGTAATATTTTGAGTTTATTTTTGGAAAAATACTTTTGTTGCGTTTGAAAATGACTTCTCTTGCAGTATTTTGACTATTCTCGTAAAATGACTTCTGTTTAATTTCCAGCAGTTTCAACTTTCGTCTTGTAAATTTTCTTCTTATAATTATGACTTTATTACAATAATATTTATACTTATTTATACATTACTGAGGCAGTATTGTATAAGCAAGTGGTTGGGACAGTGTCCACCACAGTGGGGGCTGCCAAAAAAAAATATATATATATATATATATATATATATTCTTGTAAATTTTCTTCTTATAAATATGACTTT